>LPNX010096911.1:259881-460016 GCA_001517045.1 Pseudotsuga menziesii
TATTGACTTGATATGATGATGCATACTCTCCTTGACACGTGCTATGATATGCTGCGGTGATGCTCTACTATACTTTATCATATACCTATATGCCATGGTATTCTTCTATGCACTATGATGATGCATGCCTTGTGTTTAGTATAAGCAGAGCAGAGTTACTTGTTTAGTCATTGCGTATGATGAGAGGTACATGAGCAGTATGTGGCAGTGACATCTACAGCAGATTCAGAGATTGGATTGGCATAGGTTGACTTATGAGCAATTGGTTTGACTCAGATTGGCTGAGTTGTATGAGCAGTTGGTTTGATTCAGGTGGATAGAGTTTGGTGTGCAGACTTAGATTGACTCGGTTGGATGATTGATTGGTACAGTGAAATTGGACAGGTTACTGGTTTAGTTCTAGTGCAGTGATGAGCAGTGATGCAGCAGACAATGATGAGTGGTTAGTAGTGGCAGGATATGTGTAGTGTGGTATAGATTGTGTAGTATAGCACAAGTGTTGAATAACAGGTCCGCAGGATCAGTGCGGTTGTGGTTCAGCTATTTCTATCTTCTTATCAGGGTGGCAGGATGGGGCAAGGAAAGGAGGTCGTAGCCTCCTTCCGGTAGAAGCCGTAAAACTAGGGAGTGGTAGCTTCCTTCAGGTCGCAGCCTGTAAAACAGGGGGTCGTAGCCTCCTTTCAGTTGAAGCTGAAAAATTGAAGTCTATATAATAAGACAGTTGTTATTTTCATCCAGTTATTTCTAGACAACTATTATTAAAAAGGCTTCCGTGGTTTTCCCCCCAGGACTTGGGTTTCCACGTAAAAATCTTGTGTATTGTGTTGCTTTGCTTTCTATGTGATGATGATGATATGATGATGATAACAATGCTGATGGTCATACAATGATAATGTGACAATGCAAAATATTGAATAAGTTGTTGATTATAAAAGTTGGAAAAAGTAATAAAGACTTCACACTGATTCACCCCCCCCTCTCAGTGTCTACAATTGGTATCAGAGCCGGTCCTTCACAGAAAGCCTTATCGGCTTGAAGGAAATATTTCACACACCATGGGGTTCTCGGTGAATGGAGTACCATTGTCATGTGATTCAAATTATTACTTGATCTGGAAAATGAGAATGCAGGCTTATCTTGAGGCAATTGGTGTATGGAAGTCAGTTGTTACTGGATATACAACTCCAAAGAAAGTGAAAACGTCAGCTCAAAAAGAAGCAAAGAAAAATAACTCTATGGCCATGGAATCCATCCTTGAAGGCCTAGCAGATATCCAAAAGAAGAATATAGGGAAGTGCATTTCAGCTAAGGAACTATGGCTCAAATTAGAGCAATACTACTCCAGTAAAGAAGAGGAAGAAGAGGTTATGGAATTAATGCTTGAATATCTAACAGATCTCCAAAAGGAGAAAATAGGAAAGTGCAACTCAGCTGAAGAATTGTCGTTCAAAATAAATCAGTTAAACGAAGAACAAGAAGCAAACGACGGGCCAGTACGAGATCCAGGTAAGTATGAAGGTATGTTCCTTGAACACTCTGTCTGTAATTCTTTTACAGATATATGTTTATCAGGTATAGAAAATAAGAGCTATTCTGAATTAATTGAATGTAGCACCTCAGATTATGATGAAAATCCTGGCTCTCCGATGAGTAATACAAATTTAGTTGATATTATGATAGAAAATGAAATTAATAATGTTTCGCAAGAAGTGAAAAATCTATGTGAACAGAAACATGTATTGCAAGAGCAATTGGACAAAGCCGAGAAGAAAAACCAAGAAGAATTTGAGAAGGCCACACAGACCATAATTAATCTAAAACTCCAAATTGAAGAAGCTACCAAAATCAAAGAAGCCATATCCAAATCCTTGAAAGAAAAACTTGAGAAGTCAGCTACAGAAATTGAAAAACACTCAGAAGAAATTGTCAAGCTCAAAAGACTACTAGAAGATAAGGAAAAAAATTGATCTGCAAGCTACAAGACAAAGACAATGAGATAAGTTCCTATAAGGCTAAAGAAATATTGGAAGAGAAGTTAAGAAGAAGACAAGAACTTGAAATCAAATCCTTGAAGGTAGAGTTACAGAAGGTATGTCTGACAAACTTTGAATTTGAAAAATACCTCTCAGTACTGAGAAAGGAGAATCATATACTACAAGGTCAACTGCAAAAATTCCATGACGATGATCCGAATTCAAAAGGAAAGATGGAGGACAATATCTTTTCTCTCAACAAACAGGTAGAAGAAGTCAAGAAGATAGAATAAGATCTAACAAGACAACTCCAAGAAAATATAGAAATTTGTCAAAAGCAAGAATTGAAGATCCTCTCCTTGAGGGAAGACCTGGACAAAACTACTGCTCAGTTAAAGACAAATTCGAAGATTGAGAAGAACATTGAAGAAAGTAAAATATCTATAGTAAAAGAAGAAAAGGCTAACAGTAATACATGTATTCTTAGAAGATCACATGATCATCAAGAATTAAGAGAAGTTATTGCTCAGAGATATCCTATAAGGTTCCATGGTCACTGCTACAAATGTTACAACTATGGTCACAAAGCCATTCATTGCAGAGCTCATGACAGAATCACTCCAGAAATAAATAAAAGTACATTTTCGGTCCAGTGCTACAATTGTTATCATTATGGTCATCTTGCAAAACATTGCAGAGTGCAGGGGAAGGTTAAAGTTTGGAGAAGAAAGAAAGTTCAATCGAATGACATGAACAACTATCATCCTACCAAAGTATGGAGAATAAAGTTAGTAGATCAAAATAGAAATGATGAAAATCTTGGGAAAGACCCAATGCCATTTTGAAGACTATTGACTAGTGATATAAAGTGTACAAAGAATTCTAAAAGGAGATATGTACCTGATTATCAGATTTGAGTATTGTATAGTAGTTAGTTCCAGCAGTATTCTTGGGACAGAATACAAGTCCATCAAAGAAGCATCAAAGCTCATTGATAAGGGAAGAAGTAGTGCCAAAAGAAGTTCCTGATGCTAAGGAAGAAAAGTTGAAAAGGAAGAGAAGTTGATGACAGGGGGAGCATGGCCTAAGGGGGAGCATTCCCTGAGGGGGAGCAGTATGATCAAAGGATGTTCCCTTTGCCATTGATGCCAAAGGGGGAGAAAAAGTTGAACAAGGTAGGTAAAAGAAGCATGATCTAAAGGGGAGTTGTGTGGACAAAGGAAGCTCATTCGAAGGGGGAGCTTTGGTGTTGTCATCAATGACAAAGGGGGAGATTGTTGACTAAATTGACTAAATTGTCATTGATGCCAACAGGTGTGTGTCAGTGTGTCTTGGTGCCCCTTGAGGAGCCTCTGAGGGTTGAGTAAGTGTCAGTGTCAAAGGAGACCTTTTGACTTTGTCCAAGCCCAAGTCTGAAGCCCTTGGAGCCCTTGGGACAATGGCAAAAGCCCTGAACTTCCTGAAGAGTGGTCATGTACCCCCAAGTTGGTTTAATCAAACTATCAACAAGTTTAAATGATAAAATCTTAGAAAATTAATAAAAGATTTAAAAAAAATTAATATTAAAATCAAATATTAAAAGTTTTAACAAATAAAACATTTATATATTAAAATAGTTTAATAGAGATTTTTTTTAATATTAAAAATAACATTTTATTTAATATTAAAAATAACTCATGGAAACAAGGAAGTGTGAGCACTTTAAAAATAAAAATAAAGTTAGAAAGTCCGTAAATAACTCATTGAAACAAGGAAATGTGACTTCATTTTAAAAAATAAAAATAAAAACTCCCATACTTACCTTCACGCTATCAACATGTATAAATATTTCCACCTTTGGTCTTTTAAAAGAAATGTAGATGGAAGAACTCTGTACCAATTTTCTCTCTGCGGCAACAATTTTTTTTGGATCTGCAAATCACGCAGGAAATACACAGCGATTTTGCAGCAGAGAAATTTATTTATTTTTCTTCTCCCTATCAGTTTCTTGGTCACAGAAAACCGGTTCCTGGTTATTATTATGTTCGAGTTCAAATCTTGAGAGTGACAGTCTTATGTTATTTGCAGGCCGGAATTAGTTTGGCATATTTTTGTTATATGGCTTTAGCTGGATTTCTTCTTCCCAGGAAGCTAATTCCTGGCGTTGTGCTTGTTGATAAGACGAGGTCTCACTATCGCTGCAATGCATTCTTTTTCAAGGCAACTGAACTGGGCTCGATAGATAGATATGTAGTAGGGAACCCTTAGGTTGAAATTTAAATCAAGCATTTGCATTGTATGCAACGAAAATGAATTAGAGGATATGTAAAGGCTGGAGAAGATATAATAAACGCGGGGCTGTGTTGCGAGGAATAAATTCGGAGAGACAGGCTGCGATTACACTTTTCTTCTCTCACGCATTGTTGTGTGTAATTTCTGGGTGAATTGAAGCAGTAAGAATATAACTCGCTGAACTGAAGCCCGTGACTCTCTCGTGGACTATGTGAAGGCTGAGGGTTACAATCTTGTGCAGTCTCGAAACACAAGTTTTGGGTTCAGTTTATCTTATGCTTCCAAGTTTTTGGTGGCTCTCTTTAATAGCAGAACCGAGTTTATAAAGACTCATCTCAAGCAAAACACGATCTGGATTAAAGTCATATTACAGTTTCCTCTTGGTGGTCACTGCTGCGTTTTTCTATCAGACTTGAACTTTTGTGCACCAGACTTTAACCATCAGTGAATTAGAAAGTGGACTAACGATGGACTGAGGCAACTTACAGTGCCATAATTTCGCTTGTTTATGACTGAAATTCCTGGAAAGTATGATTGAGTATATTCGCTGACTTTGGAGTGGCTGTGCATGCTTAAGGTAAGCCAAAATTTGATGTTTTATAATTAAGGTTTTAATTTTTTTAAGAGCGTATTTTTTATGAGGAGTGACATGTGATGAGGTAAGCAAAACAAAATTTTGATACTTTATAACTAAAGTGTGTTTTTACAAGAGCATATATCTTTGTGAGGAGTGATATGTGATGAGGTAAGCAAAGTTTGTTTTATTATGAGAATGATTCTTTTATGTATTTTAAGGAATAACCTAAGGTTGTGAGTGAAGGTTTGGTATCACCTTTTTATGGTCCCTTTTATAAAGATACCTTTTGACTTGTTTAAAGCTTTAATATAAGTATGTAAGTTTTGTATAGTGAAGTGTAGAGGTGTGTATGAAGAGTAGTATACAAAAAGTAATGCAGCAGTATATACAAGTGTATGAGTGAGCTTGAAAAGTATGTACATGTAATGTGAGCGTGAACAGTATGTAACACATATAGTGATATATTAACGATGATGATGTTATCCAATTCTATATGATAATGAACACTCTATGATGTTGTTACACACTATGATATGATGATGAACATGCATGCTTCGATGTGATGGCATACTTCTATGCACTATGATGTGTACATATTACATGGTGATGATGAATGCACACTCTCCTTGATACATGTCTTGACTTGATATGATGATGCATACTCTCCTTGACACGTGCTATGATATGCTGCGGTGATGCTCTACTATACTTTATCATATACCTATATGCCATGGTATTCTTCTATGCACTATGATGATGCATGCCTTGTGTTTAGTATAAGAAGAGTACAGTTACTTGTTTAGTCATTGCGTATGATGAGAGGTACATGAGCAGTATGTGGCAGTGACATCTAGAGCAGATTCAGAGATTGGATTGGCACAGGTTGACTTATGAGCAATTGGTTTGACTCAGATTGGCTGAGTTGTATGAGCAGTTGGTTTGATTCAGGTGGATAGAGTTTGGTTTGCAGACTCAGATTGACTCGGTTGGATGATTGATTGGTACAGCGAAATTGGACAGGTTACTAGTTTAGTTCTAGTGCAGTGATGAGCAGTGATGCAGCAGACAATGATGAGTGGTTAGTAGTGGCAGGATATGTGCAGTGTGGTATAGATTGTGCAGTATAGCACAAGTGTTGAATAACAGGTCCGCAGGATCAGTGCGATTGTGGTTCAGCTATTTCTATCTTCTTATCAGGGTGGTAGGACGGGGAAAGGAAAGGAGGTCGTAGCCTCGTTCCGGTAGAAGCCGGAAAACTAGGGAGTGGTAGCTTCCTTCAGGTCATAGCCTGTAAAGCAGGGGGACGTAGCCTCCTTTCAGTTGAAGCTGAAAAATTGAAGTCTATATAATAAGACAGTTGTTCTTTTCATCTAGTTATTTCTGGACAACTATTATTAAAAAGGCTTCCATGGTTTTCCCCCCAGGACTTGGGTTTCCACGTAAAAATCTTGGGTACTGTGTTGCTTTGCTTTCTATGTGATGATGATGATATGATGATGATAACAATGTTGATGGTCATACAATGATAATGTGACAATGCAAAATATTGAATAAGTTGTTGATTATAAAAGTTGGAAAAAGTAATAAAGACTTCACACTGATTCACCCCCCCTCTCAGTGTCTACAAATTCCCTCCTTCTAGCGGATTCCATTCCATCGACATCAGATCATTTATTCTGGAATAGGAGTCTAGAGTCATTTGAGTGCCTTGATACTTATAGTCATCAGTGGTAGGTTCTCTCACCATCAATAGTTTTGGGAACACATCAATGTCCCCTGATCGATGGACTCTTTCAAGTGTTCGACCTCAACACATATATTCACACTTGTTATATGGCACTATGTACCTTGATTCCCATTTTCATTATTAGTGGTTTATCTCGATTCTATTAACGGTATAGATCAATCACCGTTAATCAGATGATGGACTACTATGTTCGACCTCGACACATCTATTCACATAGTAGGACATGTACTCGTAGCGATTCGTGTAGAAGACCTTCCATCCTGGTGGCATTCCATATATGCTACCTCCTTGATCGTGCCAGTATTCATGAGATTTCAAATCTCGTGATCTTGATTCCATTGTTTCCAGTGTATATCAGATACATTCATCCACGATGGATATCTTGATGCATTGTATATTGTACATGGCAATGACCACACATGACACTTTGTATATCATGCCTATTCATGGCCATTGTACTCTTATGTATCCGAGACTGTTATATGTATTTCCAGTCACATGCAAAGATTGATTATCGTATTGTAATGATGAGTGGTTGGTTCTTCATTACTCCACTTCTGGGATGGATTTTATAATGTATTTCAGCGATCATGTTACCCCTCTGACCTCACACATTAGGGGGCATATGTTATAGCTGATTTTAACACAAATGGTTGATCACTCATTTTTCTCCTTCCTTGTCCCTTTGTAGACTCTTTGGACCCCATGTAATTTTATTATACTTTGATGTTCCAATATCATCCCAAAAAATTGCCTGTTTATACCTATACACGACTTTTAAAGCAATACTTGCATGTATACGTAGGTTTTGACCTCAAACCCACGTACATCGGGATGTGTGCAAAAATGAAAAATATTTTTGGAGCTTTCCTCATATGAGTCTGAATAACTTGACTCTTGGCCTTCTAAATGCCTAACTCTCAGACTCGACCCTCCATTACCTCTTTGGAGTGGTATATATTGAGCCTCTTGGATACATTGAAGGAGGAGAAATTGAAGAGTAAGGAAACTATAGTACATTGTTGCCTCAGTTTTGCTTATACTTGAGTCTGCGTCCCTTTGTGCCTTGGAGCACATAGTATTATTCCCAAGCTTGCCTTTGCTTTGTGATCTTTCTATCGAGAGATGGAGGATTGAAGTGGTGGAGGCCCAGGTGGAGGACTCAGTTTCTTCGATTCGTAGAAGTTCCGACAGAGTTTGTCACTATTGTATCTTTGATTTATTAATAGAAATAGATTTTCCTGTCCAATTCATGTGCATTTTGAATATGAATATTGAATCCATGGATGTATTTAATTGCTTATACATGATTGATTATATATGCTAGAGTAGCTTTGACACATTTATATATATCATGCATGCTTTGTTTTTTGTTGTTGAGAGAAAATTATATTTGCAATTGCATTGGAAAATCTCAACGAGGATCTACTTCAACCATCTGGAATAAGGTACAATTATATATCCCCTAGTGTTAGATTTGTTTACTTCTCTTTCATAATGGGAAATATTGATTTTTGGTGTCATACTGTCTGTTTTGGTACCCCCAAGCCATAGGAAGTTTCTCTTCATGGCATTCACCACCTTCGGAGCCACATACGGCCTCTGAGTCTGAATCAGATTCATATCAATCCAAGCCCACCTTGTTCGTTGCCCCATCTATCCCCATGGCTAGTGCACATCCTGATCCCTTCCAAGGGGAAACAGTTGGTAGTGGACTTGTGTATGTTCTGCCCATCATTATGGGTATCCCTTCCATTAGACTGATAGGTCCTCATCCTAGTGGGCCCCTTTCCATCGCACACACTACTACTGGTATGTTTCCCACTATGGGTAGCCCCATGCCAGCCACCGCGTTTCCAACCATTCCACCATTTATAGCTAGGGGCAGTGGCCCTTCCACTTCCATTCCGAATATTCGTACCATTCTAGTGACTATTTATCCTGTCGGAAGTCAACCTTATATACCCCCAGTTACTCATGGAGACTACGTTGCTGCCATCGCCGACACCATTGCTGGCCCTTCCCGATCCATTCTCATATCTAGTTTGTTATCACCCAATAATTTTCCTATGGTTGGGGTAGGAAATCACTGGGGTAACCATTTCAAACCAACCTTTAGACGGTATTCTAGCCTATATAGTTAGAGAGGGCTCTCTCTTTTTCACAGGGTCATTCACATACACATATGGATTTAAACAAGAATTCAGAAGGCTATATTTTTTAGGGGAAGGGTTGTTGAGGGTTTAAAGAGTGTAAAACAGACAAATGTTAAATACCATTGGGCAATGGAGTCACAACCTGAATCATTAAAGGATATTACAGTGAAAATGAACAGTGATTTTTCCTTTGTAATCTAAGGCAAAGTGGGTGTTATACTCAGTCAAAATATCTTTAAGAGGTGACATATAGAAATGAGAGGAATCCCAGTGAAACAAGAGGCACATATCTATGGATGAATCTCTTGGAACACCTTTAGCAGAAATATGACAAAGGCTAATGACTGAAATAAATCATCTATCAATGGATGAATTATATCACAGCTATCATAACACATAACAAACACGATTTTTGATGCAGGAGCATTTTCCAAATTCCTTGGATACAATCTAGAAATGTGTTAGCAAAGTACACATGCATGAAAATGGGAAATACAGTAAACACAACCTGAACATGGAACACTGTGATGAATGTCAGAAGCATAGAAGAATATTTCTCATTAATACTTCCAAGAAATTTGTTGAACTAAAAAAACTAGGCACAAAGGGCTTCAAAAATGAAATTCCAGCCCCCTTTTTTCCTCTGTAGAGGTTACACTTATAAAGTGCTAAGCTCCCGATACCAACCTCAAAACAAATCCAAAATCAGTTCTGATACGGGAATCAAACTTGCACACACAAAATCCCAACAAGCTCCGATCTAGCAGATTCTCCATGATCACAAAACAAAACAGGAAGGCGAGTTGGGATGCACATGATGGATCAAAATGGAAAACTCGCCAGCCAGGACTCAGGCCTGCTTGATGAAAATGATTGTTCAAAGGATCTTCGAGCAGCCTACAACAATTTCCTTCTTCCCTACACCTTCAACCAACGAAATTGCTTTGGATTATTGATATTTTTGGCAAATGCTCGAATGCACCTACACGTGTATTGACTTGCACACTCTATAAAATTTTGCCGAGTTCTAGAAAATTAAACCAACAACACTTTGAACTAGTGTAATTTTTCCCATATGTTCATTAATTTGATCAAACCATGTTGTGTAGACGTGTGTCTTGGATTTATCCATGCGCATCTAAATTCCACGGATTTCAAATGTTCATTTATCCATGCATGTTGAATCAACGAAATTTCTCTTTGTCATTGATCTTACTCCACCATCAATCCTAACCATTGAAACATGCATATCTTTAAGCAATTTCGCAGATCTGGAAATTTATTTGTTTCATGCAATTTGAACCAATGGAATCCACCTTCATCGTGGATCTTTATCAGTCGTTGATCTAGGTTGTTGAATGTTGTGGGTTCTACCAAGCTTCGCATATCAGGAGATCTACTTATCCCGTGCGCATGTTTCCATTTTCTGCACCGTCGATCTTAGGAATACACTCTCTGAGATGTTGATCTGAGGTCAAGTTGCAGGCTGTGAAAAGTGGAAAGTGATATTTCAACTCTTTATAACCGTATTTTTTCCCTTTCCGCTTTCTACCCTTTTTCTCCTTTCCGATTCGTTGTTCTTCGGCGGAATCCTTCCAGATTGTCGATCTCGCGGATTGCGGAATGCAGAAATTCAACTTTTTCGCAACCAAACTTTTGTATTTTTGCTTTTTGCCTTTCGCCTTTCTACTCCTTTCCGAGCCGTTGATCTCTAGTGGAATCCTTTCAGACCGTCGATCTTGCGGATTATGGAATGTGGATCGTGGAAAGCGGGTTCACCAACTTTACGACCGAAATTTTGTCTTTTCCGCTTCCACCTTTTTACCGCCTCTTTTTTCCTAGACCATTGATTTCTCCCAAATTCATTCTTTACCATCGGATCTCGGACTGCGGAAATCAAAAATTAGCTTTACCACTTTTATAACCAAATTTTTTCCTCTTCCGCTCTTTTGCTCCCAATTTCTCTTTGGCAGAAATGATATTCGACCTTTGATCTTCTGCATTGTGCATCCAGGTCATCCATTCTGGTCAAATTTTAACCTTGATCATATTTTTCATATTTAGGCACATTTATAAGAATAAAACTAGGGATTTCTTTACTGGCTTATCCTTTTGCAGGGTAATTAGTGTGGATGCAGCTCAAAAAAGCTTCAAATTTTAGCACAGGTGCTAACATTGTCTGCCTTTTATGGCTAGTCTCAACCTGCCTTATTTGGCATGGTTGACTAATGACCCCATTCTTCATAACCCACAATGGCCTCCTACTCCTACCAAACTTCCCTCAAACATCCCTAAGTTTAAGGGTAAGGCGGGAGAGGATCCCCAAAATCACATTATGCCATTTCACTTATGGTGTTCATCTAACAACATAGTGGATGTTTCTATCCAGTTGAGGTTATTATAGTGCACACTCACTAGTGCTACGGCCAAGTGGTATATCGAACTACCTCATGCCACTTACCCCAAATTTTCCTCGTTAGCCTCCATGTTCCTTCAATACTTCCAGTTACCCATCCGTTATGACGAGGGTGTGGAAATATTATTATCATGTCGACAAAACATAGCTACATATATCACTGGTCATATCCATGAATGGAGCCATCGTCGTAGCCTGTGTAAGATCAAGTTGGATGATAGGATTTTCCTATATTGGTTCCTCAAAACCTTACTCCCCCCATTGCCAAGGACATCGCATCCAAGCGCTCGAAAATTGAGGAAGAATCCATCCTTAAGGCTCAACAGTCCAATATTATATATGCCCAATTCAGTTACTTGTATACCATTATACCTTATGCTCCCCATGTCGGCTCCTTACGTTGAGATATGTTGGGGACATCTCATGTTGTTGATGGAGTCATCGGCTCTGTTACACAACATCCTCATTTTTATCCAACCTCTCCTATGATACCACCCCATTCTGGTCACACCCCTAGTGTTGTCCAACTAGGTTACACCCCTGATTATTCATGTGTAACGGCTCAGTCTAGAGCCACCCCTTCCTATGTTCCTCTTGCACCCACACCTCATGTTCAAGTACCAACTTATTAGGAACACTCATGTATTGTCTAAACGGTTGGCTTTGCAGCCCCACCAACTATTCCGGTCTATTACGCACCACCTATGCAACCCGCTACAAATTTGGCCCCAACTCCTCCTATTCCTACATGATAGGTCTATGCACAGCAAAACCTTCCTAACCAACCCTCCCCTAATAACCAACAAGGGCAGGGAAGGAATAAGAGAGGTAGGAATCGAGATAACCATCATACTCAAGGAGGTGGCCAACAAGCCAACCCTCCGAACAATAATGGCACCGACGCCCCTATACAAAATCTCCAGTGTCTTGCTCGACCTAAGAAGAACCCACAATGGTAGAATAGCCATTTGTGTTCCATTTGTAACACCTACGGACATTACACTCATCAGTGTCCTCACTTGAATCGTATCCACCATTTACTTGAAAATGACAGTCAACATGACCCCAATGGGGCTGCTCCGGCTCAACCAAACCCAATATCACTAATTCCTCCACCTATGCTGCTCCAAAACCCCCTTCCAAACCAAGGAATGGTTGCAACCCAGCCCTTCACCCCACAAGCTCTCACAACCAATTTTGGGGCTCAACCCATTGATCCTAGTGTCTATCAAGTCATGAATTTATCATCTAATGTCAATCTCCAGACTCGATGAAACTAGTATGGTTCCACCACCAAAACTATTGACCCATCTACAACATCTACCTTAGCCACTCCTAGCATGTATTTTCATTTTTTGATACCCCCCATGGATGGGACTGTGAAATTCCTATGGCTCCCTTTGTGTCGCGTCACGAACAACACCACTTCCAGAGCTGCGCTCAACTACAGTATTGTTGACAACTTGGCCCAATCTCCCACAGCCGTGTCTTCTCTCGAAGTGCTCAAAACCTGTTCGTTGCAACGTAAATCGTTCTTATCCATGTTAGGTGTTGTTGATCCCTCTGATTCTAGGTTGATCACCTTCGATCTAGCATAAAGGAGAACCTTGGATGCCATCATCCGTCGCCTCCCAAATTTCGGTAATGATTTAGAAATTGTTTATTCATTGATGCATTATTGATGAGGGGGCATCCACTTGTGTTATGTCAACCTTTGTTTGGAATAAACTTGAATCCCAAACCCTTCAACCTTCCACCACCACTCTTTGTACCTATGATGGTCGCTCTGCTCAACCCCAAGGTGCTCTGCACGACTGCCCCTATTGATTTATCCATAAAAATGGTGTTGATTGACATTGAGGTTTTCAACGACCAACTTGATTGAAACTCCTCCTAGGACGTAGTTACATGTATGTAATGTGATCCATTTCCAAAACCGTCTTTCAAATATTGATGTTCCCTCATGATGGGAAGATCATGACCATCAACCAGTAGACATACAATGACCCGAAGGGACTGTCCACACTGAAACACGTCCTTCCCACTACCGACACTAAAATCGACACTGTGTCCATACCATCCCTGTCTTCCATTGGCACAGGATTGTTTGCCAACGCTCCTATGGCGGAAACCTTTTTTTCCTTACCACCTCCTCCTTTGCCGACTGATATATCAGATTTGTGTACTATCATGTCCAGTAGGATTCTGACCACCTCACAACCTCAGTTGCAACTCCAACCCAATACCTCAGGGAATTATTGGGGTTCACTCCTTGTCCACACAATTCCCTTCCTCTTTCCACCATCTGACATCGTGAGAAAGACTGTCATGGTTACTCTCAACTTGCCTAGTTTCACTTTGGGTATTCCTATGTGGTACCTCAATCCACTGACCTCACCCCCGACTCCCTAGTTTGTGTTTACTCCCGTCCAACTTATTAAGACAATGTCACACCCACCTCCTGGAATGCCAATGACTACTCCTGTCACTGCTCATGCACCCCTCCTCCCATGAAGACTGGGGGAAAGACGCCCAAAGTGACGGCTGAAGCATGTCCTCCTCCTACATGTGCTTTATGCAATGTCCAAGTCCCCGCGACACAAAATTATCCCAATTTTCCTATAATTCACACCCACATGTGCACTATAGCCCATATTGACAATCTTCTGGTGGCCAATGTTCCATCCATACCTGTGGTGAAAAATAAGTCATTGTGATGGAAACCATCCATGTGCAGTTTGTGGCCTATATGGTCATTATTCACACCAATTCCTAAACTTTCCTGAGTACGGGTCACTCCTTAGTGACCTTTGCACGCATTCCCATGAGTTCAACGTTACTGTCCTTAAGGAGATTCACCCTCTGGTTTCTTCCTCTGACACAACCAACACCATTTACATGATCTCTACTACCAGTAGTCCTTTCCCATTATCTACCATGGAATATCCGCCTAATCTATCCCGACACCACTTTCGCGATGACAGAGAGATCCCTGAAATCGCCACCGCTTTTACCCCATTTTACTTAGTCCATGGTGTGGAATCGATTCTTCCCATTGAATTCCATATTTCATCTCTCCACCTTTCCGTTGAACTTCTACCTGATACATCACCATTATAACAACGCTTACTTATGATTGAATAGACCAATGAGAACCATCACACTGCTCTCTAGATGCTCATAGCAAGGAAGACTCGGTTGAAATCCCATTATGAGTCCCACGTCCATCCACACACCTTTAGTGATGGGGACCTCGTCCTCGTCTATGAACAAGGCAATGATAAGTTAGTAAAACAAAATTTTGATTCCATGTGGTATGGCCCATATGTCATCCATCGATGTCTTGGAAAAGGGGCATATGTCCTTGCTGACTCTGACGACCACCTCTTGAATAATCCCCACAATGGGCTCTACCTCAATAGGGTATATGCATGAAGTCTCTCACCATGAGTACCCTTGTGACAGTTTTTATTTCTTGTTTTACATCATTTTTACCACGAGTTGGTGACCTCCTCCAGTAGTCACTCCACGCCCAGCCACAGTGACTCAATGAGTCCACTGTAGCACTCTGTCACATCCTTTGCACATGATTGGGTGGATATAACCCCTCCACCTTGCACCTGCTCCACTGGTACCCTGCTGGAAGGTGTGGTCCCACGTCTGCACATGCACACAGTATGTTGTCAATGTCTATCACATGTATGATCTAGCTACTACTATGCTAGCATACCGTCAGGTCCCCACACCTATACTGGATCTCGAGGCATCTCCAGATCTCCTCGGTAGTTCATGCTCATGTATGGATCATCCTCTATGAGGATAGGAAGCTGCCACCACTGTGTAAAAAACTCTTGGGTGAGGAAGTGACATACTTGACTCCCTCCCTCCTTACTTTTTTGGTCTATTTCTCGGAAGTCACCTCGATTTGTGTGCCATCACGTGAATCAATGCTTATACGTATTGGAATGTTCACGAGCCCTATGCTCCATCAATACTACACAGTTGGCCTTATTTTATCATCATCCATCATCCCACAAGGAGGCCCCACTAGTGTTCCACTGTTATTCCTATAAGCTATATTCACAACAGAACCTCTTTTGGTACATCAAACACTTCCTCCTTGCTTGACTAACCATTACAAAGTTTCTATTAAGCTCTTTTCTGACTCCTAAAAGAATGGAAATATGGTCGAGCACGCTTGCATCCTTTCACACTCGTTAAATTAATCTAAAGGGCATCTATGTGGCCTCATTTATATCCATTTTCGGACTACGTAGACTATTAAAAGAAAAGGACCACCCTAGCACCTTCCAGCTAGGAACATTTCCCTTTGTGTCCTTTTATGCTATGTCGTACATTGGGACCAAAACTTACAAAAAATATCATTATGGGTTGTCTTTAAGCTATTTTCCATCCCTCTCATCAAGAAAATATCACCGAGCAATCTTGGTTTCATTCATGCTCGTAAAAGTATTTGAATGATCGTCTAGTCAGTATAGGTTTAACCTTTTCCGGCATGATTGGACTACCTACAATAAAGATGTCTCTCTTCCCTTGTGGTTGGGAGAGCTCTCCTTTGCATACGTTTATCCTTTTTTGGGCTTAGGGGACTATTCATGAAAAAGAGACCACACTAGAGTCTTTTTCATGTTTTCAGACTCTCTAAAAATGAAAACACCATTGAGCATTTACCTTCTCGGGCTCACTAAAAATCCACAAGATCGTATCATATCAAGCTTACTTCTATCCATTCTTTGTGCTCCTTAAACTATGAAGAAGGCCCAAACGGTGTATCTAGGCATCACTACATATTCTCTCACATTATGGCAACTTTACCCCATTGGATCACCTTTTTTCATAGTACTCTGCGATGAGTCTACCTTGGATTCCCTGGATATCACTATTCCAGTTACCTCCCTCAGTATTTCCCATTGCAATTATCCTCCCGATTTTATAGCTATGATCCCTTTCCCATGAGTCAATTTCATTTGTTGTCAGGTCATCCCTTCCATCATACTCTAAACAAATGAATTTGAGTCCCATGTACTCCCCTTCCCCTATTCCCCATTCAATGTTGTAGTCCCTCAATTGTTACACGTCTTTGGTTATCCCCTCGTGCTTCTTATCAAGGAAACATCATTTCCTTGTTATTTTCATGTCTCTTTTTGTCGACGTCAACACATATATTCCAGAGGATAGACCCATAGGTCCCAGTATCTTGGTTTCATCCACCTCATTGATGAGTTCCTTAGACCACTTGAAAGGAGTCATTAGTGCCTTTCGTGATGGTTGTGTCTCACATGCTCAACTTCAGCTACATCGTCGCACCATTGAGATTCGTATAGGGTATTGGTCAGTTTATTATTTGGTCGAAGACTCCCCCGGTTGTCACCTGACTCTATCAAATTGGTGAGTCTACTATGGGACCCATATAGTCTCATGTCCCTTGTGATTTATGGGATGAGTTAGCGACAGTGTTTGGAATCCCATCAATGTTATGATTATGTGTATATCCAATACTTGATGTTGTATATTGTACCCAATAGATTCTAACTCTTAGTCATTGATTCCCTCCAGTTATCTACACCTCCAGATCCAACAGAGCATCAATTGTGATGACATTGCATTCCATGAGAATTCCATTGTTCTTATGTATTAGTTATTTAGATCAGCATTTGTATTCAACCTCCCATTGAGTCCACAATTATGTATCACCATTTGTATATGTATTGATTGACTCCCATATTTTGAGCCTTGATCCCCATTATTTATTCTTTGTGACATTGTTACGAGCATGGGTATGCCTACCCTGTCCATATACAAGTCAGACACTATATGTATCGCATCCATTTTTTAGAAGTAATACAAACCAAAAGCCACCGTAGTTCGAACAAGGAAATTACACTCCTCCGTCGTCCTCTCTAGTCTCTCCACCATTGTCACCATTTTCCCATGATCCTATGATGTGTATCGGCCATACGATGAGCTCCTTCCCTCACAACTCAGGGGGAATTCTATTAACACTAAAAAATGTTCACCTAGATCTCTATGGTCTAAACCATAATGATACATCATATTCCCACCATTATTTCCTCCATTTTGACCTTCATAATTGCATGTCCACTAAATACGGTCCAAAACATCATTATTCTTTCCCCATAAATGAAGGGAAGATGAGAATTTATTGTTATTTATCCCCACTCTCTCCAAAAAAGGGTCAAAAACCCTAAAAATGAGAATGGGTCAAAAAACCATAGATAAATACCATGGAAAATAAAATACCATGGGTCAAAAATTCTTGGACCATCCTATAAATACATTGTGAAGGCCTCCCCCGAAACACTTATAGACACTTTTTGGCCATTCCAAAAACATTTCAACTTTTTTCCATTTGCTCTCATTCACATCATACACTTATTTTGCTATTCCCATATTTTTCCATGCCATTCCCCATGGTGTACGTTGAGTTCACTCCGTACTCATTTGGATCCATTCCCCCATCTGACAACTAGTTGTGGAAGAGACTGGAGACCCAAACCGTGGAGTTGCGGAACCACTTCCAAGAACGGCTACGGTGGCCCACTTTCAAAAAAGGTATTTTTTCTTCTTCTTATGCTTTATTTAGTTCTATATATTTGAAAAAATCCTAAATATATTTGCTATTGTTGTCTCGTTTCTTTTTATTATCATTGAACTCTTCCTTATGCTCTGGACAAGCTAAGGTTGGTGCTTTTGCACGAAGTAGGGGAGAAATCCCCACTACCATTTTTAATGAGTTTTTAAGGAATATGTGAGTGCAACAAGAGAAACCTGCATGTAACACGTGAGTTTCCTTCAGGAAAATCGCATATTCAACTTTTAAGGTAAACATGTGGGTTTACTATGGACAATCATGTATAACATGTGGGTTGTCAGTATGAAATTCATGAATATGCCAAAAAATCATAACAAAAAGGTGTTTTTACTAGAGTAAGCATACTATTGAGACCAAAACCTCCTATATCCATAAGGCTCTTCAATCCAACTTTTTCTTTTTTGTGACGATACATTGAGTATCTTCACTCGGACGAAGAAGTGCCATTTTGAGGTATAACAAATGGTAAAATAGAAAGGACTAAAAATTTGTTTGTGGACATAGCCCATATTAGGTGAACCACATATATTAGTGTCTCTCTTGTATTGTTCATACCTACATATTCAGTACTTCTTCCCATTCAAGTAAACCTTCATTAATTCTTACTTGAAAAGGGTAGAGAGTGATAGACATACATTAATATAAATACCTTCATCACTAATCATTGGAATATATTGAGGTAAATATGTGTACATTGAATCCAAATTTGCAAATAGATTTATGCTTGCCATGCAATTTTTTATTAAACAAGTTGATCTTAGAATCCACTTTTATCAACATAATAACACAATTGGTTTAGAATCCAAGATGTTCCTTAACATAATATTACATAATAGTGTATACCTTTACCTGATATTTAACAACTATATGATATTATTGATACTTTCATTGTGACTTTGAGTGTACTTACAGGTATAGAAGGATATAATAGTAATTTCTCTACAGTATTTCCCATTGCATAAGTGTTCTCATATAATATGTAAAGAGGAATTGAATTTAAGTTATGGGAATAAACAACATTAATAAATCAAACAACTATTGAGCATGATTGTCATTGATTTCAAAGTATTTCATTAATGTCAAAGGAGTGGCAAAGGGCATGATGGTAGGGCAAGATTAGTGAATGACAAAAGAGTAACAAAGGACATGTTGACATGGCATGCAGGAAGTATGACATGGCATGATGATGTGGCATGTGAGATGAGGTTGAAAATCCATATGATGTTGTTCTAGTTCCCTCATGAATTCATTGTTACAATATGAAATCATTGTGTAAGAGTATGACAATTTGGCTAAGTGCAAGAATTTTACAAAGTGTTGGGAAAACTAGTAAAAAATGGCTCTAGGAAAATGTATGCTAGTTCTCAATGTTTAATGATAAAAATCATATGATGCTATAGCCATGGAGACTGTTGGTCTGTGCATCTAACCATATGACTGGATTGTCCAAACAGTCTTTAATGGCGGAGTTACTAGTCTGTTAAAAGTTCCTTATGACATGATTTGCATTGTTCTAGTAAAATCATGCCAAGGATAGATGATGAGGTTGCAGAGGATGAAATTGACATGAATCGATTCATGATGATGTCCCCCATACCATGTAATCTTAGTATTTCCATGTTTGATGAAAATAAAAACTCACTTTAGTGGACCAAGGATTTGGCAGATTTGTCTAAGTGTTAAAATAGGGATTTAAAAGGCCCTTTTCAAATGCACACTAGATGATATCTTAATGTCAATAAATTTACCCGTTGGTATGAATCATTTATCTAGAGGTTTTTCCATCTATCCATAATCTCTATTTTCCCTTTAGTGATCACATGTGTGAACGCTGTGTCTGCCAAATATATATACTGGTTAGTTTTGGACATTTTTGTAGAAGGTCATAGATATGCCTTCCAGTGCACTAACAATGCCCGTGTATTGATGAATTATGCCAACCATGAATTATTATGTCCACCTTTTATTAAATATGCTCGTCAATTCTTGATGCATAAATGATTATGCCCGCCTATTTATGAATTATTCCCACCATGCATATAGTTATTCAATGTACACCATGCCTACAAATGATAAAATGCCCATAACAGTGGGCAAGAGATGCATGCACCTGATGGTTTTTGGATTGAAGCGTTGAAAACGTGGTGTTAAAACTTGAATTTTATACCTCTTAAAGGTGTTCCCCTCTGACTTGAAGCATTAAAGAAGTGGTGTTAACCCCTTTCATATAAAATCCCTTAAGTGGTATATCAAATAAAAAATCATGTGTAACCATAGAATTAAGGCAATTAAACCTTCATGGCACCTCAAGTAGACCATCTGATAAATAAAGAATTAATAAGAATTATATTTTGTAAGAGATTTTGATTAGATGTTGGAAGAAGACAAGGGCCCAGTCATTTTCAATTTAATTAAAATTAAAATTATATTTTGACCAAGAAAAATAACAGGATGACCCCTTAATTTGAGGAAGAGACCTTGTGTATTAATAGACGTGGATTATTGAGTTTTAAAACCGTTTCAGTTGTACAATACACTTCACTTGGGCATGTTATATTTTATCATTAGAATCTATTGAATAAAAAATATTCCAAAGAAGTATATAGGGTTAGTAACATAGAATAAAGAGGCCAAGAGTGAGGTTGAGGGAAAAAACAAGAAGAATAGAAGAAGAGGACCAAGAGGAATAATGAAAAGAAAATTGGTTATCAACAACATGCAGATGACTTGTCAAGTCTGTGGACTCTATGTTGAAAGCTAAGGTAAAAATAAGTGTTAAGGTGTATGAATGTATCTACTATTATAAATATGCTTGATGAATTAAAATGAGTAGACCAATTCCATCTTAATGATTGTCCTTAGATGTTTGAATATTTGTTTCCTGCATCCTTGTATTCCATTCAGAATCTAAAGTGTTCATGTTGCATAGTTAGATATCATGGTATTTCCAAGTGCTTAGGCTCAGCTTACACAAGCATAAAAGGAGAACCACCCCTTGCATTCCTACACACCATATCTTCATCCCAACTTTAGTCATGTGAACCTAGTTTTTAAATGTAGCCCCAAATTATAGGCTAGTAATTAATTAGTTTAATGGTGAATGGTCACCTCTATTCCAAAAGAGGTGCAACTTACTATTTAAATCATATAAATAAATACTACAACATTATGTAAAAGGATACTTGAATATATGGGTATTAGTACCATTTATTGCCACATGTTGTTGGAGACATTTACCCACATGCACACTTAATTTGGTCAATTTGGCCTTGTTAAAACACTATCCTAAGTTTTATGACTTAAACAGCATCAGATGAGCACACTATGATATCAGCATGAGTGCACCCACACCTACCTGTTATATTTTTATCATTTAAGCAATATGATCTTAGGATCTTATTTGAGAGAATAACATGCACAACAATAATCACAAGAGACAAGAGACACAAAGAATTTTCCTCGAGGAAACCATAAAGGAGAAAACCCCGCAACTTCCTCAGAGATAGAATGAGTACCAATGGCAGCAGTAAAACCCAAAGACAAAAAATATGATCTCCACAGTTTTTCTCTCTCTCTCACTTGAGAGAGCTTCTCCTCTCTCACTCATGCGCCCCAATGAGTGAGTGTGTGTGTGATAAATAGAGAGGCTCACTCTCTATTTATATTCTTTCATTCACTTAAAGTCCACTCCAACAAGTTGGCCCCACTTAACAGTTACTTACCAGGGTCAACATCTCTATGAGAGTCTAATAACCCTAGTGCCCCACAACTGTGGGGATTTTTCCTCCGATCAACAAGGAGGGTTAAACTTGACTCAATTGTGGGGACTATTGCCTTGACTTACAATGGAGGGTTAAACTCAATGACTTTACGTGACTTGTATACATTATTAAATCTCCCGATCGGAACATCGGGGCATGACATGACTCAATTACATTACAGATACTTCCCGGAATAAACATCGGGGTAAAATACATAATATATACAAGTGAATACATTCTGAAGTTACAAATACATCAACACTCCCTCTTAACTAGGAAGGTATTCTCTCAACACAATTTATTAGCACAAGTCTTCTTCTCTGTATCATTTGGACCATCATCAATTCATATTCATCTTCAAGTCATCTTCATCGTCAATTCATCTTCATTGTTAATTCATCTTCATCAAGTCTGGATCATCACTGGCTCTGGATCATCATCAAGTCTAGATCATCACTTAATCTGGATCATCACTAGATCATCATCAAGTCTGGATCATCACTTGATCTGGATCGTCACTGAGTCATCATCAAGTCTGGATCATCATCAATTTTGGATCATCACTTGATCTGGATCATCATTAAAGTTGGATCATCACTGGATCATCATCATCATCATCACTGCTTCCGCTGTCTCAATCAAGTGGTGCTATCTCTTCATTATTCTCGTCACAGGAAGTTCTACAAAGCCATCCCTTTTTCATGCTGGTTGTAGGCCTAGTCTTCATGTAGGTCTTCATCGTCTTCAGCACTTATATCTAAGCTTGGAATGAACCATGTCAGAAAGGCCCACCCAACACTTACATCTGACCATGGGAGGAACACATCCAAGAACCATTCCAGAAAGGCACGCCCAACACTCACATCTGACCATGGGAGGAACACATCCAAAACCCATGTCAGAAAGGCCTAGCACTCAAATCTGACCTCATCTTGTTAGAAAGGCTCTGCACTTACATTTGACCTCATCTTGTCAGAAAGGCTCTATACTTACATCCGACCTCATCTTGTCAGAAAGGATCTGCACTTACATATGACCTCATCATGTTAGAAAGGCGCTGCACTTACATCTGACCTCATCATGTCAGAAAGGCTCTCAGCTCTAGGCTAAGTATTCTCGGTAACTAACCAGGCACCTCCATTCTCCTAGAGAATGGCCTCTTAGCACTAAGCTGATTATTCCTGGTAACTGACTAGGTTCCTCCATTCTCCCAGAGAATGGCCTCTCAGCACTAAGCTGAGTATTCCTAGTAACTAACCAGGTACCTCCATTCTCCTAGAGAATGGCCTCTCAGCACTAAGCTGAGTATTCCTGGTAACTGACCAGGTGCCTCAATTCTCCTAGAGAATGGCCTCTCAGCACTAAGCTGAGTATTCTTGGTAACTGACCAGGTGCCTCCATTCTCATAGAGAATGGCCTCTTGGCACTAAGCTGAGTATTCCTGGTAACTGACTAGGTGCCTCCATTCTCATAGAGAATGGCCTCTCAGCACTAAGCTGAGTATTCTTGGTAACTGACCAGGTGCCTCCATTCTCCCAGATAATGGCCTTCAACACTTATATCTGATCATGTGGGAACACATCCCTCAATCACATCAGAATGGCTCTCCACTGATCATGTGGTAACACAACCCACAATCACATTAGAGCATCTCTACACTTACATCTAACCATGTGAAGCTCAGCCTTCCACCATGTCAGAAGGGCTCATGGACTCATCACTTCCCCTTGGAAGGAACCTTGACCTAGAGAACACCAAGCTTCTCCCTGAAGTACTCAAACTTCACTCTGGCCATTTATAGCATAGAATCACATTAGGGCTGATTACGTCCAAGGATAACCTATGAGATTTTCCAAGACCGATTACATCTGAGGACAACCTACAGGACCGATTACGTTTGATAAACCTACGAGCTTCGCCAGGATTTATGCTCAAACAACCTATTTCATTGGCTATGTTAGAACTCCCTCTTTCGAGAGATCTCGATCTGGATCACTGCTCCTTTCTGCATCATACAAAAATGCAAGTTAGATCAACCAAATCAAATAGTAGTTTTCAAAAGAAACATACTATCTCCCAAATAGCAAGTGGAAACATCTTTTTCCTTGGCTGTACTCGGTGCCACATAGGACTGCTTCCTGCTACACCAAGAAGTTCTCTTCCTATCAATGGCACTACCTGCCCAATCCGAATCCACATAACCCTTTAGGTTAATGTTATGATTCACCTCATACTTGAGCCCATACTCAACTGTACCCATCAGGTACCTCACTGCATGCTTTGTAACCATCAGGTGAACATGTCTCAATGTATTCATAGCAAAGCAAATCTCTGGTCTCGTATTCGTCAGGTACATCATCTGACGATACATCATGGCATCAATCGACTCTGATCAAGCATCACTCAATAGCTTCATGTTCGATGCCATAGGTGTGTTCATGGCCTTGCATTCCATCATCCTGAACCTCTTTAGGATCTCTACTGCATACTTCCCTTGTCCCAGGGAGATTCCATCCACATTCTACCACACCTCCATGCCTAGAAAGTAGTGCATCATATCCAAGTCCTTCATCTCAAACTCGACAACAAGTCTCCTTCTTGCAACTTTAATGAGTTCCTCTTTTCTGTCCGAAACAAGTCATAGACATATAATAGGAGCATCACTGGTCTTTTGCCTTCAACCTTGAAGCAAAGGTTGGAATCCAATTTACTCTCAGTAAATCCTAGAGTCATCAGTAAGCTGTCCATCCTATTGTATCATGTCAAACCTTAGGATATTCTACATTCACTCCCTTTGAAGTGGAGCATCATTCTCCTTCTGTATTTTGTACTCTATGCATTGAAACATTCTGTACTGGAGTGACAAGTAGCTTCCTATGCTACTAATATTCTATGTAGGGTCACTGGATACCAAGATCCTCTATCTTGAACTTTTTTCAAAATTTCTTTTCGCACCCATCTGTGAGCTTGTCATCCTCTATAGGATTTCATCTTCAACATTGTAGCAAAGGTTAAGATCTTCATCAAGCTCCTCATGTATGTGTTATCCCATGGGTGTCTTCTAAGCTCATACAAGTCCTTCTTTAATTTGCATACATGAGTCTGCCTGTCATGTGTCTTAACTTCTGGTGGATGTAAATGTCTCTTCGTAGTCTATGCCCTCTTTCTGTGAGAAGCCTCGTGCTACAAATCTTTTCTTGTATCCCACGATGTTTCTATCTACTACATGATGGAGCTAGGAAATTCCCTTTAGGTATCGATACTGCATCCCAGACATCATTCTTCATTTTGGATTATTAGAGTGAATCTTGAACTGTCGTCACTTGTTCTTCAGAACAAGTCTCATCCTTCTTTTCTTGTAAGCAATTGTACGCGATCTTTCCTACAATTCAAATGCACCAATTGTATGATTAGAAATATTTCATAATGCATATTCATAATGGTAAATTCTTATGCATAAAGATATAATCATGCAACTATTTTAGCCAATACAACATTCATCCATATCTCATGGAAACTTTCTAGATGCCTTCCATCTCTACCAGGACAACATTGAGATTGTGCACTAATCCAATATGTCAGCAAAGAGGTTTCATTCTAGATAAGTAGTAATGGAGATTTGTATAGCACCATGAGCTACTTACCCATCACATGCATATTAGTAGTATACTGTCATTAATGCAAACATTATATGATGCATAATACATCAACTGAATATCAACAAATGCATAACAAAACAATATCATGAAATGACAATTGAATACTTATCTTTATTTGTTTCATGGGTAGACTCCTTCTTGAGCCTTCAGCTTCATCATCTTCTTCATTAATCATTTCTTATCAAATTGCTAAGATGGATAAGAGGTTCTTCAAGAGTTGAGTCCTTCGTATTCCACATCACTTGAGGGATATTCTTTGGATGGTGAGAGCTTGATATTCAGTTGCTCCCATCTTCTCTTCTCTTATTATGATTCAAGCTTCTTCTTCTTCCCAGAGTCTGTTGAAAGTAATCACTTCTTTCTGGCACACATTCCTCGAATGAATGAATCCCATGAACTTGGGAGGTCATTCAAGGTAGTTATCACAACTTATGCATTCTCCACTTCTTCTTCTACTGCTACAAGTTTTTCTTTGATTTGAGAGACCCTTGTAAAGTATGACTGTATGGTCTCTGCATTCTGGATCTTCACATTCTTCAACTGGTTTCTTAAGGTCATATTTTGATTTATGTTCTTCCCTTAAAATAGTTTGGTCAAGGAATCAAACATCTATTTCAGTGTCTTTAGGGAAGACACTCGTGATTGAATCAGCAATGATCTTCTTGGCCTTGACCAAGTTCTTCTTGTGTAAGGCTTTTAGCCTCATCTCCCTCTGGAACTAGAACCTCTGTACTTATGTAGGTGTCCAATTAATTTCCTTCAAGAACTAGTGAGATCCTATACTTCCATGCTTGGAAGTCGTCAACCTCACCAATCTTGTCATCAAACCGGTGTGATTAGTCATCTTGAAATGAGAACCTCAACTGTAAATAACAAAAGATTAGATCTTACCGATTTGAGGTGTCCATCCTGGTTCCGGAGCTGCCTGATCTAGGGTTTGTCAGAGAAACCCTAATTTTCAAAACTTGGAATCTTTCATAGCTAATTGGATAGAAAGATAGATCTCTTCAAGGTGAGCTGTCCAATGTACTCTTTTTCTAAAAACAGTGGAGGGAAGCTCCCGGAACAGGAAGCCCTAGTTTACCAATTTCCTATACAAAAATTCCTGATATTGTTTCTACGGTATCTCCAAAATTAATCCTCCTCTGTGTATGAAATTGTGTACTGAGGTATCCTCATCTATCCCTATTCCAACACCATAGTTTTCATCATAATTTGTTTCACCAATTGGGACTTATGAGCGTTTTCCAAAGGTGACCGATTTCAAGACTATTCAGCATAGCAAAGTTGTACGAACAGCCATGTGTCACTATTTCATCGTCAGGGTCTGAAACTTTTACCACAGAAAGTACATTCTATTTTCTTTCTATATAATCTTGATAAATTTAATTTGGACCTTTGTAGCCTTAGATATAGTAATTCTCCCCAGGTGTCCTGTTTGGGGAAAAATCCTGGGAGAGGCTGGAGCCCTAACTTGGAGGAATCATATCTCCTAGAATATAGCGAATCAGAGCTGAAACTTGGATGCAGTGTACATCAGGAATTTATCTTCAACCTGTAAACATTTTGGCACTTGAGCCTTCTCCAATATCATGATATATTGAATCTACCAAAACTATCAGTTTCAGTATTTTAGGGTTTTTCAGGCCCGAGGTCAAACTAGGGTTTGAATTTCCCAGAGTTTCACCCAACCAAAAATATCGACCCAAGTCTCTAAAATTTGATCTTGATGAGGAGATAAATCCTATTCTGAGATCACTCAAAAATTCCTCTTCTGTAAAAATCCCTAATTTCCCGCAGCAAAAACTGAAAATGCCCGGAATCAAATTCTGCTTCGACAAAAAGATGTGCCCTTCAATGGAGAGTTATCCTAGCAACATTTTTCTAATGGATTGTGGAGAGAGACCCAAAAATTAAGAACCCCTATCTTCTGTAGCTGCAGAGTGTCTTCTTCTCAGGTTAGCTCTGATACCATGTTAGATTTTTATCATTTAAGCAATATGATCTTAGGATCTTATCTGAGAGAATAACATACACAACAATAATCACAAGAGACAAGAGACACAACAATAATCACAAGAGACAAGAGACACAAAGAATTTTCCTTGGGGAAACCATAAAGGATAAAACCCCGCAACTTCCTCAGAGATAGAATGAGCACCAATGGCAGCAGTAAAACCCAAAGACAAAAAATATGATCTCCATAGTTGTTCTCTCTCTCTCTCACTTGAGAGATTTTCTCCTCTCTCACTCATGCACCTCAGTGAGTGAGTGTGTGTGTGATAAATAGAGAGGCTCACTCTATATTTATATTATTTCGTTCACTTAAAGTCCACTCGAACAAGTTGGCCCCACTTAACAATTACCTACCAGGGTCGACATCTCTATTAGAGTCCAATAACCCTAGTGCCCCACAACTGTGGGGAATTTGCCCTCCGATCAACAAGGAGGGTTAACCTTGACTCAATTGTGGGGACTATTGCCCTGACTTACAATGGAGGGTTAACCTAAATGACTTTACATGACTTGTTTACATTATTGAATCTCCCGATCGGAACATTGGGGCATGACATGACTCAATTACATTACAAATACTTCCCAGAATAAACATCAGGGTACAATACACAAGATATACAAGTGAATGCATTCTGAAGTTACAAATACATCAACACTACCTTCAGTCAAGGAGGCTAACTGGGCCTTCTCCTTCATTCGGGGAGGCTAACTAGGCTTCCTCCTTCAATGAGGGAGCCATCTGGGGGTGATCTAAGTGTCATTAATGCACCTAATTTCTAACTAATTGTTACAATCAATTAAGCTAAGTGGTGAAGGAGCCTCCATTCATTATATTGATTATTTTTATTAATATTTATGAACTAGAGACAACTAGGGCACCTCCAACCACTTCTGATGACCAGTTTGACTTCAGTTAACCTCATCGGGGTTCATTGGAGTTAATGATGTGCTACCACTTATAAATTGGCATGAAGTGAAATGTGTCTAAGATAATTTCAATTAGACTCAATCATCCATTACACTCCGATATAGTTAGGACTCGGTTGAGTCAATCAGGACTTGATCAGTTGGTTAACTAGGTGTGTTGACCATGGCTTGATATTCAGTTAAGCTACACCCATTCATTCAATTCGAATGATCTCCTTGGGAATTCAAATTGTCTTGGAATTCATGCATCTTGCATGATCATTTTATTGTATTACTCATTCTTTATTGATTATATAGAGCTGCTACTCCTATTGCAGCACCATTATGCCATTTTCATGCTTAGTTGTATGAAAACTCATATGAGACTATGTTTTAGTTCCTAGATTACTATGACAAATTAATATGGTATCAGAGCTCACGGTGGGATGAAGCTTAGATCTCTCAAAAACATGGTTTTTGACTAATCTTGCATGAAAAATTGAGCAAAAGCTAAAAATTCCAGCACTGCACCAGAAGCCAAGGCTTACCACTTAATACCCCAAGTAAAGAAATTGTTGGTTAAGCTTGCTTGATCAATTATGTTGGGTGTGCTGAAAGCCTAAAATGTGCAGGCTGTCCAACCTTACGGTGCCCCTTTTGTTGTGATTTGCAGGTTTTAACAGGTGAAAAGCATTCGCTGCAACAGTTTGAGATGGCTTCTTCCGTCGAACTCTTAACTCCGTTCAATTTCCACTCATGGAAAGGAGATATGGAGATTCAGCTACGTGCTAGAGGACTCTACTGGGTCACTATGGACACTAAAGAAGCGCCTACTCATGTGATAGACAAAGCCAGATTCTTGAACAAGAAAGATGAGGCATACAGATTCTTGTGCCTTTCTGTTTCTCGGGATATTCTTTTCCATCTCTCAGGATTGAAGACTCCAAAGTAAATTTGGGACAAATTGGACACCCTGTATGGAAAATAGGATGATTTGAGAGTTTACCAGCTTGAAAACGATTTGATGTCTCTCCAGCCTTCCAATTTTGATACCTTAAATGATTTTTCACAGAGTTCAAGCACATTGTCTTACTATTGAAGCAGTGTAAGGTGGAGAACAAGGATGATCAGCTCATCCTCACCATTCTCTCCAAACATGGAGCTCATTATTCGATGTTTGTGTCTACATTCCATGCGGGGAAGCTCACAACCCCTGGATGGAAGATGCCTTCACTCAATGCCTTCATTGAGTCCCTAACAAGTGAACATCATAATCTTGTCGAGATGGGGATCATCAAATCCTCCCATGATCAAGCTCTCTATGCTTCGGGGCCCAAATATCTGAAGGGTAAAGGAAAGTAGCAGAAGAACCCAAAAACCAAATTTGAAGCTCCTAAGCCTAAAGTTCAAAACCAGCAGCAAGAAGAGCCTTCTAGCTCGAAGAAGAACAAAAACAAAGGTCATCATGGAAAGGAAAAAATCAAGTGTTCATACTGCGGGAAGGTATTCCACCCTGAACATGCCTGCATGAAAAAGACACTTGATGAAGCTACTTCTCTTCTTGAGAAAAATCACATCAATATTTTGAAAAGCTTTCGGAGGAGAGATCAAGAATATTGGGAACTACAGCATGAAAGAGGTCATGCTCTCGTGGAAAGCACTTTGAAGTCCAAGTCACTCTTGATATATTCTGGAACTTAGAACCACATGATGGCTGAAAGAGACTCCTTCTCATCTTTGGAGACCGGCAAATCCATTCCCATCCACATGGGAGATGACTCCACAATCATATCCGAAGGACAAGGTACTGTAAATCTTGAGCATGGTTTCTTTTCCAATGTTCTGTATGTACCATCTCTTGCATCAAACCTCCTAAGTGTTTATCAAATGACACATATGGGAGTTCCCAAGAGAGTCTCCTTTATCCCAGATGATGTAGAGATCACAGAACTTGCATCTGGAAAACTCGTAGCAAAAGGCCTTGCAAACCATCATGCAAAAGCCTACGAGTTCTCCCATTTTGTGGCAGATGCAAATCCCACCGCAATGCTAACTCATGGAAATGAGATTAGAATATTGTGGCATGAGAGGTTCAGCCATATGAAGTTCAAATACTTGCAGCAATTAGAGAAGAATTCTATGGTTGAAGGCCTCCCAGTCATCAAAGCTACCACTAGAATTTGCAAGGGTTGTGTTGTTGGAAAGCACCCTTAGCATAAGTTCGATCAGGGGAAGGAAAGCCGAGAATCATGCATTTTGGGGCTGATACATTCTGACATCAGTGGAACCATGCCTAATACATCCATTAATGGATCAAGGTATGTTCTCACTTTCATTTATGACTTTTCCAGATACACGTGGGTCTTTTTTATCAAAAAGAAGTCAGAAGACTTGGAAAAATTCACTAAATTGAAGGCTTTGATTGAGAATGCATCTCGAAAAAAAATAAAGATTTTGAGATCTGATAATGGTGGGGAGTATATCAGTAATTATTTTTTCTATATATGTTCCCAAAGTGGTATTCATATCCAACATTCAATCTCCTACACTCCCCAGCAGAACGGCGTATCGAAGAGGAAGAATCGGTCTCTCAAGGAGATGACCACTTGTATGTTGGAATCAAATAAGTTGGCTAAAAATTTGTGGGAAGAATCAATTTATGCAGTAGCATACATACAGAATAGAGTGCCACACTCATCTGTGAAATGGAAGACCCCTTTCGAAGCATACTTCGAATCTGAGGGTGTTTGTGTCCACTGCATGGGACCGGATTCCACATGATAAAAGGAGGGATTTGCGACTGAAAAGCATAGAATTTATGTTTATTGGATATCCTTATGAATCAAAAGGTTTCAAGCTACTTGATATTAGAACAAAACAGATCATCATTGAAATGAGTGTCATCTTCGATGAGCCTGTTCAGGAGGTAGAACTAGTGAAGGAGAAAACTACTGAATTTCCTTCCTATTCTACTGAATATTTGGATGATGGAATTGGGAGTGATGACCCTGATTTGGATCCTCTAATTTATGATATTATTGAATAGAAAAAATCAGATGCTGAATCAGAACCTAAATTACAAAATCATCTTCCAACTTGGGCTAGACAGACACTCTCCTCCATAGGTGATAACATTGGAAATCCGAATAATCCAAGGAGAACCCGTTCTGATTTCAAAAGAGCGAATATTGTGCTCTCTTGTCCTGATTATTTGCTGTATGAATATTGTTACTTAATGATAAGTTATGATCCTAATTCTTACTACCATGCTCGGAAGGATCCGATATGGCAAGCTGTCATGGATGAAGATATGAATTCTCTTCAGAAAAACACTACTTGGGAACTAGTTTCTCTTCCTCCGGGGAGGAAATTGGTTCAATGCAAGTGGGTGTTTCAGACTAAGGTTGCTGCTAATGGAACAACCTGAAAATACAAGGCAAGTCTGGTAGCAAAAGGTTTCTCCTAGGTCCAAGGTGTGGACTACCATGAGACTTTTGCACCGGTTGCAAAAATGGACTCCATCCTCCTAGTTTTGGTAATTTCTGCATCTAAGCACTAGGAAGTGCATCATATGGATGTTAAGTCTACCTTTATGCATGGAGATCTTCATGAGGAGATATAAATGAAGCATCCTGAGGGCTACATTTTTTATCCATATTTGGTTTTCAAACTAAAGAAGTCACTATACAGGTTAAAACAAGCCCCAAGAGAGTGGTATTCCAAGATGGATGCCTTCCTTCTCTCGCAAAACTTCCAAAGGTGTAAATCAGATCCAAATGTGTATATACAGTAGTATGATGGTAATTTGATTATTATTGTTTTATATTTTGATGACTTACTGATTACATGTATCACATTTACTTCTATTTCAGTCATCAAAACTACTCTCCACAATGCCTTTGAAATGAGCGATTTGGGGCTCTTGAAGCAATTTCTTGGGCTCGAAATTGAGCAAAATTTTGATGGGATAATGGTCACTCAGTCCAAATACATATCATACCTATTATTCAAGTTTAACATGGCAGAATTTAAGGCTGATCCATTCCCTTTCCTTTCAGGGATCAACCTTGAAGAAGGAAAAAGCACACCTCCCATGGACTGCACTATTTATCGACAGCTGATTCGTATCTTGTTGTACTTGACTCATTATCGACCTGATATATGTTATGTCATGAATTTTGTGTCAAGATACATGTATAAGCCTCATGATCTTCATTGGAAGGCAGCCAAGAGGATCCTCCAGTATATTTAGGGAACCAGGACCTACGACATTCACTATGCTGCAGACTCCAAGCTAGAGCTGGTTGGTTACACAGATTCCGATTGGGTGGGTGACTCTATTGATTGAAAGTCTACTCCCAGATATGTCTTCATTTTTTTTCATGGCCCCATTTTCTGGTCTATCAAAAAGCAATCCGCCATAGCATTGTCTTCAGCAAAGGCCGAGTACCGAGGAGCGGTGAATGCTTGCATCCAAGCTGTTTGGTTACAAGGAATTCTTTCAGAGTTTGATCTTGGTAGTACTTTGTCCACTGTCCTCTTTTGTGACAATCAAAGTGCTATTAAGATATCCACATATCCAGTTACCAGGAAGAGGACCAAGCATGTAGAGATACACATGCACTATATCAGGGAATTGGTGCATGACAGGACCATCATTCTGCAATACTGCCCTTCTGATCAGTAGATTCCAGACATATTCACCGAGATATTTTCATAAAATAAGTTCACTTACCTCCTTTCACTATTGGGGGTGATTTCATCAGGGTTATCAGAGTACTTCCAATGTTCATCTTGATCGGGGGGGCTTTTTCCCACTGGGTTTTCCTCTTTTCCTCACTTAGATTTATATTTGAGCATTGTTTGAGTTACATCGTTGTACAGGGTGACCTATGGCCTTTGTTTCTGGGGACCTAGCATTTCATGTACTTTATTTTTACCTCTCCTGAGTATAGCTTAAGGGGGGGTGTTGGAGACATTTACCCACATGCACACTTAATTTGGTTAATTTGGCCTTGTTAAACCAGTATCCTAAGTTTTATTGACTTAATCAGAATCAGATGAGCACACTATGACATCAACATGAGCACACCCATGCCTACCTTTAGTCAAGGAGGCTAACTGGGCCTTCTCCTTCATTCAGGGAGGCTAATTGGGATTCCTCCTTCAATCGGGGAGCCATATGAGGGTGATCTGAGTGTCATTAATGAACCTAATTGCTAACTGATTGTTACAATCAGTTAAGCTAAGTGGTGAAGGCACCTCCATTCATAATATTGACTATTTTTATTAATATTTATGAACTGGAGACAACTAGGGCGCCTCCAACCACTTCTGATGACCAGATTGACTTCAGTTAACCTCATCGAGGTTCATTGGAGTTAATGATGCGCTACCACTTATTGATTGGCATGCAGTGACATGTGTCTGAGCTACTTTTAGTTAGACTCAGTCATCCATTGCACTCCAATACAGTTAGGACTCAGTTGAGTCAATCAGGACTTTATCTGTTGATCAACTAGGTGTGTTGATTGTGGCTTGACATTCAGTTACTCTACACCCATTCATTCAATTCAAATGACCTCCTTGGGAATTTGAATTTTCTTGGAATTCATGCATATTGCATGATAATTGTATTGTATTACTCATTCTTTATTTATTATACATAGCTACTACGCCTATTACAGCACCATTATGCCATTTTCATGCTTAATTGTCTGAAATATCTTATGAGACTGTGTTTTAGTTCCTAGATTACTGTGATAGATTAATACATGTCTTTCAAATTATACCTAGAATAAATTTAGCATGGTTTTAGTAAAATGAAATAAAAATTGGAAGGAATTTAGGAAAGAGTTGCCCGCCCAAATCCTGCTATCAATGAATAAAAATATTCGACAAGGGCGTACACAATTGGCTCATGCACTACTTCCCTTTCCAACGTGAAGTTACATAACTCCGATAAATTCAAGTTTTCATAGAAACTTATTATGTAAATCCAATATTGATTCTCCTCGTGTCATCACACACAGGAGTTTCTGAAATTTTTTGTTTTAACATTTATTTCCCCACAACAGTTATAGCGGTTCCTGAATTGTCCATGCCTTAATATATTGTCATCCAATTGTAGAAGCATTGACAAGTATGAAAAAATGGACAAGATAGCTGAGATGACATATAGCGTATCCTTTTAAGCCATGGACAATAAAAACCACTAGCTTAAAGGAGATGAACTTGTTATGATCACTTTGTAATCCTTCTATTGTTTATGGGAATAGAGGAAATAGTCATGTAGGTGGCAGGTATTCTATAAAGGTTTTATCATTCATCAGTACATGAAACTTGATCTCCAAAAGAGCCCTTCAACCAGAGTGAAGTAAAATGCCTAATGCTACAACGTTTGGATGGTGTTATATACCTTCATGATAACATATTATGCATAGGGATTTGAGGATAGCAAATGTCCCCTTGAACAACCGGTCACCCCCCAACATTTTGGAGAAGGTGTTAGATAATGAAAAGAAATAAGTTTATTTTAAATTCACCTACTATAAGGATAACACTGTACTTGGGCGACCTTTGTGGGCTTGGAAATCGACGAGATGCTCTTCAATTGTATAAGGACCTGGTGCAAATCTTGATGCTTGGTAGAGGAACTTTCGCCATGAAAATAGTGCATCCATGTGAATATTGTCAAAGTATTCGCCACACAATCTTTGTATTTGTTAAGGATTAAAGTCGGATGATAAATCAAATTGCAGGCATGTTTTCTAGAGGATAATAGAACGTTGTGAAAAAAGCAATCTTCACCATTGTTGTTTCTTGCACTGATAGAGTGTTGCAGTAGGCCACTAATAAACTTCTTATAAGCTTGTAAATGCTAGGAAGGTAGAGGATATTTAAAAATAACCACAAGTACAATGAGAACTAATGCTTATTAAACTCAATGTAAATTCCACCCAATGTAGAAAGGTATTAGGACCGGTGGATATCTTTAAAGGCTGAGTTATTGATGCATCTGAGAATTTATTAACTATTGAGGTAATTGGTGGCCCTGAAAACACTATTGCGACCAAAAGTACTTTTACAATTTTTAGGATTATAGAGCTTACAAGAACTATAAATATTATTTGAAGCAAGAAAATATGGGTGCAAAAGCTTTTTTTTGTATACTATCAGAAATAACTTATTCACATTCTGAAGGTGAAAAGCTAGAGCAGCATACTTTTTAGAGAGGATGACGATGGAACTAAGATTTTGCAGAGTTTAGTGCATAAAACATAATTAATTAATATTTATACATAGATAAAATTGTACAAGTGGTAAGCATGTATTCAATCTCCCTTTAACCTTTTCTTTGTCCCTTGGGTTGAGGTGGCAAGGTTTTTTTAATGGGATTTGCATCCAACCACAACTCAATCTTCATATAACCTAATTCCCTTCTTAAACCTTTTGTTCTATACAACTCTGTATTAATAGGTTTTTATATTCCTTTTGTCATGTGCAATATCTAACATAGTTTTCCTATCACAATAGTCACCTATAGAGGTTATTTTGGAGTGTTCCTTTATCCCAATACTAATCTTCTGCAAATTGATAGGTTGTTGTTAAGCTTTATCAGATATCCCTTCTTCTTTCTCTCCGATCTACCTAGTAACTTTATACTCCTGAAAAATCATCCATGCATGTGTTCTTGCATCCTGCTTTGTTGGTCCTTTGAATGTGATATGTACCCCTATTGCTTTTTTATTCTTAGCCTCTCTTGTACTATCATCTATTGTACTCAACTCCCCCCTATCGATGCCTTTCTAGACTTTGTTGAAACTATTTTTTTTCTTTTTTCAAAGGGCCTCCACTATTAGATCCTTAGCCCAGTCAACTGCGCTTTTATACTCCTGCCCCATGTTCAACTATAACACATGCTTTCTATTTATTGCATGTTCCCTTTTAAGTTACCCTTTTCTATAGTTGTAGGCCAACATGAGTTCCTGGGCTAGTTCATCCAGCTTTTGATTGAGCTAGGGTTCCAAAATATATATTTTTAAGTTCTCTGAATAATGGCATCATGTTCACTTCACCCTCTTTCAAGATGCACTATATAAATGTGTTATGCTTGGCAATGGAGAGTCAGGAAACAATTGTCTCAAATGATGCACTTTAATTTTAGGTGGTAACCCTATAGGCTCTTGGAAAAATTATATATATGTCTGTGAAAGTTCCTCCAACTGGTGTTTATTCTCTTTATTGCATCCCTCCAGAGATTCCTTGACCATTACCGATTCATATCCTTGTTTATTTCATCTTAAGAAGAGCAATAAAAACTTCTTATTTTAGTTAATCAGTTTAATAAATTCTTTTCTTGGTTAGCACTTACCAGATATATTTTTAATTTACCCTTGTGTGGATTAATAATAAAGCACTTCCTATCCTTGATCAGGTGGGGTTTGCTCTCCTCATAAAGATCGTGTCTCTCATGTAGATGCAAGGGCTTCCAAACACTACACCTCACACATCAAGTGGTACTGCAGCTATCTCCACTTCACCAATGTAGTTTGCATTTAGAGAAAATTGGATTTGACATTGCTTGGTGACCCTGAGCTCTAAATCCTTACTGACCCATTCCGATGGGTATGGGCGAGGATGGTCATGAGATTCCAATCAAAGCTTACTTACCAAATATTCTACTATGAGGTTAGCTTGCAAACTATAATCAAGTAGAGCATATACCTTTGTCTTCTTGACCTAGATATTGATATGGAAGAGTTTCGACAACTCCTTCTCTTTCTTTAGATGGAGGCTACTCAGATTAACCTCCATATGTATTGTAGCGCATACAATATTTTCGTTTACAATCTGCACTTGAACTACTCTCTACCTGGTTTCCTAAATCCACAACTAGCATGTTATTCTTCTTGGCCTCTTTGGGTCTTTTTTTATTTATCTCTCAATGTAGATTCCAACACTTCTCTTCAATATTACCATCAACATGACAATAGTAACATCGGTTGACTACTTGCATTGATCTCTTTATTTACTGTTGGGATAAAGAGTGTTCTAGAATAAGTAAACTTGCTCGAACATAATAGCATAAGTAAGACTCATACTTCTATGACAGCTCCAACTTTGACAACGGCCAGCTCCCAAAATAATTATGGTGTTCATATTAAAAGGATCCCATCCCTAATCATATGAAACGCCCCCCCTAAAATGTTTGTAATAGGCCCCACTTCCCGAGGTCCTTACTTATCCAACAAATGAAATACGTCCTGTTTAGTTTTAAACCCTTACATATACTCAATTTTTCTCTCGGTAACTAAGGCCACTCTCTCCTCTATAAATACACTTCTTATTCCTAAGCAAATAACTTCCATTCTTACCTGCTTAGGTCCTGGTCTTATATTCTTGTGGTCCTAATCTTACCTTAATTGATGATAGTGTGGGGATGTATATTTAGCTAATGCCTTAATGCCTTCCTCCCCCTCCTACTAATGGAGAGCGGCTTCGCACCATTTTAGCACGTCGGAAACACTCCTTTTTACCTGCATATGAGATCGCACCCCAACTTAACTGAGAAAGTGGTGTTTGACTTTAAGAAAAATGTGGAATTTTATAATTTTTATAACTGATACGAGAGATGTTCGACTGCCCTCACTAGGATTTATTGCTGCAATTGTTGTTTGCTAGTTGGATTTTAGGCAAGACGAACCCACCCGTTAGGCTAGGGTATTATGTTACACTAGAACCCATCACACCTTGTTGTTACCAAAACTGAATGCACAGTTAGTCTTTAAGCCATAGTTCACCCTAATCCCAACCATTTTCCCCATCGATACATGATACGAGGAGATATTGAGTTATCCCATGTTTCCACGATATTGGATAGATATTTAGGGAACCCTAGGTGCCACCGAGTGAAACACGTCAAAATATCAAATCATCCCAGAGCTAAGGACATTCACCTAGAGATAATAGTTTCCATCAATCCCAATTACACCTCATGCAATGAACTGAAAGCCCTAGTTCCCAAAAGCAAGCAGTGGAACCCATAGTCCAAAATCTTAATTCCCTTGTATGTATTTTGATGTGAACGTTTGATGGTAATCTGAGGCCAAAGAGATGAAGCTCAGAAGGTAAGGAGGAAGGACATGTGAACTGTGGAGCATCTTGTATAAAATAAGAACTAGTACACAACAATTTGTAGAAGTAAGAGAATGAGTATGTGAGGATCTACTCAATATTTTCATAGACCCATAAATCCACCATAAATCTCTTTTCAAGGCTACTTGACAATAAACAATTCAAGGGTTTACAGCTAGAAGATAGATCATTATAATTGGACCAATACAAGGGCATCTAAAAAATGATTTAGTTGCAGGAGAGTAGAAGAACGCCACCTTGACAAGAGTGGTTTCCTAGTTCAATATGAGTATTGTACTTGATGATTATGATCCTCACCTCTTCTTAGTTTGAGCTGAGATAAGAAAGTCAAGTCTTGCCTTGGGAGTTGGAGTTCTCTATTTTAGTTTGAGTCAAATGATAAAAATATATTGTTGTATTCCATGTAATCCAAAATACAATACATATAATTTTTTCATACAAATATGGTGTTCCTCTTGTGATGTGTTTTTTGATATGGTTTTTGTGCTGATGATCACTTGATGACAAGTTAGTGATATGTTATGGTTAATATCTAATGATGATCTATTTAATTGTATGATGTAATGATGAACTCTACTTAACTTTGATTAGTTGTTGATGAAAATAACTGAAAATTTGTTAAATTGTATGCACACTGATTCACCCCCCTTAGTGTGCCCATTGTGTCCAACACCAAACACAAAATATGGGCTATCTTCAGAGCTTAAAAAGGAGAGCTGGCTATTTCTAAGTAAATATTGGAACTTCTTATCCCTTAGACAGCTTCATATTTCAAATATGGTTATTTTTTAAACATTTTCCACCCTAGAATAGTAATAAAGAATGATGAAATCTCAATGATTCATCAATCTGGGTCTTTAGATCAGCGACAAAACCGCATCAATTTTGAGTTATGGGAACTATCCTACATTCAAGCAGCAATATAACTGAGTTTTGGCACTCCAACAACCTCAAACCTTGATTTTTGGTGCAATGAGTGTTGTTCTAACCTTCAATTCAGCAATGTACATCAGTGTTATGAATTGTGGTTTTATTTCTTCATAAAAAGGGGTGTAAACAAACCTAAAAGAAATATCTAGGTTAATTTCATATGTTAAAAACAAGGTCTAAGTGCAATTTAGGTGATTTTGGGCACCCAACTCAACTCCCTTATTTTCCTCATAGAAAATCATGATAAAGTCAAATTTCCATTACTTATGAGTTGTACATAATCATTCAGCAAATTCGTGAGTATCTTGACTTATTAGGAAAGTGCTTTATGCACATATGGGAGATTTTAACTAGTTTAGTAAGCATGTGTTTGTACTGATTCGAATAGAAACTTAATGCTTTTGAATCCTTAGAGTATCTATTGTATGAGAATCCTATGATATATTTAACGATGGATTGTGTAAATTAATATCATCAACAATTTGTGGATTATCACATATTTAGTCTACTTCTTGAGTGTTTCTTGCATATTTTCAAGAAATTTTGTGAGTTCAATCGTTCTAATCTTGGGATAAATTTCCACATGGTATCAGAGCCACAGTAGCTCGATTGTTATCCTCTTCAATTTGATTTTGCAGGTTCGACATCCCTCACTGGGAGAACAGGCTATCTGGTCAAAGGGCACAGTTGCTGATGAATGGATGAATCTCAACCAATCATCTTGACTCCATTCAACTACTTTGAATGGAAGGCAGGGATGGATATTATGATGAGGATTAAAGGCCTCTTCAGAGTAACCATGGCAACTGAATCTGAGCCTAATCTAGCAGCACAGAATATCAAATGGCATAATAGGAGATATGGGGAGTATGGTCTCTTATTTCTTAGCATTGCCAGAGACCTTTTATTTCACCTTGATGGTCTTACATTACCGAATGAAGTAGGGGAGAAAATTCAAGCTTTGTTTGGGAACACAGATAAGATGAGAGGTTACCAGCTAGAGAATGAGCTAATAGCACTAATTCCAAGCAGCTTCGAATCCTTGAAAGTATACTTCTCAAAATTCAAATCACTGGTTTTGCAGCTAAAACAGTGTGGGATTTGCAAAGAAGATGAACAACTAATCTCGGCCATCTTTTCAAAGCTTGGTCCTGATTACTCAGTATTTGTTTCATCCTTCCATGCCACCAAATTGGCAACTCAAAATTGGAAGATTCCTTCACTGGCAGATTTCATGGAATTCTTGACTCGGGAGCAAGACAAATTGGTCTTGATGGGAACCATCAAACCTTCCAAAGATAAAGATTTGGTTTTTGGATATTCCAAGGTGAATTCCAAAGATAAGAAGAAGGATAAGAAGCATCCATATAAAAAAGGAGTCAAGTCCAAGTCTCGAGAGGAGTCCTCAAACTCCAAGAAAAATAAATTTAAGAAGAAGAAAGGTAAATGTGAAGGTAGCAAGTGTGCATACTGTGGTAAGGCATTTCATCCTGAGAGAATAAAAACATCTCCCTCATGGGTGGCACAAGAAAGAAGGAAGGAGGATCCAGTTTCAAAACCAAGAGAGAGTACATGCCCTGGTTGCAAGCACGGTAAGATCTCATTCCTTGATCATCAATTCAATAGCTTTTAGGCACATGGTTTCAACAAATGAAGCCTTATAATATCTTGATTATTCGAAGGGTCCTAATATTTTGCTGGGAGATAACTCAGAAACTGAAAGTAAGGGTAAAGGTAGCATTGATTTTGACCATGGTTCCTTCTATAATGTTTTGTATGTCCCAGGTCTTGCTGCTAATCTTTTGTCAGTCTACCAGATGACCCACACTAGGTCTCCTAAGAAGGTTTTTTAATCTCCCAATGAAGTTGAAATATCTAATATTTATAATGGTAGAGTAATTTCTAAAGGTTTTTTGGATCATAGTTCTAGAGTCTACAGGTTCTCACACTTCCTGTCTTTCTCTAACCCCTATGCTCTCCTCACCCATACCAATGAAGCAAGAAAAATTTGGAATGAGAGGTTTGGTCATATAAACTATAAATACCTTTCAGATTTGTGTGAAAAAGACATGGTTTCAGGATTACCAAAGATAAAGTTTTCCAAAGGAGTCTACCAAGGTTGCATTCTAGGAAAACATCCAGAGCATAAGTATGAGAGAGTCAGTCATGAGAGAACCTCAGCGCCTCGTAATCTCATTCACACTAAAATTGTTGGTCCCTTCCCATGATATGTCCATGATTCAATACATGTATGTCCTTACCTTTATATATGAATTTTGCAGGTACTATTGGGTTTACTTCCCTAAACTCAAGTCTGAATTTTTTTACCACTTAAAGGTTTTCAAGGCCTTGGTTGAGAACCAGTCTGGGAGGAGACTCAAGATCCTCAGACATGATAATGGTGGTGAATATTTCAAGTATAATTTTATTAATTATTGTGAATATGCAAGTATCCAAATGCAACACTATATTCCCTACATACCTCAATATAATGGTGTGGATGCGAGGAAGAATAGAAGCCTAAAAGAGATGGCAACTTGTATGTTGGAGTCTAAGACTTTGCCACCAAAGATTTGGGCTGAAGCTATAAACTATGCATCCTAGATCTATAATATTGATCCTCACAAGAAACTTGATGGAGTTACTCCTTGATAATCTTGGAGTGGGCACAAACCAGATGTGTCTCATTTCACTATTTTTGGCTCAAGAGTGTGGGATAGAATTCCATTAGACAAAAGGAGGGATTTGGAACCTCAAAGACAAGAGTTCCTATTTGTTGGGTATTCTGAATATTCCAAATGGTACAATATTATCAACATGAGCACTCAAAAATCCTTCATTGAAAGGAGTGTTCGGTTTGAAGAAGATCCTATGGTAGCAGCAGAAATTGGAGATTCCTCCTCACCTCCTCCACCTTTGGTTGTAAGTGAAGGAACTAATGAAATTTATGATTTTGATACGTTTTATAATGATGATTTAATTTCAGATCCAAACATCCCCACAAGGCCAAAGTGGGCAGCAAATACCATCAAAGCAATTGGGGAACTAGTTGGGAATCCTTGAGATTCTAGGAGGACTAGATCTCAATTCGAGAGTGCCCTTAATGTCAATGACCATTTATTTGTTGATAAGTGTTTTATAATGGTTGAATATGATCCATGTACATATGAATATGCATATGAATACACGATATGGAAAACAGTGACGAAGGAGGAATTTCATTCGCTCCAAAAGAATGGCATGTGGGATCTATTCATCCTCCCCCCAGGGAGAAAGTTAGTCAAGTGTAAGTGGGTTTTAAAAACTAACTTAGTTTCTGATGGTTCTCCTTTTCAATAATAGGCAAGGTTAGTGTTCAAGGGATTCTCCTAAGTCCAAGGCATTAACTACAACAAGACATGTGCACCTGTTGCAAATAAGACTAGTTTTGGCCATTGCAGCTTCCAAGCAGTGGGAAGTACATCACATGTATGTAAAGAGTGATTTCCTACATGGTGATATAAAAGAATAAATATATATGTAGCAGCTAGAGGTTTTTGTAACTAGTCCATCTCTTGTGTGCAAGTTGAAGAAATCATTGTATGGGATAAAGCAATCTCCTAGAGCTTGGTATGCCAATATTTATGGCTTTTTGCTATCACTGAACTATTGTAGATGCAAGTCTGATGCAAATGTTTAAAGCTAGTTCATGGTTCCTTAATGATCATTGTGTTGTATGTGGATGAAATTATGATCACAGGAAGTTCCAAGAAATAAATTGCCTCTTTGAAGAGTGCAATGAACCATGCCTTCTCTATAACTGATTTGAGATTGTTAAGCCAATTTTTTGGCTTGATATTTCTCAATCAGATATTGGATTCAAGGTACATAATTCCAAGTATTATTCATATATGCTGAAGAATTTTAGAATAAAGGATTGAAATCCAAGTAAGACTCCTTTCCTTTCAGGAGCTAAGCTTGAAGAAGCGCAGTTAACTCCATTGGAAAACAACACCCTATATAGGCTACCGGTTGGTTGTCTTCTTTATTTGACTCATACTCGACATGATATATCTTATGTAGTGATTGTTCCTTCTAGACACATGGATCAGCCTCATGACATCCATTGGATGGCAACAAAAATAATCCTAAACTTTGTTCAAGGAACAAAAACTCATGGGATTCACTATGTTGCACAATCTAGCCTAGAGTTAGTTGGTTTTACTGACTCTGATTGGGAAAGTGATAACACTAATAGGAAATAAAATTATGGATATGTGTTTATGCTTGCAGATGGAACAATCATCTGGTCAAGTAAGAAACAAATTTCAATTGCACTTTCATCTACAGAGGCAAAGTATAGAGGAGTTGTGAATGTAGCTACTCAATGTTTGTGGTTGCATGGAATACTTGGAGATTTTGGAATCGAGTCAGAGACTTATACAGTAATCTATTGTGACAACCAGAGTACCATTCGAATTTCAACTGATCTAGTACTGAGGAATCAAACCAAACACATCGAGATCCATATGCACTATATCAGAGGACTTGTGCATGATGGGGTCATTGATCTGCAATATTGCACATCATATGAGCAAGTTGGAGACATCTTCACCAAAGTATTTTTAGAGAGGAATTTCAGAAATCTTAAGTCCTTACTTGGGATATTTTATCATGTTTTGAATATATATTGAAGACCATATTTCATACAATTTTGTTGTTGTCCATGTTTGAGGGAGTATTTTCCCACTTGTGGGTTTTGCTTGGTTTTCCTTGTTTTGTATGGACAAGCAGTATGTAAAGGGTGACTAAGCCTTGTTTCTAGGCCCTATATATATGATATTTTTATGATATTGTACTTAAATTTAGGCTTAATATGGGGTGTTCTAATAATCAAAACCCATCCCAAGACTTAGGATAAAATAATTAATCCTTTTGATTAATTTGTAGGTCCTACACTAGTTAGTTTGCACCCAATTCCATTTTTGAGGTCAAACTTTCCAAAAATTCCTTATGGAGCGAGTTATAAATATCCTAGATAATATTATTCCAACCCACAGTCTTCCCAAAATGGAAAGTGTGCATTAATTCCTTATCCATAGTTTCCAGCTTTCTCTGCAGTTTTAAGGCAAAAGCTAAAGCTAGTTTTACGGTACACTGGCTTTTTTTTTGCACCAAATCACCTCCCTTAGTTTCCTCATACAAAAGAATGATAAATTTACCATTCCATCACTTATGAGCTATACATACTCATTCAGCAAATTCATGAGTATCTTGACTTATTAGGAAAGTGCTTTATGCACCTATGGGGGATTTTGACTAGTTTAGTAAGCCTGCTTTTGTACTGATTCGAATAGTAACCTAATGCTTTCAAATCCTTGGAGTATTTATTGTATGAGAAGCCTAAATATATTTAATTATGGCTGGTGTAAATTAATATCATCAATAGTTTATGGATTATCACATATTCAATCTCCTTGAGTGTTTCTTGCATATTTTCAAGCAATTTTGTGACTTCAATTGTTCTAAGCTTGGGATAAATTTCCATAGCATCATCCTCTAAGTTTTGGGAATAAATAACAAAGAAAATTCCTAAGACCATAAGTTCTTGATAAGTAGCAGAAATTATGGTCATGAAGACAATCCTAATATCTGCCCTTGGGAAACACTAAGTTCATTTAAGACTCCAAATAACAATATTAATAATTAATGTTTTTATTCTAAAGTATAAATTGTGCAAAAAATGTTGAAACAAGAATGGAAAAATCCTGAAAGGTCATCATCTAGAGCATTTAGCATACCTTTAGTATCATTATAAATCAATTTAAGGAAACATGTAACTGTAGTTTCCATGGAAGATGTCCCATATGAAAGATCAACCCATAAGGAACTGTATCATTGAGAAGAAACTTGCTTTAATCATCTTTTGGCTTATTTATAAATACAATGCCTTGTGGCGGGGGGTCTCATTTTCTTTTGGTTAGGATAGTTGGGTATTTTGAAGGGATATAAGGATTACTAAGAAAAACAAACATGGTGTTTGGATTATCATAGATTTAGGAGTATAAGAACGAGATATGTGAAGCTAATGACATTTGTTGGCATCCAAAGAAGGGAAATCTTGTATGGGGGAGATAATTCTTGAATTTGTTGGAATATTCAACAATACTAAGAAGGGGGGTCGGGGTGAATCAGTATTTGGCACTTTTTACAACTTTTAACATATAACATTAACCATTAACAATATCATTCACCATCACATAAAAATCATACACAATGCACAATATATTTAACATGGAAACCCAAATGGGATAAAAACACAAAATATGTTGTTTATAATATGAAAACTACATTCAATGTGTTTACCAACACCAACTTGAAGGAGGCTCTAACTCTCTGATTTTCTAGCACCAACTACAAGGAGGATCCAACCCCCTAGTTTATCATATCCAACTAAAAGGAGGCTACAACCCCTTAATATCACAGGATCCAACATGTAAAGAGGACTCCAATTCTCAGTGAGCACCAACTCACAATTCTTGGACACCAACCTGAAGGAGACTGCAATCTCCTATCCTTGCCACGTCCTACCACCCTAATATAAATAGAAGAAACAATATGTAATAAACACTATATCATTGTATTTGATGACATGTACTTGTATCTTTTTCCCTCTACATGTATCAATGTCCTTATTCCTATATCACTATCCATGTTTCTATATCATTGCCCCTATCTTTGTTAACTTGTCACAATAACTATCTCTATCACAATGACCCAATCATTATCTTTGTCAACCTGTTCCTACATAATTGTCTATGTACATGTATAATGTTTCTTGTCACAATCATTGTATCTCTATCTCAATGCCATAATCACTACCTTTGTCACAACACCACTGTCAATGTCACAATCACTATTTCATTGCCTCAACATCTGTAACACTATATCATCAACCTGTACATGCCTCAAATATATACCCATAATTAATCATCCATCGATTTCATTTGAATCCTCAACTTTTACATCATAGACATTTCCAAAACATTGAACATTCCAAGAGATGATCCATATGCCACAACATAACCATGGACTGTGCCAAGATAATCACTATGATCTATGCCAAGATGATCATACAATATGTCCAGATAATCACCATGATATATATAAACAAATCACCAAGATCTATGCCATGATCATCACAAATTGTGCACCAACATCTATCTTAATTCACCATCAAGTATGATCAGAGATAAGCACAATAACATGTACAAACTTCATACATTTTCAAGACAACAAGATGGACCCTAGTCCGTGAGAGGCATGATCATCACAAGAGAGATCCATGTATAATAACCTTACCATATATATGCCAATATTACCATCATCGTATCCCCCATAGCATATATAATGACTTCAAAGAGATATACCAAGAGAGAGGCTCACATACCAAGATCCAAGATGAGCTCTATCCATGAAAGACATGTGGCATCACAAGAGAAACCCACAAGCATGAATCATACATTTTAAAAGATCACACGATGAAGAGACAATATATAAACGAAAAGATTATCTATATAGATTCATCACATATCCCTTGCAACCATCTTTCCAACGAGCCAATAATTTTTTATTGCTGATACCGTATGAGAAAGTTATGCCATTTTTTCGTGAATCTCCTCAATCCTCAAAGATACCCAGAAATTGCTCCTCCAAAAAGTTTCACACTTTTTCTCCAAAGATGTGCAATAGAAAGAGATACTTTATTGATGATTAAATGAAATGTTTGGCCTTATATTTATGCACTTCATCATGATCGAGTATATCATTTTAGTCTCTTGGCCTTAAAGTCATCCTTAATTCGTGGATATATATGTTTTAAGGGGGTCTCAAGGGTCAATACCCCACCTCAAGGATCCATCACGATACTTCATGCCAAAACTACAATATCACTCTGTATCTTCTACAAAGGGGGCCCTAGTTCTTTACCACATCATCATACTTCGTGGATACACCATTATTTCTTGCAGGGATCCTTACCACTTCAAGTCATCTAATGGGACAAAGTACCAAAACTTTTGGGTTCATGTTGACCAAGCATTATTATTTTAGGGGTACTTCAATATTCACACCAACTTGCTTCGAAACAACTTTGGGGACTCTTTAGGTCCTTCTTCACCATGGGTCATGTAACCCAAAACTCATGGGCAAGAGGACCAAACACCATTGTTTATGGGTTTCTTCACCTTTTATTTGAACATTGCCTTGTAGACCAATCCTTATTACTTCGGGGGCTACTTCTCATGGTCACATGGACCAGTCCTTCTTGTAGCGGGGTATGTTAGAAAAGAGGACCACAGAGAAATAACAGATATACAGTTAAATCATTAACAAGATGAAAAACACATTAAAACATTACAGAGAGACACAGATATGACATGGTTCACCCAAACGATGGGCTACGTCCACAAAGAAATTGCCAGTCCTTTTATTACAGTCCAGAAAGGTAAAGGGATACAACTTGCAGCAAAGCCACTGCACTTCCTCTTCACCCTCTCATAGTCTCTCTTCCAATACAATACAATACCATACATAGTTTTGTTACAATGCTTTCTTTTATAGGGGAAATACCATGGGAAAATACTACGGTTAACCCAATACCATGGGTGCGCAAAACTGTTGGCCAACACACATCCCAAAAAAAATTCTCGGAGGCTCCGCTCGTGAACCCCAAGGCAGGAGGAATGAGTGTATAGTACACCTAGGGTACAAACACAACTGAATGATATCTCTGGACCTAGAATATTAGGCTCCACAACCAACATGGTAATAACCATAGCTACGTGCTAATGCACCTCCCTTCCATCAAAGGGATAGAAGGGTAGAGTCAAATGGTTAAAAAGCAAGCTGCAAAGCAAACGATTAGCAATAATAAACAATAAACTAAAAACTAAAATAAAATAAACAAGATGGGACAAATATACCTTCTCTTTTCTATAAAATTGGGCTACTGTGCCCTAGCTTGGATGGTACCGCCTCTCCACATGCTTGATGGTATGGAGGATGCCTCAACATACAAGGTGGGGTGATGGTGAGGCAAACAGAATGATTGGCAAGTTGTGGGTATTGTGAGAGGAATGATTATTACCATACTCACAAATGATAGAAAAATATGGTGAAGGAATAATTAGGTAATCTTATGATGGGGACCTCCACACTATTTTATAGTTTTTATTGTCCTTTTCTCTCTTTTAGGGTTTTGGAACCCTATTTAGGGTTTTTAGCCCTTTTTGGGGATTTTAATCCCCTTTGAGGGGTTTTTAGCTCTTTTGAGGGTTTTCTAAGCCCTTTTGAGGTTTTTTAGGCCCTTTTTGATATTTTTTGAGCTTTTTGAGAGAGCATAAGGTTAAAACATAGTTATGGAGGTCAAAAATGAGGGAAAAAAGATAGGAAAAAGTTGTATGTATATGGTTTAGGTCATGTGGAGCTAGTTGAGAAATTTTTTGCATTAACATATTTCCCCCTAATGTGTGAGGGTAGGATCTCATCCTATGGTCGGCGGACATCATAGGATCATTGGGATAGTGGAGAGACCTATGAAGAAGCGGCACTTCCTCACTCGAGACACGGTGGCTTTTGGTTTTGTATTAATGTTGGTTCCCATCAATGGGTGAGATACAAAGAATATGTGACATGTATATGGACGAGGCGGGCATACCCATGCTCATAACAATGTCAAAAGAATAAATAATGGGATCAAGGCTCCAAAATACAAGCATCGGTCATATACAATTGTTGTTACATAATGGTGGCCTCAAGGAGAGGCTAAATACAATACTAATCTGAAGAACTGATACATAGGACCCATGGCATTCTCATGGAATGTGATATCTTCACAACTGATGACCTGCTAGATCTAGAAGTGTTCATAACTAACTGTAGGGACTCACTGACAAAGATTCAGAGTCTTTGTGGTACAATATGCTGCATCAATCATGAATCTATACAGAAGCACTGCTCTGGGGGATTTTGAACACTGTTTCCCACGCAATCTGAAAATCACAAGGGACACGAACTTGTCTGGGTCCCTTAATAGACTCACCAATGTGCTATATTCAGGTGACAACCAGGGTCTTCAACCAAATACTACATGGACCAATACCTTGTATGAATCTCAATGGTGTGATGATGTAGCTGAATTCGAGCATGTGAGACACAACCATCCCAAGAGGCACTAATGACTCCTCTCAAGTGGTCTAAGGAACTCATCAATAAGGTTAATGAAACCAAGATATAGGGACATCTGGGTCTATCCTTTGGAATAGTTTGTTTTCGTTGACAGAGGGAGACTTACAACTGACCAAGGAAATAATATTTCCTTAACCAGAAGCATGAGGGGGATAACCGAAGATGTGGGGCAATCTGGGCACTGACACACTGAGAGGGGGAACAGGGACAGGGAATCATGGGAGACTCAAACTTACTTTGTTCAGAGTATGATGGTAGGGCGGACCTGGCAGCAAATGAAACAGACTCATGGGAGAGGGATCATAGCTGTTATACCAAGACTGTGACTGCATATGGGAAATACTTGGGGGGAGGTAACTTAGACTTTTTATATCCAGGGGATCCAAGGAAGACTCATCGCAGAATAATATGAACAAAGGAGACCCGATGGGGGAATGTTGTTGAACTGTAATATATGGGGTGGCGCCTAAAGACACTGTTATGACACAATCTCGTGGATTTTTAGCGAGCCCAAGAAATTAAATGCTCAATGGTGCTTTCAATTTTAGAGAGTTTGAAAACATGAAGAAGACTCCAGTGGGGTCTCTTTTTCGTTGATATTCTCCTGTGTCCAAAAAAGGATAAAATTATACATAGGAGAGCTCGCCCACCCTTTTTGGGGGTATAGGAGACTTCTTTACCAATGTTAGTCCAATCAGGCTGAAAAAGGTTAAACTTACACTGACTGGACGGTCATTCAAATACTTTTACGAGCATGAATGAAACCAAGTTTGCTCGGCAATATTTTATTGATGAGAAGGCTGGAAAAGAGCTTAAAGACAACCTATGATGAGCTTTTTCATAAAGTTCGGTCCCAGTTCCCGAGAAAGCATAAAAGGATGCAAAGGGAAACGTTCTTGGCCTGAGTGTGCCAAGGTGGAATTTTTCTTATGATAGTCTATATAGTCTGAAAAAGGAGATAAATGAGGCTACATAGATGCCCTTTCAAATACTTTAATGAGCATGAAAGGAAGCAAGTGTGCTCAAGGATCTTTTCATTCGTTTAGGAGTAAGAAAAGAGCTTAACAGAAACTCTGTAATGGTCAACCAAGCAAGGGGGAAGTGTTCGATATATGAACCAAGGTTATGTTGGGAACAGGGCTAATGGGTGTAAATTCTGAACACTAATGGTCCCCACTTGTGGGATGATGAACGGTGGTCAAAAGTGGTCAGCTACGTGGTATGGATAAAGCGGATGGCTCATGAACATGCCAATACATACAGAGGAATACTTTCTTGAAGGCACGCAAATCGGGGTGACTTCCAAGAAATGGTCCAGAAATCATGGTTTAAACATGAGATGAAGTTCTCGTCAAAATACAAAGGATGGAAAACTAAATTCAACAGTACAAACGGTGTCCCAAATGGACTCTGGATGGATTTGCAGTGCTTGGAATAAAAATAGACCCAATGAGGCCTGACAAGTTTCATTGTTACTATTCAATGTTGAGTTGGAGTGGAGGAGCCCAAAATTCTTTCACTAGTTTCTTCCGTTTCGACCGATGGTTTCCTGATTCGCGACTTGCAGGTAAGAGTACATGCAAAAACCGTCTCTTGCAGTGGTTTAGTTTTTTGGTTTACTCACCCTGGGGCCTAGGCCGACCTGAAAGGGTTTTTCGAGTCGGGTCGGATTTTTCAGAGGAAAAGTTGCGACTAGGTCACGCTTTCCAACCGAATAGTAGTGACCCAGTCGGTCATGTTAAGGAGATAGTTGTGACTAGGAGTCGCACATGTTCAGACAAAATGTGTGACAGAGTCGCACCTGTTTAGCCAATAGTCATGACTGGGTCACTGGTTCTTGATAAACAGGAGTGACTTTGCCCCTGGATGGGTTATTTTGTTGATGGTTGTGCCTGACATGGATTTGGTTACTGTGCAAGATGGTTCGACCTATGTGGAGGGAGCAGCATTGTAAAGACTTGCGGAGGGATTCTCTGAGAACCACAAGTGTGCGGGATATGCTAGCCCAATGTGGACTACTCAAGTACAATCAGGTTCCCCTAATGAAGACCTTACGACTGCTACTTAAGACTTTGGTGAGTTTTTTGGATGTTGGGGGAGAGTGTTTCATTATCCAAGGGAAACGTATTGAGATTACGATGCGTGACGTGTACTTTTTGACAGGGCTCCTAATGCTGGGAGTGATTGGAAATATGACGCCAAAGCTCTCACATGGGTAAACATTGGATGACCTCTGTGAGAGGCATTGTTTTGCATCTGCATATGTGTGTGGGTCATATATCTTATTGTGTGATATTGAGACTCTTTTGACTCGAGCATTTGCAGCGATGGTGCTGTGGATCTTGGGTTCGTCTAGTAACCACAAGATATCCAGGGGGTAGCTCCAGATGGTGGAGAGCATGATGGAGGGCACATATTATAGATCAGTCGAGATGTACTTGACCATGGTTTGGCATGCGTTGAACCACGCCAATATGGCTGGAGGGGACTTCTACTTCGCTTCCTTTCGGTGATGTTTCTTCTTTAAGAGAGTTCTAACCCTTTGACCGCACTTAGCAGTGCGGGATGGTGGGCCTCGGGACCCTCAAATACGGAGATGGTGCGAGATGATGGTGTGTGAGGGGGGAGGCATGGTGGGCCGCTTCTTTACTCAGGATCTGCTAAATCAGTGGAGGTAGCTCCCAGTAGTCATTGAGGACTACTCGTATGCTGATATGGATTACCAGGGAGACCTAGATATTCCCCGACCTCCAAGCCAGGCCTAGGGACCATATGGTACGTATGCATGATTTTTTATGTGGTTACATTCATATATAGACTACTTAGCTTATTGATAGAGAGTCAATGTGCAGGGGATGATGGAATACTTGTCTGCATGTGTAGATGTTGGTCCTCTCCCACCAGCAGGGTACCAGCGTCGGATGGGCAAGGTGGAGGGACTAGATCCACCCACACAGGAACGCAGGAGGGAGCGGCATACTTTGGACGAGCTTCAGCAACATGTGTAGTGACTACTAGAGGGAGTTACAAATGATGGTTGGAAGCATCTAGATGATGATATTATTGTCGCCTGTTACCATGCTCCCCGCGAGTGGATTCCTCTGATGAAGAGGATTATTGTTGTCGTTGACTATGTGCGAGCAGCGACGTGGGGAGATGTGCTGATGGATGATGATGATGACTCCTATGAGGAGGAGGAGGAGGAGGAATAGGAGGAGTCAGATGAGGAGACAGAGTCAGAGGACCAGGAGGAGGGCTCCGACTTTGACTAGTAGTCGATGGTGTTGCCCCTAGTGCAATGTTGTAGTAGGATTTTTGTATCGATATGTGTATTCAGCTGAGAAAGCTTTGTGGGGCTTCTCATTTTGTACTGAACACTTTGACACTATATATATATATATATATATATATATATATATATATGTATGTATGTATGTATGTATGTATGTATGTATGTATGTATGTATTTTTTATGCACGTGGATGCACTTTTGTGGTTTTTATGTGAGTCTTGTTATGATGAAAAATGCCTAGATGATGTATGTTACACATGTATGCATGATGCAATTTTTATATGTTTCCTATATGCGATGATGAATATCCCACTCTACAACATTGTTAGCCATTTGTTCTGCCACATTATTGAGGTTTCTGGGAACATGTGTGAATGAAATGGATTCAAAGGTTCTAACCAATTGTTTAGTGTGCAGGAACTTTCTAAAGAGACAAGGATCACGTACCCGATAGCAATTATTCAACTACGAGACAAGCAGTTGGGAGTCTAAGAAGACATCAAGGTGACGAATACCCAACTAGAGGGTGGAGACCAAGAGGCCCACGACACCGTCGTACTCATCCTGGTTGTTGGTGGAAATTCCAACACACATGTCGTCGATATGGATCAACTCATGTGATGGGAAATAGATAACCCACGCAGCCAAGACAAGATTAGGATACCATATGCTCGCTTTGTTAGCGAACCTGATGTAGCGATGCAAGGTAGGATCCATATGGAGTAGTCAAGGAAACAGATTGTGAGACTCACTTCAAGAATGGTGAAAAACAAAGAAAATAAAAAATATACTACAAGTGACTCAGGATGGTGATAGTATGCATAGAATCTCTTGAGGTAGATCCCATTGCAGGGATTCTTCAAGAGTTGTCAGTCAGAGTCAGCCAAAATGTATGCCCCCTTGCCAAGGTAGCGGTGGATGATGTATGGGTCATACCACATGGTTTCGAACTTTCCTTTACCCAACTTATCATTTTCTTGGTCATAAACAAGGACCATATCCCCTTCACTAAAGGTGTGAGGGTGGACATGGGAGTCAAAATGTGACTTCGACTGTGTCTTAGCTACTTCAATTTCTTGGAGAGCAGCGCGATAGTCCTCATTGGTTTGTTCAAGTAGAGTAAGGTGCTCCTCTAATGGCAAGGTGTCGAGAAGGAGTTCAACGACAAGGCAGAGTGATGGAATTTGGCACTCAATGGGGAGTACCGATTCAACACCGTGCACCAAATGGAATGGGGTGAAGCCGGTGGTGATATTTGTGGATGTGCGGTAGGCCCAGAGGGCATAAAATAGCATGTGATGCCAGTTGGTTTTGTGGTTTCCAACCATCTGCTGGAGCATTGTATTGATAATTTTGTTGACTGCTTCAACTTTCCCATTGCCTTGAGGATAGTAAGAGGATGAGTACTGGTGCTCAAACTTCAACATGGTTGAAATTTCTATCCAAATAGTGTCTTCAAAATGTTTATCGTGGTCAGAGACTATCTATTGGGGAACACCGAATTGTAAAATGACATGGTTAAAGAAAAATTGCATCGCCGTGTCATCTTTGCAATTAAATGTGGGCATGGCCTCGACCCACTTAGTGAAGTAATAGAAAACCATAATAATGTATTTATGTTCGTCGGCCGAGGTAGGAGTGATTGTCATGAAATAGATCACCCACTTGCAGAAGGGACTAACTGTGACAACAAGATGTAGTGGTATGGGGGGAGTCCTTGATTTTGGCGCAAAGAGTTGGCAATTGCGGTAGTGTTTGACTGCCACGATGCAATCAGAAAAAATGGAAGGCCAAAAATAACCATCCCGCATAATCTTTTGGGCAGTGTCCAAACTGGATAGGTGGTCGTCTCCTGCTCAGCTGTGACAGTTGTTAAGGACTTTCTTGCCCTCATCATGGGTGAGGAAACGACGTAATATGGTATCAACACCCTGACGATACAAGACATATCCAATGAGGATATGGCGAGAAACTTGGTGTCGGATGGCCATCTATCTTCTTGGCTTAGGTGGGCCTCGAATTTTTGGGTGGACAGGTACAGGAGAATGCCCCCATACCATCCATCTTTTGTGTAGATGACAAACAAGTATTCATTTGGTAGGTCTATCGTGATGGGTGGTGACATAGATGAAGTAGGAAAATCTGTCATAAGTGCAGCTAACGCCAATGCTTTAGTGCCCTTTGGTGCAACGAATTCCAAGTTGAACTCCTGGAGGACGACAATCCACTTGGCAGCACGGCCTTGGAGGAGGCGACGTCTCAAGAGGTACCGCATAGGATTGGAATTGGATACAACTCAAGTATGGCTCAAAATGATGTAGTAGCGCAGCTTTTGGATGGAGAATACGATGGCAAGGGCCATCTTTTCTTCATGTGAATAACGAAAATGGGGGGTAGTCGGCCTTTGGCTAACGTAATAGATTACATGCTCTTGAGGAGCATCGTCCTCTTGGATCAAAACTCCAGTGATGGCATTTTCGAATGTCGACACTTAGATAATGAAGTCCCGGTTGAAGTCGAGTAGAGAAAACAATCATGCAGAGGCCAAAGCTTGTTTTAATGCATCAAAAGCATCTACTGCTTTTTTATTCCAAACAAAACGAATGTTGGTACGAAGCAGTCGCAAAAAACCATGAACTTTCATTGCATATTCCAGGATGAAACAATGAAGGAAATTGGCCTTGCCTTGAATACTTTGCAACTGTCGCAGAGTACGTGGTGATGGGAGGGCTAAAATGGCTTGGACTTTGGGAGGGTCCACCGCGATCCCTTTGTGGGAAACGATGAACCCAAGTAACCGACCGGATGGGACACAAAATGCACACTTGAGAGGGTTCAAGTGGACTTTGTACTTGAAACACCTTAAGAAAACTTGGTGTAAGTCATATATGCGATGTGCACGCTTTCGTGAGCAAGTCGTAAGGTCGTCTAGGTAGACTAGGATAATGTGGATGACGTCGTGAAAGCAAAAATTCATTGCCCGCTGGAAAGTGGATCCGACATTTTTTAGATCGAACGACATGACTCGGTATGTAAACATGCCCCAAGGTGTTGTGAACGCAGTCTTGTAGCGATCTTCCTTTTGGATCTGAATTTGGTTGTATCTAGAGAAACTGTCCATGAAGGAAAAGACTTCATGTCTGGCACAGGTGTCAATGATTTGATCAATAAACAAGGTTGGGGAATTATCTTTGGGACAAGCCAAATTCAAATCACAAAAATCTGTACAGACACGAATGGTACCTTGTTTTTTTCTTACAGGAACAAGATTTGAAACCCAAGTGGTGTATGCGATGGGATAGATGAAACCGGTTGTGCGCAGTTTCTCAATTTCAGCTTTGACCGCAATAGTTTTGGTAGGATGGATGGGTCGTTTCTTTTTGCAAATGAGTGCCACCTTAGGCCATGTGGCAATGTGGTGCTCAACGATGGATGGATCCAAGCCAGGAATATCAATGTAATACCAAGAAAAGATGTCATGAAACTCCTAAAAAAGCACTTTGTAGGAAGCGACTTCTTCAGGGGAGCATGATGCTCCAAGGGTGATCTCTTCAACAATATCTGGGTTGGTTGAGATGTTAACCTTGATGTTAGGCGATACATTGGCCATGTTCCCCTCTTCAAAGGCATCAAGTTCCATAATGGTGTTTTTAAACCATTCAACCTTCCCATGGATGAAATCCTTGGCTTCTACTGAAAACTGGTCTGATGACGACAGAGGCTCTTCAGGGATGAAGAACAAGCGGTGGTGCATATCATCCCATGGGTATTTAGGAGCATATAGAAATTCCAATATCTCCTTGTTATTACTAAAATAGCAATTGGATAGATCTGACGAATCATCTATGGGTGTGGAGACGGGCGGACTAGCGGAGCTGGAAATCATGTAGATGGTGGTGGTGTCTGAGGAGGAAGTCAGTGGGTGAATCTCTTCAATGACAGTTACTTCAGATTTACAAGAGTGTTTCGGAAGGAAGTTAAGGACAAACTGATATTTTTCCAAGTCTGGACAATGGTGAGAATAATGGTCATGCAATCCATAAATTGCGCATGCATGGTTTGTCCTTAAAGACTTGTTTTTGGCGGGTGGTGGAGCTGAGACATCGACTACCAGAATATCGTCGGTTGTATCCATGGCATCAATGTGTGTGCGTAGGATTGGTATCTCTAGGTATTTTTGGGTTGCATGAACATGGACATCACACAAGGTGCAAGGTGGAGCTAGATGAGGTTCTGCTGTCGTTTTGGCATTTTTTCCCCTAGCCCTCTTTGGAGGAGGCGGGGCCGATGTAGGTGCGAAAGGCAGTTTTTGTGGGCCAGGAGGAGGGCGTGACTCCACCGCAATGGTTTGAATGGGAGTCGGCACAACCTGGGGCATTGGAGTCAAGGAAGGTGGTTCAAGGTACCACACAAGAATCCCCAACGTAAATTTTGGTAGGTTTAAAGTAGCCATCACAGGCTTACTCACAATGTCAGACGATGGGAAAAGGAAGGGAATTGTATGGACTGGGAGTGATCCCCAATCATTCTCGGGTTATTGCATTTAAGACTATGACTATGCTTGGCATTGCGACTATGGTTGGGGTTTAGGTGGAACATTTCTGGATGAAAGCATGCACAAGTCTGCAGTGTCATCTGACTCTTGTGGAGGAGGTAATGAAGGGAAGGAAGCCGTCATAGATGTGTTGGCGAACAATCCCACGGCTATGGATGACAAAGACGGGATGGCTATGTTGTTGATGGAGGTATCAATGGTAGGGATGACATGGCCTGGTGTGGTCAGCCCCTCCAGGTCATAGTAAGTTAATTGGTATACCATTACGATCTTCCCATCGTGAGGAAACATCATAAGGTGAAAGACGGTGGATGCCACGGCTCTCATGGAATACATGTAACTACGTTCGAGAAGGAGGTTGTCATCAAGCTGAGCATTGACAACCTCAATGTTGATCAGAACTATTTTACCGGCCAATGATATGGAGACATTCAAAAGAATGCCTTGGTATTTTGTGGAGTGACCATCATAGGCGCAGAGGGCAGTGGTGGATGGCTGGAGGGTAGGGGACCCAAGTTTCTTCTAAACAAACATCGACATGACATAGGTAGATGCCCCTTCATCGATGTATGACTAAGTTACAAATTGATACTGAAATCTAGAAGGCAATGGTTGATGGCATTCTTGGTTCTCTGTTGTCCAAATCGAAAGTGATCAATCAAGAATCAGAGGGGTCCACGGCACCTAGTGTGGATAACAATGCTTTCCACTGCGGTGGGAATGTTTTCAGCACTTCTAGAGCAGACATGGTCATAGGTGACTGGGCCAAGTCATCAATGATGCTATAATTAAAAGAATCTCTAGTCATGGCAGTTTTGGTGATACCCTGCATGGGGAATCGTGGACCTCTGGTTTCCCCATCAATGGGGAGTGTGGGTAGGTGAAGGGGTATGTTGGTTGTGCTAGATGTGGATGTCGCTAATGGGTTAGTGGTTTCAATAGTGGATTTGTACTGATTACTCCTACTCTACAGGTTGACTTCTTCAGTTTCCATTGCCAGCAGGTGATGGACACCTGTCTCTGTAGGCAGGGCCAGGGCAGGAGCTGCGGGTACAGGTGGGAGAAAAGGTGTGGTTGCAACCAATCCTTGTAGTGGTAGTATATTTTGGAGCACCATAGGTGGAGGACCTAGTGGTGCTGGGTTGGGTTGAGCCTGGGATGCCACGTTGGTGTTGCACTGAGCTTCGTTATGGAGAAACTACTTAACACGGTCCATGTGCGAGCATTCATGAGTATAGTCACTGTAGACGTTGCATAATTTACACTGTTGATTAGTCCATAATGGATCAGTTCATCCCGGTCGATTAGGTTGTTGGGGGTTTTAGGCTGGCAGGTTAACACCATTGTTGTTAGGAGGGTTAGGTTGTTGTCCACCTCCTTATGGTTGGTTGTTGCCCCAGTTCCTTTCATCGTTTTTCTTACCTTTCCCTTGTTGGTTATTGGGGGTCGATTGGTTGGGAATATTTTGCTGAGAAAAAACTTGACCCATGGACGTCAAAGGAGTTGGGGCGAGGGCTAGAGCAGCTTGCATGGGTGGCGCATAGTAGGCCGGAGGAGCTGGAGGGGCTACGAATCTGGTCATTGGTCCCGAATATGTCTCTACCGGCCAAGTCGACGCATGGGCATGCTGGTGTGGCGTGGGCTACACGTAAGAGGTTGTGGCTCCTGATTAAGCTGTCATTCTTGAGTAATTGGGTATTTTGTTTGGTTGCGCAACACTAGGGGTGTTTCTTAGGTGCAGTGGTATCAAAGGTTGTGCCACATAGTATTGCGGGTGTTGGGAGATAGAACCAATGGCACCATCCATAGCATGGGATGCGCTCGGCGTATCACGGTGGGAGGTGTCGGCACGGGGAGTGTCTGGTATGATGGTGTACAAATATCCAGACTGAGCATAAATCAAATCAAATTATTGGACCTTCAAGATGGCCTCTTCCTCGAATTGGGTACATTCGGAGGCGACGTCTTTAGCTATGGGTGGTAGCAAGGTTTTTAAGAACCAATTGAGAAAGATCATGTCATCAAGCTGAATCTTTCATAGGCTATGGTGTCGCCACCACTTGTGGATGTGGTCGGTTATGTGGGTCGTGGTGTTTTGGAAACAAGACAACAAGATCTCAACGCCCTCGTTGTATCTGACAAGGAGTTGGAATTATTGTAGGAACATGAAGGCTAGGTAATTGAAGTCAGGGTAAGAGGTTTGAGGTAGCTCAATATACGATTTGGCCGCAACTCCTGTGAGGGTGTGCTGGAATAGCCTAAGTCTGGTCGAATCATCTACAATGTTGTTTGACGAGAACCATAGACGAAATGACATAATGTGGTTTTGGGGGCACTCACATGCCTTCCCTTCAAACTTTGGAATTTCTGATGGGATTTTAGTTGGCATGGGAGGCCAATGGGGTTGATGGCTGATTGGGTCATGGGTTAACCTGGAGAAATTAGGAAATTTGAGGCGGGCCATGAATGGGAGGTTAGACCCAAGGTTGGTGCGGGAGGAACCGGCGATGGCATTGGAGTTTTTCAGAGTATGGTATCTGTGCATGAATGGGGGTACCTTAGTTTGACTTCACACAATGGTGATAGTCAGGATGGTCGCGAAAGGGCCGCTTCCCCCAGGTATGAAAGGTGGTACTGTGGGAATGATAGGAGTAGGTGTGGGGGTGCCACTAATGGGTAGCGGATTCACAATTTCATGTGCAACGGTACTGGGACCACTGGAAGGGATGTTGGTAATGATGTGAGGCAGGGACATGGGTCCACTGCCAACCACCCCTCCAAAGAAAGGATCAGGATTTACGCCAGCCATAGGGCTATTAATTCTGTCACAACAATCTTGGACAAAGCATAAACTCACAAGTGATTCAATTGACATATTACACATGAAAATGATGCAACGATACTATAATATGAGGTTGCAGTTCTGTATTATCAGTAAAGAATGAATAATTACAATACAATCTCATGTAGAATGCATGAATGCCAAGCTAATTCGAATACTTAAGAAGGTCATTCGAATTACATGGATGCGTGTTGCTTAACTGAATGTCATACACACATGACACACTTAGTTAACCACTAATCTGATCAATAACTGACTCTCACACTAAGTCCTAACTAAATCGTAGTGCAATAGTTGACTAAGTATAAATGATTGTGACTCAACACATGTAACTGCATGTCCAACTCAAGGAGTTAGCGCATTCATAACTCCAAGTAGTTCCGATGGAGTTAAATGAAGTGCCACTTGTCATCAGAAGTGGTTGGAGGTGCCCTAGTTGTCTCCAGTTCAAAAATATTAACCAAAAATAGACAAATAATATATGGAGGTGCATTTACAACTCAGATTAACTAATTGTTAGGTGAAACAACAATCAGTTAGCAATTAGGTTCACTTATGACACTCAGATCAACCCATAATTGCTCCCTATTTGAATGAGGAAGCCCAGTTATCCCACCCGAATGAAGGAGAAGACTTAGTTAGCCTCCTTGACTAAAGGAGGACGTGGGTGTGCTCATGTTGATGTCATAGTGTACTCATCTGATGCCAAGGAAGTCAATTAGACTTAGGATAGTGGGTAAATAGGCCAAAATTGACCAAATAAGTGTGCATGTTGGGTAAATGACTCCAACACCCCCCCCCCTTAAGCGATACTCAGGAGGAGTAAAAATAAAATTCATGAAATCCTAGGGCCCCGACAACAATGGCCATAGGTCACCCTGTACAAAATATGTAACTCTAACAATGCTCAAAATAAATCTAAGTGAGGAAAGAGGGAAAACCCAATGGGAACAAAACCCCCCCTCAAGCTGAACACTGAAGAAAACATCAGATCACCCTGATGAACTCACCCCCAACAGTGAACGAAGGTAAGTGAACTTTTTCTCTGCAAATCTCTTGGTGAAGATATATGCTATCTGCTCATCTGTAGGGCAGTATTGCATAACTATGGTCATGTCATGCACTAGCTCCCTGATGTAGTGCATGTCAATATCTATGTGTTTGGTCCTCTACTTGGTAACTAGATCTGTGGAGATCTTAATAGTACTTTGATTTTCACAAAATATGACTGTGGACAAAGCACTACCAAAATAAAACTCTGAAAGAATGCCTTGCAACCAAACATCTTGGATGCAAGCATTCACTGCTCCCCTGTACTCGGGCTCTGCTAAAGACAAAGCAATGGCAGACTTTTTTTTGTTGGACCAGCAAATGGGGCCACCACCAAACATAAAGAAATATCCATAAGTGGACTTCTAATCAGTAGAATCTCCTGCCCAATCTGAATCTATATATCCAACCAACTCTAGCTCTGAATCTGCAGCATAGTGGATGTCATAGGATCTTATGCCCTAAATATACTAAAGGATCCTCTTGGCTGCCTTCCAATGCAGGTCATGAGCCTTCTACATGTATCTTGATACAACATTCACATCATAACATATATCAGGCTGTGAATGAGTCAAGTAAAGAAAGCTACCAATCAGCTGGCGGTAGATAGTGCAATCCATGGGTGGAGTGTTTTTTCCCTCTTCAAGGCTAACTCCTGAGAGGAAAGGGAATGGGGCGGCCTTACATTCAGCCATGTTAAAATTCACTAATAGGTCTGAAATGTATTTATACCACCATCATCCCATCAAAATTTTATGCAATTTTGAGCCCCAAAAATTGTTTCAACAAGCCCAAATCGCTCATCTCAAATGCATCTTGGAGGGCAGTTTTAATGATTGAAATGGAAGCAAGTGTGCTACCAGTAATCAAGAGATCATAAACATATAAAACAATGATAAGTAAATTACCATCATAATTCTGTATATAAACATGTGTATCAGACTTACACCTTTGGAAGTTTTGTGAAAGCAGGAAGGCATCCATCTTGGCATACCATGATCTTCGGGCCTGTTTCAACCCGTATAAATACTTCTACAATTTGCAAACCAAAGTAGGGTATGAAATGCATCCCTCAGGATGATTCATGTATATCTCCTCATGAATATCTCCATGTAGAAAGGCACTCTTAACATCCATATGATGCGCCTCTCAGTGCTTAGATGTAGAAATTGCCAAAACTAGGCGGATGGAGTCCATCTTTGCCACTGGTGCAAAGCTCTCATGGTAGTCCACTCCTTGGACCTAGGAGAACCATTTTGAAAACATCCTTGACTTATACTTTCAGTTTGTGCCATCAGCAGCAAAATTTGTCCAAAACACCCACTTGCATTGAACTAATTTCCTTCCAGGTGGAAGGGAAACTAGATCCCAAGTAGCATTTTTCTAGAAAGAGTTAAACTCTTCGTCCATGGCAGCTTACCATCTCGGATATTTCCGAGCATGGTAGTAAGACTTTGGATCTGAAACTATCATTAAATAGCTGGTTTTATATAGTAAATCATCATGGAAAGAGATCCCAATACCTGCTCTTTGAAATTCAGACCAGGTTCTTCTCGGATCAGCAGGATTTCTGATGTTTTCCCTGACGAAAGAAAGTGTTTTCTTGGCCCAAGTTGGGAGATCTGTTTGCACTTCAGAATATGATTTTGAATCTGATGTATCTTTATCACTGATATCAGATATCAGTTCTGCAAAATCAGAGTCATCACCCCCATTTTTATCACCCAAATTGTCAATAGAACTAGAAGGAAGATCAACAGAATTTTCTTCAACTAGATCTACCTCTTGGAGAGGCTCATCAAACTTAACACTTATTTTGATGAAAATTTGCTTTGTTCTGATATTCAGTAGCTTGAATCCCTTGGATTCTTCTGGATATCCAATAAATAGACATTCAACACTTTGCAGTTGCAAAAATTTCCTTTTGTCAGACGAAATTCGAGCCCATGCAGTGGACCCAAACACCCTGAAATGTTACACATCTGTCTTGTGTCCAAAATAGGCTTTGAAAGGTGTCTTTCCCTTCACGGAGGAGTGAGGTACTCTATTTTGAATATGTTCTGCAACATTCATGTCTTCAGCCCACAAATTTGCAGCCAATCCCTTTGCTTCTAGCATGCATGTGGTCATCTCCTTTAGAGAGCGGTTTTTCCTTTCCGCTACACCATTTTGCTGAGGGGTGTAGGGAATGGAATGTTGGATCTTGATCCCACTGTCGGAAAATATATTCAAAAACTCAGTACTGATATATTCTCTGCCATTATCAGATTTCAGGGATTTGATCTTTTTCCCAAAAGCATTCTCAACCAGTGCTTTCAATTCTATGTTTTTTTCTAAAACTTCTGACTTTTTCTTAATGAAAAACACCCAGGTATATCTAGAAAAGTCATCTATGAATGTGACAACATACCGATATCCATTCATGTATGTGATTGGAATTGGTCCACTGATATCATAATGCAGCAACCCCAAGATACTTGATGCACGGCAAGCCTTCCCCCATTCAAACTTATGCTCAGGGTGTTTTCCTACAACACAACCCTTGCAAATTCCTTTGGTAGTTATGATTGTCGGGAGGCCTTCAACCATGGAATTTTCTGTAATTGCTGCAAGTATTTAAAATTAAGATGACCAAACCTCTCATGCTAGAGTCTAATGACCTCATTTCCATGATTCAGAAGAGTGGTGGGCTTTGCACCCGCCAGAAAATGGGAAAACTCATAGGCTTTTGCATGATGGTTTGCAAAGCCTTTTGCAACAAGTTTCTCGGATGCAATCTCATTGATTTCCACATCATCAGGGCTGAAGGTTACTCTCTTGGGTGCTCCGGTATGAGTCATTTGATAAACACTTAGGAGTTTGGAGGCAAGAGAGGGTACATACAAAACATTGAAAAATGAGCCATGTTCAAGATTTACTGTACCTTGTCCTTTCAATATGATGGTGGAATCATCTCCCGTGTGGATGGGGATTCTCTTGTCGGTGTCGAAGGAGAAAAAAGAATCTTTGCTTGCTATCATGTGATTCAAAGCTCCAGAGTCTATGAGTGGAGCTGTGGGATTTGAGGTGCTTTCCATGAGAGCATGACCTCTTTCTTGCTGTGGATCTCGATCTTGATTATCTCTCCTTCGAAGGTTCTCAGGGAGATTGATGTTGTTTCTCTCAAGGAGAGAAGTCATCTCATCAAGTTTCTTCTTCATGCAGGCATGCTTAGGGTGGAAGCCCTTCCCATAGTAAGAACACTTGACTTTTTCCTTGCCTTGATGTCCTTTGTTCTTGAGTTTCTTAGAGCCGGAAGGCTCCTCTTGCTGGTTCTTTTCTTTAGGCTTTGGAGCCTCTACTTTAGCCTTTGAATTCTTCTGCTTGCCTTTTCCTTTTGAATCCTTTGGCCCCAAAGCAAACAAAGCTTGATATTTTGAGGATCTAAGGATCCCCATCTGAACAAGCTTAACATGCTCGTTTGTAAGGGTATTGATGAAGGAATCAAGAGAAGGCATTTTCCAGTTTGGGGTAGTGAGCTTCCCTGTGTGGAATGATGAAACAAAGACAGAATAGTTTGGACCCAATTTGGAGAGAATAGCTAAGATGAGATGGTCATCTTCCTTATCCACCTTGCATTGCTTTAGTTGGAGGACTAGATGCTTGAATTTTGTGAAAAATTCATTCACAGATTTGAAACTACTTGGATTCAGGGAGATCAACTCATTCTCAAGCTAATAGATCTGAATATCATCCTGTTTATCAAACAAGGTATCGAGATGGTCCCAAATCTCCTTCGGAGTCTTCAATATAGAGATGTGGAAAAGAAGATCCCTGGATATGGACAAACAGAGAAATCCATAGGCCTCATCCAATTTATTCCAGTATTTTATCTTCTCAGCGGTAGAATTAGGCTCTAATTCTGTGTTCATGGTGACCCGGTAAAGCCCTCTTGAATGGAGTTGAATCTCCATGTCCTCCTTCCATTGATGGTAGTTGAAAGAGGTGAGGAGATCCGTAGAATGATCCATTGAGATACTGTAGCAAATGCAAAGAACCTGTAAAAACCTGCAATCAACACAATAAAGTCACTGTAAGGTCGGACAGCCTGCACATTTCAGGTTTTCATCACACCCAGCATAATTGATCAAGCAAGCTTGATTAACAATTCCTTTACTTGGGGTATTAAGTGGTAAACCTTTGACTTCTGGTGCAATGCTGGAATTTGAGATTTTACTCAATTTTGCATGCAAGATCCGTCAAAAACCATGTTTTTGAAGAAAATAGCTTTGTCCCGCTGTAAGCTCTGATACCATATTAATTCTGTCACAACAATATTGGACAAAGTATAAACTCACAAGTGATTCAATTGACAGATTACACATGAAAATGATGCAACGATACTGCAATAGGAGGTTGCAGTTCTGTATTATCAGTAAGGAATGAATAATTACAATACAGTATCATGCAGAATGCATGAATGTCAAGCTAATTCAAATACTCAAGGAGGTCATTCGAATTACATGGATGAGTGTTGCTTAACTAAATGTCAGACACACACATCACACTTAGTTAACCACTAATCTAATCAATAATTGACTCTCAAAATAAGTCCTAATTGAATCGGAGTGCAATAGTTAACTGAGTCTAACTGATTGTGACTCAACACATGTAACTGCATGTCCAACTCAAGGAGGTAGCGCATCCATAACTCCAAGTAGCTCCAGTGGAGTTAACTGAAGTGCCACTTGTCATCAAAATGGTTAGAGGCACCCTAGTTGTCTCCAGTTCATAAATATTAACGATAAATAGGAAAATAATAGATGGAGGTGCCTTCCACTCAGCTTAACTGATTGTTAGGTGAAAAAACAATCAGTTAGCAATTAGGTGCACTTATGACACTCAGATCAACCCAGAATTGCTCCATGTTTGAAGGAGGGAGCCTAGTTAGCCTCCCTGAATGAAGGAGAAGACCTAGTTGGCCTCCTTGACTAAAGGAGGGCATGGGTGTGCTCAAGTTGATGTCATAGTGTGCTCATCTGATGCCAAGGAAGTCAATTAAACTTAGGATAGTGGGTAAATAGGACAAAATTGACCAAATAAGTGTGCATGTTGGGTAAATGACTCCAACAGGGGCTAGATGGTGCAGTGAAAAGATTCGGCTAGAACTGGTAGGAGTCTAAGTCAGAATCAGAGGCCATGTGACCTTCTGATGGTGAGTAGCATTTTCAGGGAGGGCCTCGACAGTGATGGTCTAAAGACCCAAACTGAGGGGGATCCCCCCTAAGGCGTGAGGAAGAGCATGGTGGATCAATGGTGGCTTAATGGTAGTAACCGGTACTGAATTTTGGACCCCAATTTAAATGGATTCCTATTGGTTCACAAGTGTTCACTCGACCACCAAGACTTCCAGAAGACGGTGCTTGGCGTTTTCCTCACAAGGGTGTTTCTATTCAACCGGAAGGGGTCGTTTCCCGGTTCGCTTAGCAATTCCTCTCGTTGGCCAGCTACTTTGGGGTTCATGTGGTACTTCTCACAATGAGTTTTATGGAAAATCCCAAGCACTTCCCACAGTTATGGTGGTTGAGACTTATGTCCGGAAACCGCAATATTTGATAAAGTAAATTGGTTACTGTTATGGTTCGCTCAGGGTCATGAACCGATTTTTTTGGATTATATGGTGTAAATGTGTGCACTTTGTGTATGAGATTGTGATTTTTACTTTTTCAATTATGCAAATAAGCAAATAACATTTGGTTTCTCTGAACGGATCAAGCAAAGGGCTTGGATCAAAACAAAGTTGAAAAATAAACCAAAACCAAAGTGCAATACCAATTGTAATGATGGAAAACTAACTGTAACTTGTTGTGAATCAATAGTGTGACTACCTCGCTTTTGTATCCCTCAAATCCAAGAAAGAGTGTTGGGATCTCAACAAAGTGGAAACAAGTCCACCAGTAGATCCACATGTCACTCCTCAAATGACCGGTGATCAACAGGGAGGACGCGAACGCTGTGAAACCCCCAACAATTTCCACTCCCTCTAGCTGACAAGGTCACTTTTTTTTAATGGACAAGAACAACGACAAAAATGAATGCCTATTACTGGGCTCACTCAACCCCCCGTCTTATCTCAGAGGACCCAGAAGGGTGATGACCGAGTAGAGGAGAAAGGGGTGAATAAGACTGTTAATTTCCAATGTTTTAATAATGAAAAACAGAATATAACTTGCAGAAACTAACATAAAAATAGGAAGATTTCATGTGACAGTCAACTGGTGGCGAATGGGTCGCACAAACAGACCAGATAGTAGCGACTGGGTCGATTTTGAGGAAAAAAATAGCAACGACTGTGCCCTAGGAGGAAACTTGCACCTTTCAGGGTTGGAGTCGTGACTAGGTCGTAGGTTTCGGCTCGAAAGCAGTGACTAGGTCGCGCTTTTCAGCCTAAAAGTAGCGATGGCGAACGAAAACTGGAAAAAATAAAAAAACAGAGCCGACAGTGGCCGACAAGGACAGATACTGGGGCCGTATGGACTCGAATTAGCCTCGTGAGGCCCTTATCAGGGACAGCTATGATGGAAAACCTGCAAAAAACTTGTAAAACCAAGGATACAGTGGGATCGACCCGATATGGTCACCAAACTATAGCTGGGTAAAAACCCTGGCAACCTGATAATGCACCTCCCTTCCGTCAAAGGGACATAAGGGTAGAGTCAAATGGTTAAAAATCAAGCTGCAAAGCAAACGATTAGCAATAATAAACAAAAAACAAAAAATTAAACTAAAATAAACAATATGGGACAAATATACCTTCTCTTTTCTGTAAAATTGGGCCACTGTGCCCTAGCTTGGATGGTACCGCCTCTCCGCAGGCTTGATGGTATGGAGTATGCCTCAAAGTACAAGGTGGGGAGATGGGGGGGCAAATAGAATGATTGGCAAGTCGTGGGTATTGTGAGAGGAATGATTCTCACCGTACTCACAAATGATAGAAAAATATGGCAAAGGAATAATTGGGTAATCTTGTGATGGTGACCTCCACACTATTTTATAGTTTTTCTTGTCCTTTTCTCTCTTTTAGGGTTTTGGAACTCTATTTAGGGTTTTGGCCCTTTTGGGTTTTTTAAGCCCCTTTTGGGGTTTTTAAGCCCCTTTGTGGGGTTTTTTAGCTCTTTTGAGGGTTTTTTAAGCCCTTTTAGGACCTTTTTGATATTTTTTTAGCTTTTTGAGAGAGAGTAAGGTTAAAACATAGTTATGGAGGTCATAAATGAGGGAAAAAATATAGGAAAATATGTATGTATATGGTTTAGGTCATGTGGAGCTAGTTGAGCAATTTTTTGCATTAACACTTCTGGTCATGTAGACCCAACACCACTACTTTCGAGGTTAAGTGGACCCATAATCATGATTTTTGAACATATTTTACACTTCATAACAATATGATTTGCACCAACCTTAGTGGCTCTATAGGGCCTTCTCCAACATGGGTTATGTGACCCCACCCACATGGTCATGTGGACCCAACACCACTATTTTAGATATTTATTCACATTGTTTTCTGACATTGCTTCGAAACACCTTTACGGCCTTTCTTACATTTCTTATCTTCAAGGTGATGTGAACCAACATCATTTATTTACGAAATTCTTCACACTTATTTATGACACTTTAAGGACTCATTTACAATCCACATCATCATGATCATTAGGGGATTCTCTAGTGGAATTCTATCACTTATGTATAAATCAAAGTGTCTTCTCATGAGGGTCATGCGTAACTGCTACACCATAAGAGGACCGATTTGGGTTTATATACACTTGTGATCAAGGGATTCCTTAGGTTATTCTTTAGGGGATTCAAGGATTCATTATACATTCCCAAACAATATATCTCTACTACAACCACACCATCATTACCACCTTAACACCACATATATTTTAACCCTTTTGACATCAATGACACCTTGTTTGACATCAATGACAACTTATTCCAAAATAATTGGTACAGGTGAGTGGTTTACACCTTCATAAACTCGTCTGTAGCCTGAATAATCTCTGGAAAAAATGTGTGTAGTGTCAGAATTTCTTGAATTGGTAGATGTGAGTGGTTTACTTGAATGGGAAGAAATAACAAATGATTAGTGCTAATCCATGCTTATGAGAAGCACCAAGACCTATGTGTATTTTTTAATATGGATGTCATACTGTATACAAGCTTATGAAAATGGAACATTGCATGGCTTCTAAAATACCGCCAGCTGAATAAATGAAATAAACTACATATAATAAATGAAGTAAACCACAAGAATGCACACGAAAGGTAAATAACTAAAACAACATTGAAAAAGAAAAATTCGATTACAATTGATGCAACCTCTACACACAACCTACCAATCAATTGTAATTCTTAGTGCAAAGTCCTATAGAAATGAAAAAACCCATTAAATGTTTGATTCATGATAAAGAATTTAATAAATAGACATGCATTTCAACATTTATAAGACTCTATAATACATAATAATAAAGTGAAATACCTTATTGAGATTCTCTTTTTTTCGAGAATAATTTAATATTTTCTACTAATCAGGGCCAACCACGTGAAGGTGGAAGCTCTTATGGCCCATACAACCCCCCCCCCCCCCCCCCCCCCCCCCCCCCCCCCTCACATCACTCTCAATTTCTCATACTTAATGCATGTACTTTAAAATAAATGAATGTATGTGATAATATGTGGTTTTCATCATAAATAAACATTTAAAATTCATTCATTAACATATAACATTCATTAATTCACTTTCTTCAGTATGCAAAAAAAATACTTCAAGACATTTTATTTTAAAAAATAAGTTGTTTTCATAATGTTTTTACAGTTACTTCTTTTTATGTTTTTTTCTTCTGAAAAAATTAGCAATCAAATCATCTTCTACAACTTCATGTTCATTTCTTATGCCCTCTACAAGTTGTCTTAATGTCTACTTGGTTGTGTTCTCATGATGTGGACGCTACTGCAAGGTGTCGGGATTTGTTGCAAAAAATGAAGAAATGTAAAATTGATATCTTGTGTTATTATACTTACAAGCAATTCATTAATAAAAAAGAATTAGAGAGGTTCTCTTTACATGATGGGGCCACATCATGTACATAAAATTCATGTCTAGCCTCATCTTGTATAGGATGACCCTCTACATGCTATGGAGTTGAAACATGAAAAATTACAATTATACAACATTTGCAATGCAATATTTTAACTGTAATACATACTACGTTTTTTGTAGCACATGAATATATTGATTACCTAGATGCGAAGCTTGACCTTCATAAGGTTTCTCTCCATCATCGACATTTTTTGGATCATTGTTTCCCTAATTAAAACAAACTAAATATTTTATGGCCAAAATTTATAATAAATAAATTGCACAAGTAATCAATCTTAAATAAACTTTGTTTTTTTTATATACCTGTGTGTAAGATCTATTACCAGAAGACCATGTTTTCCCAGATAAGCTTTTTCGACATTCAACGATGCCTTCAAAGTCGTGTAGGAATCCAAGCTTCAAGTCTTCCTCCATGGGAACTTCCTTGAACCGATCAGCCTAGAATTTTACATAAGATCATGAATTTAGGATTTATGGAAATAAAACCAAAATTACTTGTAATTTATTATTGGATGAAATATTTGATTTATTAACACTTACAAATCGTGCCACTAGATTCGAATAACCACTAGGACCAAGTTTGTGTTGGCCAATTTTTTCTTGTCTTTCCTTTCTGCCATTTGATGTGTTTGAAAGCGTATGAAAGGGTTGAAATATGTTAGATGTTGCAAATTTGATCTAAAAATAAATAGTAATAAACATATAATTACATTGTTGAAATTATTTCATATCTTCCTATGCTCGGTGGTAGCTTTCCTTATTTTCTCAAAGTCCTCTCCTTTCCATCATTGACCAGGGCCTTCCACTTCCTTGCTAGAATCATTGGAGGGTTCTCATACCTATGGTTCCTTTCTAGATGAACCCACCCTATATTGGTCCCTCATGATCTTTATATGTTGGGAAAATTTCTTGAGGATGACGAGATTTTTAATTGCCTTCTAATTACGTAGAAAACAACTAAGAAGTTGCATGTTAATTTTCAACCCAGGGTTCATTGGGAACTTGCGAGTTACCATGCACTGTTTGTACAAACCACAATTTCCTTTTACATTGGTTTATCTACTTAAAGTTGTAGTTTATTAACCTTACTTACAAACAGTGGTATGAATAGTTGCATAGTCTTGGCAATGAACTAGCCAACTAAACAACTACTAAAACTAAGTTGCAAGGAAAATAAATCACATGGGAGGAAAGTAAAACACACGACATGAAAGTAAATCCACACTGGTTGCAGATATCAGGAGTATGAATTAAATGCCTCATGAAGAAACCCCATCAATGTGCAATAACACTAACTGCATAATTGAAATCCTAAATCAATCTTGTAGAAATTGAAATTCACACCATGCTAGAAAGTAAATCCTAAAACTAATTCACACTTTGCGGGAAAAGTGAATTCTAAAAGTAAATCACAATGTGTGAAAAAAATAAATTCTAAGACTATGTTCACGCTATGAATGAAAGACAGAAAGGTAAATTGCATAAATAAAATCTAAAAGCTATCCTTGCCAAATACAAGTTATTGTTTATGATCCAATGTAGTAAATAAGACTATTGCATTAAAAACATTCACTTTAAAAATAAACATTTAAATCACTAATCTATAGATTAAAATCAAATTGCCAAAATAAACTTCACACATATTAAAAAATAAAAACTAAGCAATAAAGTAAAACTACCTCAACATAAATAAATAAAATCATATTACAAAAATTATAAAGCTAAGATTTATATTGAATCAAGATGAAAGTATAACTTTATTCCATAATTATTTGGATTAATGCTCTAAGAGTCCTCCCATAGAATGGAGAAGGGGCTCTTATTTATACTATGTTCTCCATAAAAATAATAAATGAGGACCCAAAATATCCTCAACAATTTTCTAAGCATTTGGATCTCAAAGCTAATTCCAAGATCTTTGTTAGCTACATGTTATTTAGAATACCTTTGAAGTCAAATTTTAATTTAGTGAGAGAGGATATAATAAAATAGTCAAAAAACATCCCAAATGTCTCATAACAACTTTTGACTTCTTAGGTCCATCATGTATTTGATAGATATCTTCAAATATTTGTGGATAAGCCTTATTTCCACCTCCATTTGCCACCTTTAATTTTCAAATAATTTAACATCATGACTCGTGACAATAAAAATGATAGAAATAAAAATTTGTTACTCCTATTAAATATATTTTTCCAAAGTTGGTGGTTGAAGGTAAACTTGAATTATTGATTTTCTGTAGCTTTTGTAGAGGTTTTGTAGTTGCTTATAGAATATCGCAGTTGCACAAAGGTTTTATAGTTGGTTATAGAGTTTCAACAGCTGCCTGTAAAGTTTCTGCAATTGCATGCAAATATTTCCTAGCTTCCTGTAGAGTTTTTGCAACTGCCTGTAGAGTTTCCACGTCTTCCTGTAGAGTTTTTGCAACTACATGCAAAGGTTTCACAGTTGCCTATAAAGTTTCTGCAGCTTCCTGTAGATTTTGTGTAGCTACTATAGAACTCCCTCAAAGATTTTATAGTTGCTTCCCAACAGATGATTCAATATCCAAATCAAATGCATAGTACACTAATTCTCCTAATGTTAGTAAAAAATCAAATGAGATACTAAGACATGTAATAGAAAAAAAACTTAAGCATAAAAATATGCATATGAGCATCAAAATGGACTACGAAATGATTATGGATAAGCGAAAAGGATAATAAATAAGGAAAAATGACGATAAAAATATGCCAAATTCAAGGCTCGTCATCTCCCTCAAACTGGAAATGTTGCATGTCCTCATGCAACCCTTTGTCAACCAAGATGAATGATGTTCCTGCATGACCCAAAATTCATCATCAACAAGGCACCACTAATGTACCTGATCATAAGGAGCTGTGAAATCTAATCCTGAACAATTCTCCATGACAACATAACATTTTCGAGGAAAAAATGCAAGAAAATAAGGTTTTGTAGCCAATGGACTGACGACATGGACCTGTAGGCAATGGACTTGTGATTTTCATCTTTCAAAAAAAAATTGTGATTTCTTTGAAAATACAAACTGGGTTTTACCAAACTTTGCAAGGGTGTTAGGAATTCAAATATGCTTCTCCCGAACTAAAATTAGAGAAACTCTCATCACGATTTTCGAGAAAATGAGAAAATGGACTTAGGTGACTATGCTCAATTTCTTGAAAACCATGCATTGGATTGAGTTGAAACTTGTTGTGTTTGTTCTTCTTTCCATAATTCTTATCTACATCAATTTTCATAAATACCTAGTCCGTCGTTTGGGAGATATCGCCAGTTCAATGTCTGCAATTTTTCATAAAAATGTGAATGAAAGAAATGAACTGAAAGAATAAATGATAGTACTTTGCAAAGAGCACAAACCATATGACCATTGTGAAGTCCCCCAAATTGATGAAATTGCATGGCCTCCTCTTCTGACAATAGAGGTGGAGAAAAATGTATAGTTCAATTTGTATCCATGGAGGAATTGTAGTTCATTAAGATTGGGAATGCTTTCTATTCTAAACATAAGATTGTTGAACACGTATTCTTTAGCTTGTTGATCTAAATATAATATCATTGTTGTCATATACTTTTGTGATCTTAAAAATTTGTGCAAATGTAGTGTTGCATAACAACTCACCAACCAATGTTAAAATCATCTGGAAGAGGCTAAGTTTCCATGTATAGGATTCAATATGGATTCCATCTCTATTATGCTTAGTGGAGAATACACTAGAATCATGTAGAAGATCGTAGGTTCATGGATATGTATGAAATTCTCACACCAATCATGAAGAACTCCACTCACAGGAATTAAATTCATTATCTAGCAATCAAGTTCAAACAACGTTATAGAATAACCTCCAATTTTTACTCTCATGTGCATCAAATTTTAAAATTTCAGTTTCTTCCAGCCAATCTTCTGTAAGTATATTTTCGTGACCATTATTCCAGTATCATGTTCCTGTAGTAAAATTATTTTTTCTTGCCTAGATATGCATTTATCTGTGCAGATCCCAATTTATCAAGAGAAGTATGCAACTGATTTGTTTCATATGACTTTGTTGCTACTTATGGAGATGACACTCACTCAATTTTCTCCATACACAAGACTCTTATTCATATCATACATTTTCAAAGTAGAATTATATAGTGTTATAGTGGCATGTGTTTTGATGATTTTTAAGAAACCAACCAATTAATAACAAGGCAGTTTGATTACCGAGAAATAAGCACTTATAAACAGAACCTGAGATGCAATTACTAGTTGGTTGGAACAATCAACAGATTATATCATGCGTGCCCATATTTATTTAGCTTTTGGCCAAATTTACGATGAAAGTAATTTATTCTTCTATATCATTCCAAGGATGCCTTGTTTTGTTAAATATTTCACCTGACCTGACTTCGAAAAAAAACAGAAGTTGGCACTAAATCTCAACTGAAATTTAACTTCAATCACCAATAATGGAAAAATGGATGGTTGTAGGTGAGTTCTCAAATTCTGAAACCAATCTTCTTGTTTCATTGAACATGGTCGTAGTTGGAATGCTCTGTTCATGAATATAACTCTGGACTGCAAAACATTTTTCATTAATAACTTGACCACATTTTCTCACCTTCAACAATTGAAACAACGAGAGTTGTCTTCCATACTTTTCAGTTTCTTGAAATGTGAATGCCTTCATTCAGAAATGAAATCTTGGGAACACGATGAAGAGAAACAACATATCATGTCGCATTAGATTATGCCAATTGTATGGATGAGCTTATGGGTGTGGAAATTCCTTCAACAATATATCAAATCTGTCCAAAATTATAATAGTGCTTGAATATTTATGTCTTGTCACTGATTGAAGATTCTGATTTATTGGTGTGCTTCAAAATTAATACAAATGCTTCATTTAAACATGAAGGAGGAGGAAACAATTCACAAACAATTTCTTCATGTACATGAGAAAGTATGCCTGTTGTAAAAATTTAGGAAATGTATTTACAACTGAAGCACAACCAGATTTTCATCCATTCTTAATGCAGTGAAAATTGCAGTTTCCAAAAATCAAGAAAAATGTAAGAAAACCAATCACCATCTAGTTTCAAGAACACATGGAATCACATCAAATGACCCGTTCTCACAGGGAATGATATCTTGGCACTGTGGAAGATTTAAAATCATGGATTTTTTTTAACCAAATGAGTGTTTCCATATGTATGATTCATGTCTATTTATAAGAGCAACACAATTCTTTAACATACTATGGAGGTCATGTTTAGGCTGCAAATGATTTTTCATGTACTATTGATAGTCAAGAAAATTGGGTAGATGTTTTGTATCATATGTCCCTGTGACTATAATGATCATAATTATGTTGGAAATATATCAATGAACCATATGAATGAATCTCATACCTTTGTCTTTCCTATGTTGCATTCCATATGTTGGAATGGCTTCTAAACAGTTTATTCTGTTGTAGGTTCTCGTAGCTATCCTATTCCCTTATTCCAGTGGTGACGTTGGCTTGTGTATGAGTTGTTTCCTTTCTTCTTACTATTGGTTATTGTGTGACAACAGTAAGACTTCCTCTTTTGTTTTCACTGTTTATTCTTGTGTGATAGTAGCAAAACCTCCTTTTTATCGCTGGTTCTTGTGTGACAGCAGCAAGGTGGTATTGATTCTTCTCATGCTTGGATGTTCCAGGGAAGATGTCGGGATGGAACCAACTATGGAAATATAGATGAGGGTGAAGGTTTGGATTAAAGAAATATGGTGATGAATGGACAAAGAGAGGTGATGGTGTTCCCCTTCCCCCAAACTAAAAGATTTTACTACCCTTGAAAATATAGGAGGAATTAGGGAAAAAATATCAAGTGCAATTCTAAATACAAATCCATAAAATTCAATGAAATTGAATAACAATAAGGAAAAGAAGCATACATGTACCTACCTATGAATATCGTGAAATATGCAGCTACGTCCTGAGGAGCGTGAGATTTGATGTGGTCCACAATGGTGTAGAAGCTTGCAGGAAAGAGCAGTGTGGAGTTCATAGCATGATTAGTTACAACTGAGATCCAAAGCTGAAAGTGATATTTTGATGGAGTAGCAATGAACCTTGAAAATATTTATTCAAGATCAACTTGGATGGAATTCTTCATTTCTCAATTTATTTGCAAACCTTGTATGCCAGCAAACTAGTTTTCAAATAAGATATGTCTGACTACACCTAAAGGGTTTTTGTTGAAATGTTGTAACTTCAAAGGATATTCTAAATGTATTTTACTGATGTAACCCAAGGGATATGTTATTATTCCTCCATCGGGGTGTTACTATTGTAATTGGCCATCATAGAGTCATGAGGTAAAGCCTCCATTGTAAGTCGGGTCAATAGTACCCTAATGAATATAATATAATATTGTATTGAGTCTTCCTAAGTGAATTTATCCCATTCAATTAAGTGGGGCACTCGTTAGGTTAAAAGTCAAGTGACAAAAATAGTATAAATAGAGGAGCTATTTTCTTCATTTGAAAACACACTCACTTGTGTATAGCACATAGGAGAGAGAGAGAGAGAGAGAGAGAGAGAGAGAGATACTGGAAGGAGATGCACTTGTCCGGGGTCTTGTCTTGTAATTTTTATACATCTTATACAGAGTAATTTTTTCTGGGTTTTCTTCCCCATGAGTGTTTCCCAAGATAAATCTTTGTGTTATTTTGTGTGTTTGTGTTGGTCTATCTTTCAGTGATCCTTTTGCTTATGGTTATGTTCTTATGATGATAAATGTTATAAGATATGATATAAACATTAAAAAGTTTAAATGGTATCATAGCTACCCTGAAAGAATTCTTTGTGCAACAAAAACACTGCTACAACTATAGCTATTGAATATTAGGGTTTCATGCTTGAAAAGCCTAGAAGACTAAAACTAGTCATGTTGGGACTTTCTCTACATCTCGAGATTGGAGAATGATAAAGAGACAAAACTTTTACAAGACGAATATGAAATCATGATGTACCCTTTGTAAAAGTTATAGCCTCATATTCACTATAATATAGGAGATACGATTCCTCCATCTCAGGGTTCCAGCCCCTTCCAGGATTTATCCTTAAACAGGTGATCTAAGGAAAATTTCTAAATCTATGGCTAGGAAGGTACAAATGAAATTTCGCAAGCTATTTTCAGATATGGAACAGACTCTAGTTTTTTTGGTAAAAGTTTAATACCTTGAAGGTGAAACAGTGAAATGTGGAATTCCATACAAGTTCATTATGACGAACAGTCCTGAAATAAGTCACCTTGGGAAAATTCGCATGAGTCCCAATTGGTGAAACCAATTCTACTCTAACCTGTGGGGTTGATAAGAAGAAATACTAGGATACCTTAGTACAAATTTCCAAACTCATAGGAGTAGGAATTTAGGAGATGCAGCAGAAACAATATCAAACAGTTATGCAAAAGAAATTGAAGAGAACTAGGGAAACATATATTTTGCAATTATGATCACAGTTTTGGGAAAATGAGTATGCTTCTCAGCTCGCCTTGAGGAGGTGCATATTTATATCCAATCATATCTTAAAGATACCTAATTTGAAAAATTAGGGTTTCTCTATCAAGCCCTAGGTCTACCAAAAGCAGCATTTTAGAAAAGTTTTCAAGCAAGCATCAGATTGAAGCAATCTCATTGGTCAAAGAAGAAGTTGCAGATCCAGAAGGAGATGAAGAAAAAGCACAAGAAGGAATCTACCAAACAAACAAATATAAGTATTTGAATTGCCTTTCTTGTATATGTTGTGTATTATGCATGATAGAGTGTTTGCATTAATGACAATATACTACTAATATGCATGTTATGGGTAAGTAGCCCATGGTGCTATACAACACTCCCTTTCTACTTATCTAGAATGAAACTTCTTTGTTGACATATTGGATTAGTGCACAATATCAATGATGTTATGGTAGATATGGAAGGAATCTAGAAAGTTTATATGAGATATGGATGAATGGTGTGTTGGCTAAAATAGTTGCATGATTATATCCTTATGCATAAGAAATTTTCATTATGCATATGTCCTATGAAACGTTTCTAACCATGAAACTGGTGCATTTTCCTTGTAGGAAAGGTTATGTACAACTGCCTACAAGAAAAGGAGGATAAGACTAGGATATGTCGATGACCTGACGTGATGAACTCATGGTAAAAGCAATGATGGAAGAATACCATTCGTACCCAAACCAGAAAACAAGAGTGTGGTATCTTCCAAGTGGATTTGCAAGATAAAACATGTTGTTGATGGAAGTCTTGAAAAATACAAGATTTGTGGCTAGAGGATTCTCTCAATTGAGACAGAATTGATTATGAAGAGACATTTGCTCCAGTAGCAAGGTACACTTCTATCGGAACCATCATTGCACTTGCTTCCATGATGAAGTGGGATATACACCAGATAGATGTAAATACAACCTTCGTTAATGGTATGATTGAGGAAGAGGTTTACATAGAACAACCACAAGGATGTGATGTTGAAGACATAGTGGCTTATGTATGCAAATTGAAGAAGGATATGTATGGACTGAACCATCATTGCACTTGCTTCCATGATGAAGTGGGATCTACACCAGATAGATGTAAATACAACCTTCGTTAATGGTATGATTGAGGAAGAGGTTTACATAGAACAACCACAAGGATGTGATGTTGAAGACATAGTGGCTTATGTATGCAAATTGAAGAAGGATATGTATGGACTGAAGCAAGCTCCTAGAGATTGGTATGGAAGAATAAATAGCTTCTTGACAATATTGGGCTTTACCAAAAGTAAAGTTGATCCTAACCTTTACCTCAAGGTTATGGATGAGGAGCCTGTCATACTATTGTTGTATGAGGATGATAATTTCTGACAGGAAATGAGAAACATATCACAGATTGCAAGAAGAAGGTAGCTAAAGAATTCAAGATTAAAGATCTTGGATTGATGCATTATTTCCTAGGTTTATAAGTGTGGCATAGCCGAGAAGGAATATTTCTGAATCAGTGAAAGTATGCAGTATAAATCTTGAAAATATTTGATATGTTGGATTGTAAAGCCATGGCCACACCCATGGACACCAACCTGAAGTTGTTATTTGATGAGTCATCAGAGTTAGTGTACATGACTCAATACAGGAAGATCATTAGATCATTGATGTATCTGACGAATACAAGGCAAGATATATGATTTGTTGTGAACACCTTAATTCAGTATCTAGTTAAACCCAAACGAGTTCACTTGATAGCTGCAAAGCATGTGATGAAGTACCTAAAAGGTACAATAGACTTGGGGCTTTACTATGGTAGAGATCATGACTACAGATCATATGTATATACGGATTCAGATTGAGAAGGCAGTGTCGTAGAATGAAAGAGTACCTCAGGTGGATGTTATTGTCTAAGATCCGCCATGATCTCATGGTTTAGTAAGAAATAGTCTACTATTGCTCTCAGCATAGCTAAAGCAGAGTACATAGCAATTTTCTCCGCTAGTTGTGAAGCGATATGGCTTCGGAAACTGATATTAGAACTATTTGACTTGGATTTGGACACCACAGTGATTATTTATGATAACCATAGTTGCATAAAGATGACATAGAATCCTATGTTCTATAAGGGATATGGTACTGAAGGGAGATATAAAACTCTAGTATGTGAGTACCATTAAGAAATTTCTTGATGTGCTGACCAAGCTTTTGTAACAAGATTGGTGTAGTTCGAAAATACTTTCCTCACAAGGAGGAATATTGATGATGATACATGCCTTCCTCAAAAGGAGGAACAATGATGATGATACATACTTTACTTGCAAGGAGGAACAGTGATGATGATACATACTTTCCTCGCAAGGAGTGACAATGATGATGATACATACTTTCCTCCTAAGGAGGAACAATGATGATGATACAGACTTTCCTCGGAAGGAGGAGTGATGATGATATGGAATTTTCTCGGCAAGTATAAATAGGTCGAAGATATAAACTCTCTTCAGAAAGGAATAACAAGTCAAAGGTATGGACTCTCTTCAGAAAGGAGAAACAGGTCGAAGATATGGACTCTCCTCGGAAAGGAAGAACAAGTCGAAGATATGGACTCTCCTCGGAAAGGAAGAACAAGTCGAAGATATGGACTCTCCTCTGACAATGGGGGAGCAAGTTGATAATATGGATCCTCCCAAAAACTAGGGAGTGATAATGAGACTGACATCGATTATGGGATGACAATGATTCTCCAGCATGAAAGAGGACAAGTGTGCCTGAAGATGATGACAAGGTCTGACATTCACTTGTGGATGACAATATACTCTCTTGAGGATGGCAGGTATAACACTATGTTCATGAGAGTGGTCCTTACTAGCTAAGGATGGCCCTTTAGATGTTACTCTCGCATGGAGAGTACCCACATTCATTTTTGGATACCATAGAATAACACTCGTTCATGAGTGGTCCTAACCTTAGTGGCAAGGATGCTCTACAATGAGTCCTCATGGACGACAGTGCCATCATTTACATGCAGTCGAGATCTTCTTTGCAGACATCACTCTTGTATGGAGAGTATACCTACATTTATATGTAGATGCCATAGAATAACACTCGCTTGGGAGTGGTCCTAACCTTAGTGGTATGGATGCTCTATGATGAGTCCTCATGGACGTCATAGTATAACACTCACTTAGGAGTGGTCCTAACCTCAGTGCTAAGGATGTTCTACAATGAGGGTCGGCATTTTGTATGTGGCCGAGATCTACTCTGCAAACAATACTCTTGCATGGAACAGTATGCCTACATGTATGTGTAGATATTGTAGTATAACACTCACTCGGGAGTGGTCCTAACCTCAGTTGTATGGATGGTCTACGATGAGTCCTTACGGACAACAGGGCCTGCATCTAGGTGTAGTCGAGATCTACATTCAGTTGTAGATGATTCAATTGGTCAATACTATGGAACATGATGATGGAGGATTGCATCATCCTTGGACCTATGTCCTAAAGTGACAGGGATTGATCATCCCGCAAAGAGATCATGTGTACTGAAGTTAGTGCGGAGGAAAAGGATCAAGTAGATCGAAGTGTGGTTGTAAAGTATTGAAAGGATTGAAGTGTTTTTGCAAAGGATCGAAAGGATCGAAGTGTTGTTGCAAAGGATTGAAAAGATCAAAGTGTTTCTACAAAGAATCGAGAAGATCAAAGTGTTGCTACAAAGGATTGAGAAGATCGAAGTGCTTCTGCAAAGGATAGAGAAGATCTAAGTGTTGTTGCAAAGGATCAAGAAGTTTGAAGTGCTACTACAAAGGATAAAGAAGATTGAAGTGTCACCACAAAGGATCAAGTGATCGAGTGTTGCAAAAGATAAAGACTTGGTGATGTAGAAGATTATGTTCCAGTACTGAAGACATTGAAGAGTAACTGTTCCAGTTACTGATGATTATTGAAAACTTCCTATGATGTATAGATGTATCACCTTGATTATGTTCATGATGCTCTCTATTTCTTGTTCCTCCTATAGTCCATAACGATGTTATCAGTAGAATAACCTTCTCGTTAAGGGGGAGTGTTGAAATATTGTAACTTCAAAGGATATTCTAAATGTATTTTACTGATGTAACCCAAGGGAGATGTTATTATTCCTCCTTCGGGGTGTTACTATTGTAATTGGTCATCATAGAGTCATGAGGTAAAGCCTCCATTGTAAGTCGGGTCAATAGTACCTTAATGAATATAATATAATATTGTATAGAGTCTTCCTAAGTGAAGTCGGCTCTGTCAGTTAAGTGGGGCCGACTTGTTAGATTAAAAGCCAAGTGACAAAAAGAGTATAAATAAAGGAGTTGTGTTCCTCATTTGAACACACACTCACTTATGTATATCACATAGGAGGGAGAGAGAGATATATCTTCTAGAAGGAGGCGCACCTATCTAGGGTCTTGTCTTGTACTTTTTATACATCTTATACAGAGGAAGTTTTACTGGGTTTTCTTCCCCATGAGGGTTTCCCAGGATAAATCTATGTGTTCTTTTGTGTGGTCGTGCTTTTTTATCTTTCAGTGATTCTTTTGCTTATGGTTATGTTGTTATGATGCTAAATGTTATAATATCTGATATAACCATTAAAAACTTAACAATTTTCACAATCAGAATTTTTTAATCCCAAGGGATGTTTGCCAACATGTTGGTTTTCAAGCATTCCAAGGTCTGATGGTGCCTAAGAAAGGTTTTCACCATCAATTTTTATTTGGAAATTGGGTAGGGAGGTGGGGGAGATTGACATTGTAAGTGATCCAAGTTTTCTTAATTTTGTGGATTGAAGATGGATGGAGTATAAATTCATGGAAGTAATGGAACGGAGAAGGATGAATTTAATTTAATGACAGTGGTGACATTAATTATGTGCATGAGAAAAAAATATCAACCACATAAGGAAATGGAAGTTTTATTATCTTTAGTAGGCATGCATATCAAAATGGGAAGAATTAAATACATAAGCATACCATGGCACTAATGAATGAGCATCATGAATCTTAGGTCTTATGAAAGGATTATTTTGTAGAAATTAGGAATGTGGAAATGGGAATTTGGGAATGGAAATTGACCTCTAGAACATTGGCCTTTAGATTCTTCATATCAATTCATCATATGTCTCATTCTGCTTCCATCTGCAATGTTTGATAAAAATCATTCTTGTTGTTGTCTTCTAGTGAGACATTGTTGGATTAGGCTTCTAGGAACTTGAGCTTGAAAAGTAGCACATATCATTATAATGAATATTCATTCTTGGATGTCTCGAGAGGAATCCCATTGGAATTAAATTTGATCTTTACAAATCACTCATGCATAGATTAACCTTCTTTGATCTTCCAAGGACCTACAAAAAACTAGCACTTACCTGCAATAAAACGTGAAATCATGGAAGAAGAGAGGTGATTAGTATCTCTTAAATATGCAATATAAATACAACAATTTCTTATAAAACAAATATAAGGAAGATCAAATAAACAAAATACACTTTTTACATGTTGGAGAGCGATGGCCATCCTAGACCGCCCAAAAATATTTTGTTAATAACTTTTTCATTTCATGACTGGTTTGAGTGATTACAAAGCCAAATGAAAGTATATTTAGAGGGATACCTCTAGTATAAATAGGTTTTGTAAAAACATTAATATGGTATTCCAAATATTCTAAAGAACATCCTGCATGACAAAGTTGTTTACAATTTCCATCCTAGACCAACAATCATTAACTTGATCATAAATTTTTCATTTATAAACGGATTGAATCGATTCTAATTAGAGATTAAAGCATCTTTCCATATTTACCTCATATAAATAGGTTTTAATTATAAAAATAATTTATGGGTCAAACATACCAATGAACAACCTATGAAATATAGTTCTAGGATTGTTAATTTAGGATAGGTAGTTGGTATTTTGGGCATAAATTTTTCGTATGATATCGGAATTGAGTGATTCAAATTTTTCTATAAAATAGATTCATAGGAGAATATTCGTTAGAGACATGTATGAAAAATTCATCCATTTATGCACCCAAAAAGTGACTCTCCCAACTTTGTTCTTGAGTTGCCTACTCTACACCCAGTTGATATTTTGACCATATCTTTTTCATTTGATACCCAAATTGAAAAATTAAAGTTTTATTAGAAAATATATTTCAAGGGATTATTTTAGTAGAAACAAGTTTTAAAAATGTTACCATATGGTCTTTCAAAACGTGACTGTCCTGATTGTGGTTTTTAGTAAGTCCAATATGCCAAAATGCCCCAATAGCCAATTTCTTACTAAAATGATTATCTAAATGGGAGTGAATGTTTTAAAAGGTATAGTTTTAGTGTAAAAAATCCGGGAAAAAGAAAAAAAAAAAAAAAAAAAAAAAAAAAACAATCCAAATCCTAAGTTAACCTAGAAATACATTTTTGAAGGATCTGCATCTAAGCTACAAATCGCCAAAAAATGAAATGTTTGCAAGATATGAATAAATGATTATAGACCAACTTCAAAAAATTGTATTTCGATGCTACAATATGCATTCTTATGAATCAAATAACACAATACATACCACTTTTGAAAATTTTGAGTATTGTGTACTCCTTCAATGGCTTCCCCTCGAATCCTCTAGAATCCTTCAATAGAATATTCATTCACTAGTTATTCTTCATCTTTCCAAGTTTCCTACAAAAGACAAATTATTAATATGGGTGGATCTTACTACACCACATAATCATCCTCTTGGATCTTTATTTTTATTCATGAAAATAGAAGGCATAAACAAATCTATTGTTATTGCATAAATTATTCACATGGTTCTTCAGATTTGCAGAGACTTGCGGTGGGTTATTACATTGTAGCAATGCTACAGTGAGGTCATCTTTGCATCTTACTTGTCTCTATGCCCCTGTCCTTTAAACAAAAAACATATGCAGGCATAAATGAAAAAAAAACAAATGATTATCAAAACCAAAGGAAGCTCACTACCAAAAGAAAATTTACTCGACAAAAGAAGAAAACTATCATGCATAAATGACTACATCAACCAAGTAAAGGGTTACAGTGACCTTGGAAACTCCCCGACAATGACGCTAAAATCATGGGCTTTTTAATTGCTTTCTAATTACTAAGAAAACAACTAAGAAGTTGTACATTAACTGTTAACCCAAGCTTTATTGGGAACTTGCAAGTTACCCTGCACTGTATATGCAAACCACAATATCCTTTTACATTGGTTTATCTACTTGAAGTTGTAGTTCAATAACCTTATTTACAAACAATGGTATGAATAGTTACATAGTCTTTGCAAGGAACTAGCCAACTAAACAACTATTGAAACTAAGTTGCAAGGAAAGTAAATCACACAAGAGGAAAGTAAAACACATGGAAGGAAATTAAATTCACGCCAATTGCAGGTATTAGGAGTATGAATCAGTTGTCTCCTAAAAAAATCCTATCAATGTGCAATAAAACTAATTGCATAATTGAAATCCTAAATCAATCTTGCATAAATTGAAATTCACACCATGCTAGAAAGTAAATGCTAAAACTAATTCACACTTTGTGGGAAAATTAAATCACATTGTGTGGGAAAAGTAAATTCCAAGAATACGTTCACACTGTGCAGGAAAATAAATTTTAAATCTAAGTTCACACCACACTTGACAGAAAAGTAAATTGCTAAAATAAAATCTAAAATCTATCTTTGCCAAATACAAGTTATTGTTTGTGATCCAAGGTAGTAAATAATACTATTGCATTAAGCACATTCAATTTAAAAATAAACATTTAAATCACCAAATCTATGGATTAAAATCAAATTGCAGAAACAAACTTCACACATATTAAGAAATGAAAAGTAAATAATGAAGTAAAACTACATCAACATAAATAACTAAAACCATATTACAAAAACTATAAAGCTAATATTTATGTTGAATCAAGATGAAAGTATAACTTTATTCCATCATTATTTGGACTAATGCTCTAAGAGTCCTCCCATAGAATGGAAAAGGAGCTCTTATTTATACATGTGTTCTCCATAACAAATAATAAATGGGGATCCAAAATATCCTCGACAATTTTCTAAAAATTTGGATCTCAAAATTAATTCCAATATCTTTGTTAACTACATGCTCTTTAGAATACCTTTGAAGTCAAATTCGATTTTAGGGAGAGAGACTATAATAAAATAGACAAAACTCATCCAAAATGTCTCATAAAGACTTTGGACTTCTTAGGTCCATCATATATTTGATAGATATCTTCAAATATTTGTGAATAGGCCAAATATGCACTCATATCCACCTCCATTTGCCACCTTTAATTTTCAAATAATTTAACATCATGATTCGAGACAATAAGAATGATAGAAATAAAGATCCATTACTCCTATTGAATATATTTCTCCAAAGTTTGAAGTTGAAGGTAAACTTGAATTATTGACTTTTTGTAGCTTCTGTAGGTTTTGTAGAGGTTTCGTAACTCGTAGGTTATGTAGAGGTTTCACAACTACTTGTAGAGTTTTCGCAACTGCATACAAAGGTTCTTCAGATAGATATAGAGTTTCTTTAGCTGCCTATAAAAAATTTTCAACTACATGCAAAGGTTATACAACTTCTTGTAGAGTCTCTGCAGCTTCCTGTAGAGGGTTTGCAGCTGCCTATAGAGTTTCTGCAACTTCATGAAAGGGTTTCGCGACTTCCTCTAGAGTTTATGTAGCTTCCTCTAGAGTTTTTACAGCTGCTATTGAAATCCCTCAAATATTTTATGGCTTGTTCCCAACAGATTATTTAATATCCAAATCAAATATATAGTACACTAATTCTCCTAATATTAGTAAAAAATCAAATGAGATACTAATAAATTTAATGGAAAAACAACTTGAGCATAAATACCCACATATGAGCATAAGAAGGGATTATGACATGATTATGGATAAGAGAAAAGGATTATAAATAAGGTAAAATGATGATAGAAAGATGCCAAATTGAAGGATTGTCATAGGACCTCAGCTTAGTTGAAAGTCTCACTGTCGAACAACCCAATTAAACGATTAGTGAGGTCGTCTTTTAAATTTTTACTTTGTTTATCTCATCTTGAGCAGACGGTAGACCTAAATATATCCAATGATAAATCATTTAGATGTTTATAAAAAAAACATCATTTCCTACAAAATTATCATGTAATCATTAGTTGAAAAAGAATTTTCTATAAGTAAATTTCAATTAGATTATATACATAGACTAAAAAAAAATTAAATGCCTGGGATCTTCTCTATATTTATGGGAATGAGATATCTATCCACCAAAAATGTGGTCTATAGTGTTCATGTTCTATTGATACGAGAATATCTAGGAAATATTGCTCGAGCAATATCAATAGTAGGCTCTGCATTGACCCCATGTTCGACACGATCTAGAGTGTGTCAACGACTAGAGGATGCACTCACATATGGCCTTGGGGGTGTCACAGAATGTGTTTCTAACTATTCAGTAAAAAATATTGGCACATTAGGTGCAATTGGGTTCATATGCTCATGTGGCGTCTTTCCATGAGCATCACTAGTACTAACACCCCCCTAACCACTAGTATGTGTATGCAAAAACTCCTGTAAAAAAAACCGTATTTTAGTTCATGATCATATACAAGTAAAAAATATTAAATCCTAAGTGAATTTATCTTCTAATTAAATATCCTGCAACTTACTTTCAATCCTTGAGATCTCTTGACCAAAAGATCAACCTTTCCTCTAATCACATTTGTTAGTGATTGAATGAATAGTAGACGAAGGATTTCCTAGTTTATTTTTTAAATCTCTTATCTATCATATTAATGGGGTACAATGAAGATGTGCTGTCAACATCACACATGAGCTCATCCAGATCATTGTCTATGCATTCCTCTATTACTAGGTCAAACCCCAAATCAGTATCCTACCACAAAAATAGATAAAACATTGTCGAAATAAAACCAATAAACCGAGGAAAAAAACATAATAAAAAGACATATTGCTCATATTTAATTTGTACAATTACAATGAGATATGCCTGCTTCCTTGAGGCTAGTGTCGTCTGATCGACAACTGAGGAATTTCCTCGATCAACACCCTGCAACAAAAATATAGAAAACATTATCGAAATGAAACCAATATACTCATGAAAAAAAAAATTAAAAAAAAACATATTTCTCATATTATATTTGTACAAATACAATGAGGTATACCTGCAACATCAAGGATGGTTTCTTCTAATCAACTGTCGGGGACTTACCCCGATCACTATCTTGTGACAAAAATGTAGAAAACAATTTTAGATCCTTTTAATTATGTTTTTTTCGTATTTTTTTTCGGGGAGGTGGGGGGGGGGGTATTTTTCATGTTTTTTTCCAAAGCTTTACTGCTTGCATTTTTATCATTATTTATTTCATGTTTCTTGCATGCTTCATTTATAAAGTTTTATTCGATCACTTGCATGTCTGTGTGTTCCTATCTAACTAATTATTGAAATGAAACCAATAGATTGGAAAAAATGCATAACAAAGAAACAATTTGCTCATATTATATTTGTACCATTATAATGAGGTATACTTGCTGCCTTGAGGCTGGTGTCCTATGATCTACTATTGGGGAGTCACCCAGATCAACACCCTACAAAAAAAATTTAGAAAACATTACCGAAATGAAACTAATATACTCACGAAATAAACATAATAAAAACAACATGTTGCTCATATTTAATTACTATAATTACAATGACCAGGTATACATGTTTCCTCGAGGTTGGTGTCGTCTAATCAAAATTCAGGGAGTTTCCCTGATCAACACCCTACAACAAAAATATAGAAAACGTTGTTAAAATGAAACCACTATACTCACGAAAAAACATAATACAAAAACATATTGTTCATATTATATTTGTACAATTACAATGAGTTATACCTACTTCCTGGAGGATGGTGTACTCCTTTGATCAATTATCAAGGAATTTTCATGATCACTACCCTACAAAAAAATATATCTAAAACGTTACCGAAATATTAACAATAGACTGACGAAAAAAACATAAGATATTAGATTCATTAATTAAACGTTGGGTAAAATGTTATGTGTACCACTCCCATAGTAACAACGCTTAAACCATTTTGATTCAAATTGTAATTGAACATCAACTCTTCCCCTGGAACTATTGATTTTATGACACATACAAAAACACAGTTTCCTTCACATTCCTCAAATATTCAAGTGGGTTTATTATTTGTATACTTAGGTTGTGTACTGTTTATAAACCCTGCAATATTTCCTGTTGCTTTTGGCCTTCCATCAATGTCCATAGTCGCTCCTTTATTTTGATCATTATCTTTTAGCTGTAAATAATTTGTAGATGGTTTGTATTCAATCATACTTTGTGTATATTAGAACATCCACATCCAATATTTGTAATTGTAATGGGGTATGACATACTCCATCAATTCATTACATATGTCATAGTCGACCTTTATGCCATCCATGCAAAATAACCCCAAACCATGTAATGGCGATGATGCAATATGCTATATCCTTCGTTCACACAAAAATATGTGTTTATTTGAGGAAGATCCTTGGGTACCCATTGTTTCACTATATTTTGGCACATCAAGGGAACCTCTATGTCTCCTATGGTCTCATCATCATAATAATGTCCCCCCCCCCCCTTCAGCAAGAAAAAATTCCATGCGTTTATGGAATTTTATTTTGAGCTGTTTACATCTAATTGATATACCTCTTGTAGACCTACTATATGAATCGCTTTCCTCTAGTAATCCTAAACTTCCCTCGCTTGAGTAAGACAAATATGAAAAATACATGTTTAGTTCTACCTACACCATGGGATAAAAATTTCATTTTTTCGAGTTTGGATTACGCTAAGAAAAATTTAGTGGTGTCCTTTACATTTCATTAGTAAATTTCTTGTTATGGTTGTATTAGTTCATTTTCATTTATCATAGATAGACATAGCTCAAGAGTAGGATGAATTCCTATCTTGAAGCTTAGCTTTGTTTTTCAAGAAAGTGGAATTGAAATAAAGGGTGGCCATTTGAATTCAAAAAAAGTTGCTCATGAAATAGTTTTTCCAATAATTTGCCCTTTAATGTGAAAATTGCCTACATGTTAATGAGAAGAACCTTATTTTTGGAAATTGACCAATTAAATATCCTCCTAAGTTTATCAAGGATATTGTATATTAGGTTATGTAGGCTAGGTAAGTTAGGGTAGCCCTCATAAATCAATATTGATTAGATGTTTAGGTTATGTAGGCTAGGTATGTTACATTATGTAAGTTAGGGTAGTAAGGTTATGTCAACTTGAATCTTACTTGTAGTCATAAGCCCCTAAATATGAATTTCAATATTGCATTGAGATAATGCATATGAGCTTAAAATAATTATGCATAAATAAAAGTATAAAGACACTGATCCATGAATGAAAGAATTATCCAATTATAAGTGTGATTATTTCAATTAGTATCCATCACCGCCATTTTCAACCAATGGAGACTTCCATAAAACACAATTATTCATAGAGGGAATTCAATTCACCATAGCATTGTGCTATGACTTGAAATAAATGGAAACACTTGCCACCATTGTCCACCAATTCCATAATCATTGAGAATAAGTGGAGGTAGTGAAAAGATGGTTAATAATTTTAGAGTCACCTAGACACACAGAGTGATGAGTTAGTCCAAAAACACATTTAAAAATATCATTCCATGAGAGATTTTGTTTCCATACCGATATAGTTCTTAGTCCAATAGTCCAAGTTCCATATCTTACTCCATATTGAATTTGTTGTCCAAACTTGAAAGGTTTCCATTAGTTTTGTGTATTCATGTCTAACAATTAAGTTAGTTATTACTATTTTTCCCCATCAAGGATATATGGTCTAAGTTAAGTTATTAGCCTTACTTGTAGTTCTTTCCACGTTGGGTAGTGGCATATCATCTCCTATAGAAATCATATTGTCCAAGAATTCAAGTGTTTTGATTTTCCGAAAACCAATGACATTGCATTTTTAATTTGTTGTTATTGTTCCACCCAAAACTGATGGAGCTTAATATCCATTATTTTTGGGTTGATATTAAACTCCTTGAAGGGATCAATCGAATGTTATCAGGATATCAACAATTGGCTCAAGGATCTAGTGAAAAATAAAATGTACTTGTTATCTTGAATTTCCCAAAAGTTTCAGGAATTAAGGTATCAAAGTCTATTTGATCATTGCTTAGATGTGGGAGCCTTATGGAAAAATCATGGTTGGGGAGTACTACAATTTCTTATAATGTGTTTGGGTGCATTTAATAAAATTGGTATAAGGAAAAACTAAAATGCTTTCATGTATGGATCTAATAAGTGTTAGATAGTTACCCAAATAATTTTGTAGGGTTTCAAGACATTTTGTTAAGGAACAATTATATCATATTAAGAAAATACCAAGGTTGCAACTATCCTAAAAAAATCAAGTGATCCTTGAGATATTCCAATCTCCAAACATGAGATGGGAGGTGAATCCCCAAGGAAGATCAAAACCCAAAGGAAAATCAAAATAGCAATGAAACCTCCTTGGCACAACAAATTATCAATGAAACCTCAGTGATTTGCAAAGTGATTTTTAAATTTGTCAAATCGAAATGATTTAGGGCTTGGTACTCATAGATTTGGGAGGCATTGTCTCCTCTTACAGTTTCTATACTTGGACTCCCTCTCACCTACCACAATTGAGCTCTACTCTCATTATTATCCGTTGGTCCAAATCGCATCTCCCGCTTCTTGCTCTCTGGGTAGCTAGTTGTCTCAAATCATCAATGGTTGAGTTGTTTGTTCTTGAGCCATCAATCTTTCTTGTATGTTGATCCCATCTCACACCAAAAGATGGGGTAAATAGAAATCATAGAAATTTTAGGTTGATGGGAAAGAGTCGTTGGTTGGGGATATGCAATGAGGAATATATGTCTTTAAGTAGCTTGTTCATAGCACTAATCACTGATACGAGCACACGACGAGATTTTGCAGAGGAAGAAGCATGGGCGCAAGAGTTTGCAAGGTGAGGTAAATATCACAACTCACGGATATGACATACCATGGGTCACTAATACTCCACATGAACTCCACTACTCCACCAATCGATGGGATGCTACAAAGGAATATGCATGGGCGCATGCGAAAATTTGAAATTTGAGTTCAATTTTGTTTGTTTGATTTTTATGTATTGTTTATAGATAGATAGATAGATAGATATATTTGTGTTTAGAATTATATATAAATGTGTGTGTGTGTTTTTAAAATTATATATATGCTAACCATTCACACACATTCAATGTTAACCATTATGAACATAGATGTTGGATGACCCTCGACAAAATTGTCTCCTAACACACTTTAAACCAAAACACAATATCACCCTAATACACTATAATATCTATCCATTTTGATTGTGAAAACACTATGATACCTTACAACATAACCCACTAACACAGCGTAAAACCTAACTACTATGATCCTCAACACTTATTGTATTTTTTTCACAAGTTTTCAGCCTCCGGTTATAAGTAAAAATTTGTCTCAGTTTATTTGCAAACCCAGAAATTTAAATGCTAGAAATAAACATAAATTTTTTAGACTTAAAACACTGTTGTAACTTCAATATTTTATAGACAGAATGTAAATAAAATGCATGCCATTCAACACATAGTACTCATAAATTTTTGGCCAATGGCCCTAGAAAAACCCACAAGGGGAAAACCAGTCAAAGAGAGAGAGAGTTTTATTATTTCTTCGGGGAAAATTCAGACAGTCTTTTTAAAGTCAAAATACAACTTATCTCAACCTAGTAGGCTGCCTCATTTTTTGTGCAAATTCTACCTCGATTTTTGTGCAAGATTCTTCTCGAAAATAGTGCTGAAATGACATCAAATCTCAGTCCTCCATTCTATGCAAGAATGACAAAATTATGCCCTCGAAAACTGTGCCAAAATAGTAGAAAAATAGTACTATACATACATCATTAAATGCTTCCATACAGCCTCAAAAAACATGCCTGAAAACACTTCCTGTTACCTCGAAATCCATGTTGTCCTTTTCCTCGAAAACTGTGCCTAATTTTAACCTTAAAAATAGTGCCCAAATCCGTACTGTACGGAACTATACTCCTTCTCGATTTATGTTCCAACAATAAATGTAGGTTGTACACTCCTCGAGATCTATGCAAACAATAAATGATCCTCGATTTTTGTGCCCACTGGAAATCACTTCACCAAGCTGCCTCGAAAATCGTTCCATCTCTCTTCTGCTCTCTCCTCTTCAATATTCTCTGAAGAATGAGACATTTTTCCTTTCCCTTTCCTTTTTGAGTGAACCATAGGGTTCATCTAATCTAACGGTGGAGATTAGATTATATCAATGGATGAGATTAATTGCTCATATTTAATTCTCAAAATATTAATTTAACTCACTCACTTAAATTTATCAAAAAGTGAATTTACACTCTAAAGTCAAATTAAATGCTCCACTTAAGTCATTTAATGCAAGGGTCACTTTATTTCCCCTCTCTAAGTGACTAAGGCTAAAGTCACCTAGGGGAACACTTTCCTAGGTACAAACTTAACTCTCCCTGTTACCGAGCAAGGTGTTCTGTACCACTCCCAACTTTTCCCTAAAGAAGACAAACTTGCCCCTCCCCAAATATTTTTTCAGAATGTATGCTACCTGCTCATCGGTGGAAATTTACTGTAAAGTAACTGCTCCTCTCTGAAAATAGTCTTAGATTAAATGATACCTGATCTCAATGTGATTTGACTAGTCATGAAATACTGGATTCTCAGAGAGCTGGATGCAACTCTGATTGTCGCAGTAGATCACTGTAGGCTTCAGCTCCTGACAAAATAAATTCACCAGCAACATCGAAGCCACAAAGCCTCTCAACTAGATTGACTGGATGCCATATACTCAGCCTCTACAGAACTCAAAGCAATAGATTTCTGCTTCCGACTGAACCACGACACTATTGTTGAGCCCAAACTGAAATAACATTCGAAAGTGCTCGTATGGTATGCTACACTTCCTGCCCAATCTGAGTCTATAAAACCAACCAATCTAATCCCATATGACCTCCTATAGTCCAAACCAAAATCCACTATCCCTGCTAGATAACGCAACACATGTTTTGAAGCTACCCAATGCACACTCCTAGGCTCAACCATGAACTCACTAATAAGAGTATTCAGTGAAAAACACAAATCTGGACGAGTGTTGATCAGATACATCAATGACCCAATGAGTTGACGATATAATGTAGGATCCACCAACTCTCCCTCAAAAGCATGAAGCTTCTTCCAGTTGGCAATTATCGGTGTCGACATCGGCCTGCAATCCTCCATCTTAAATCTCCTCAGAATATCAACTGCATACTTTCCCTGTCCCAGAAACATATGTCTAGGATCCTGCAAACCTCCAATCCTAGAAAATAATGCATCAACCCAATATCTGTCATCTCATACTATGCTGCAAGATCCTTCTTGCAAGACATAATGGGTCTCTCTCCCCCTGTGATAAACAAGTCATCAACATATAGCAGAAGAATAATTGGATCATCTCCAACCATGATGAAATAGAGATTCAGATCTGCTTCACTCTTCTGAAACCCCATCCTCACCAAGTAAGAATCAATCCTAGAGTACCAAGCTCTCAGAGCTTGATTCAACCCATATAGGGATTTCTTTAGCCTGTAAACATGAGACTCTCTCTCATGAACCTCAAATACCTAAGGCTTCTCAACATAAATCTCCTCCAGAATGATTCCATTGAGAAATGCGGTCTTCACATCCATTTGATGGATCTTCCAAACCATTTGCGCTGCAATGGAAATCAAAGCCCTGATAGAAGTATACCGAGAAACCAGCACAAAAGTCTCATCATAATAAATTCCCTCAACCTTTGAAAACCATCGCGCTACAAAGCTGGACTTGTACTTCTCCACACTCCCATCCGCTGGATGCTTGAGCTTGTAAAGCCACCAAGAAGTCACCACTGACTTCCCCTCAGGTCTCGAAACTATCTCCCACACATTGTTCTTCATGATGGAATGGTACTCATCCATCATGGCATCTCGCCAAACATAATGCAGGGAGGCCTCGTCAAAAGTAGAAACCTCATAATCATGTGTACTAGCTACCAACAACATGCCCAATCTTTCAGGCATCTTGATGGCCCTCACTAACTCCTTGGGTGTTCCAAACTTATGAGCTTCCATCAAGGTCTCCCAAATCCACTTAGGCTTCTTCTTCCTTGAAGATTCCTCCCACACTGGCATGTCCTCATCTGAAGAACTTCCAGATATAGAAACCCCAGTAACCTGTGAACCTGAAGCTGGTGTACCAACACCAGGTGTACCCTGTAATCCTGATCCTGATACCTTGTATGGTTTACTTGTAATCGTAGACCCATCACCTATCCCCGAAGACCCTGCTAGATGAACCACTAAACCTAGTGAACCTGTGCCTGCACTATGTGGTCCTGTAACTTCGGAAACCTGTGATCCTGACTGTTGCACAGATGGAACCTGTGTAATAACCCGAGGTGCGGGAACCTGTTTCTCTCCCTGCTCTGACTCTCTCGACTTCCTGAAGTCCCGCTCCTCCTCAAACTTTACATCCCTTCCACAACCACTTTCCTCTAAGAGGGAAGGTAAATATGGAAGGCCTTCAAAGTCTCATCATATCCCACAAAGATGCCCTTCTCTGTAGTGGGATCCAAATTTATCCTCTTCTCTTAAGGGACATGAGAGTAAGTCAAACTACCAAATATCTGAAAATGTATAACTTCAGGATTCTTCCCTGAAAAACACTCTTGAGGTATCATGTTCCCCACTACACGATGGGGACTCTTGTTTTGAAGATGTACAACTCTGCTGCAAGCCTCATCCCATAGAAATAAAGGAAGAGACCAGTCATGTAACATAGCTCTGGCTGCTCCAACAATGGACATGTTCTTCCTCTCAGTTATTCCATTCTTCTCTGGAGTATACGGAGCTTTCAACTATCACCTGATACCCTCATGTTTGCAATATCCATCAAACTCCTTGGAGATATACTCACCTCCGTTATCTGATATGAGAACACAGATATTCCTCCATGTTTGGTTCTCCACAAGAGCTTTGAACTCTTGGAACCTTTGCAAGACTTCCTCATACTTCTTGCTCTTCAGAAAGTAGATCCAGGTCTTCCTGGAATGGTCATCAATGAATTTCACTTAATACTCGTATCCTCTCAAGGAAACAGAAAAAATCAATCCACACAAATATGAATGTATCAAGTCAAGGGTCCCTGCTGACCTGCTATCACTGCTCGAAAAAGAAGTCTCGATGTACTTTCCCAAAGCACACGCCATGCAAACATCACTCTGCCTTGTGTTGAACTCTAATAAACCTGTAACCATATGTCTCAACAACCCCAAAGCTGGATGATGCAAGTGATCCATCCTCGTATGCCAAAGATCATTGCTGCTGCTATGTGCCAAGGCATGCTAAGGCTGAAATAAGAGCCTATACAGTTTCCCGCATCTAGCTCCAATGGCAACTGAAGCAGATGGTCCTGCAGTCTTGGGAAACATATGCACATTTCCATCTAGGAAGGACACCCCATGGCCCTGATCCTCGATCTTGGAAACTGAAACTAGGTTCTTCTTCATTCCAGGTACATACAACACATCTCTCAACACCATGGGACTCATGGACTCCCTCTGAAAGTTAATGGTCCCATGCCCAATAACTCTAACTGCTGAGTCATCTCCCAACACCACCTCCACATCTGTATCTATCTATGAAAGCTCAAAAAACATCTCACAAGCACCTGTCATGTGGCTCGAGGCTGCGTTATCAATATACCAAGTGTTGGAAGTAGATGCACTGTAATAATGCCATGTCACCAAGGAAAACTCCCTATGTCTATCAACATCCGCACTTGTGAGAATAGATGCTCTCTCTCTCTCAACATTCCCAGTGCACAGTGAAAACTCACTCTGAAATCTCACGGCAAAGTCATCAACCTCTGCTGAATTTGTTGTCTTCTGTTGCTTCTTCTTCTTATTCGAACACTGCCCAGCATAGTGTCCCATATTGTAACATGCAAAGCACTTTACAGTGCTCAGATCCTTATTTTTTCCATCCTGTTACTTGGCCCCACCCTTCTTGGGACCCTTCTTGTTCTTCTTCTTCCCCTTTGCTTTCAATGCCACCTCCTCCTCATCCTGCCTACTAGTAGTAGCACTACACTACAGAAGACCCCTCCGAGTCTCCTCCTAAATAAAATCATCACAGACCCTGTCCCATGAAGGTAAGTTCTCCCTAGCCACCAAACCCTCTACAAACACAACCCAAGGTTGTGTCACCCCATTCAAGATTGTCGGCAGTAGCTCGGGACCAATAACAACTACCCCAACAGCTGCAAGCTCATCTCTCACCTGAGAGATCCTAGTAAGATAAGCCATACAAACATCTCCTTTGACCATCTTGATACTCTTTAGTTTCTCTCTCAGAACCATCTTCCTATTCTCATTGGAACTCTCAAACAATCCGGTCAAATCACTCCACATCTCCTGTGCATGATCCTTCTCTATAATGTGTGGAATAACATGGTCTTTAACAGCATCCAGGATAATCCTCATGGCCTTAATATCCTTCTTATTGAAGGCAGCATATGCTACCACATCAGTAGCAACAAGAATAACAATGGGATTAGCTATAGTATTTCTGGATACCTCCTCCCACAACTCATTCTCTCTCAACACAAGTAATATTTGGGCCTTCCATGAGACAAAGTTCGTTGCCCCATCTAGCCTATCCTCAGTTCTCAAACCAACAGAAGTCATTTTTCTCAAAGAACAAGTTTCAGCAAAAAGGTACTACTGTCACAAGAGTTTTCTGAATTCTCCAAATGACTTTCTGTCTGCAAAAATTTAGTTTTCTACCCCACTCAACTCTGATACCATGTATGTTTTTCACAATTTTTCAGCCTTCGGTTATAAGTAAAAATTTGTCTTAGTTTATTTGCAAACACAAAAATTTTAATGCTGGAAATAAACATAAATTTTTCAGACTTAAAACAATGTTGTAACTTCAATATTTTATGGACAGAATGTAAATAAAATTCACGCCATTCAACACACAGTATTCAGAAATTTTTTTCCAATGGCTCTAGAAAAACCCACAAGGGGAAAACCAATCAAAGAGAGAGAGTTTTATTATTTCTTCAGGGAAAAATCGGAGAGTCCTTTTATAGTCAAAATACAACTTATATCAACCCAACAAGCTGCCTCATTTTTTGTGCAAATGTTGCCTCAATTTATATGCAAGCTTCTTCTCGAAAACAGTGTCGAAATGACAACAAATCTCAGTCCTCAATTTCTATGCAAGAATGAAAAAATTCTTCCCTCGAAAACTGTTCCAAAACAATAGAAAAACTGTACTGTACGGACAACATTAAATGCTTTTGTATGACCTCGAAAAATGTGCTTGAAAACACTTCCTGTTACCTCGAGATCTATGCTGTCCTTTTCCTCAAAAACTGTGCCTAAGTTTAACCTCGAAAATAGTGGCCAAATCTGTACTATACGGAACCGTATTCCTTCTCGATTTCTGTTTCAGCAATAAATGCAGGCTGTAAACTCCTCAGGATCTATGCAAACAATAAATGCTCCTTGATTTTTGTTCCCACTGGAAATCACTTCAGCAAGCTACCTTGAAAATTATGCCCTCTCTCCTCTTCTCTCTCCTCTTCACTCTTCTCTCAAGAGTGAGACATTTTGCCTTTCCCTTTCCTTTTTGAGTGAACCCTAGGGTTCATCTAATCTAATGATGGAGATTATATTATATCAATGGATGAGATTAATTGCTCATATTTAATTCTCAAAATATTAATTTCACTCAGTCACTTAAATTTATCAAAAAGTGACTTTACACTCTAAAGTCAAATTAAATGCTCCACTTAAGGAATTTAATGCAAGGGTCACTTTATTTCCCCTCTCTAAGTTACTAAGGCTAAAGTCACCTAGGGGAACACTTTCCTAGGTACAAAATTAACACTTATCACCCCTAACAAAATGATTCGCCTTAAAATTTGACCTCAAGAATGCTAACACCCTAACCACTATGCAACCTAGTCCCTATCAGCCATGAACAAATATTCCCTTAATGCATTTTTACCACACAAAAAAAAACCTTAATACATTGTAACTAATGTCCACAATTCCCTTGAACACACATTGTCACATGGAAGCTTACTAGGTTGTTTTCCCTGATATAATACTTACTACCATGGTAATTTTAGCTTAAAAAAATTAAAAGTAATAGGTGTAGAGAACTATATATACGTATACAAGCACCAATATAATATGTTCATGATTGTAATATTAACAAGAAAACACCATGATCCTTAACCTTATGACCCTAGACACACTTTACCTCCATCCACTATGATCCTTAACATAATCACCCATTCACACACTTTATCCCTAGACAAACTTATAAAACTATAGTACATTGTAATCCATAACCACTATGAGCTCAAAGACACTATGATGGCTAACATAATAACACATTAACACACTTTAATTAACTATTTTGACCTTGACACACCATAATATCCTGATGAACATACATTTACCTTTGATTATTTTGAGCTTGACCTACCTTAGAACCCTTCACTCACCTTAACTATTAACCACTATGGTGTCATATTTATGATCCTATACATAGTATGATCCCTCACACAATTGTCCCACGCCACACTTTTACCTCTAACCACTTTTATCCTAAACACATTAACCCATTACACATATTGAACCTTAACCACTATGACTTGTAACCCTTATGATGAGTAACGTATATTTACAATTGGAATTGGAAAAAATATATATCACAATAGTTCATTGGGGGTGTTGAATACATTAACTTGTCAAGATATGTCAAATACAATTTGGAACATGGAAGCCATCAGAGATTAATACCTGGATCCTCTTCATATTCCTTCATTGAGTAGTAATACTCAGGGTTAAGAGGACCAATTTATCAAGAGATAAATGACAACAACATTGAATGTACTCATGATATATTATGATGATCATGATCATAATTGTTCTTCATTATATAATCACATACAATATCTACATCTTCATCATATCTCTCTCTTTTCATCTTATGATCACCTTTTAAAAATGAATGTATTGTAATATATTCACCTTTTTGTTGTATAGTATGATAATGGAAATAAATTCATTATTTTGATGATGACATAAACATTATATTTCATGAAAATGGCATATATGATACAAGTGTATGATAAGAAATATATTGTAAAATTATAGAACAATCAGTGAGATATTAAAGGTTCCAGGAAAAGTCAACATATAAATGGATTTTCCCATCCTATTCCATTCTATTAAATATATTATTTTTTCTTATTTTCAAATTCAATGTCACCATTTCCATCATCGTCATCATCAACATCATCTTCATCATCACCATTAATTGACATGATCAGTGATCAACTATGCATTAATCCTAGCCTATACTCTTAATAGCATTAATCCTATGTTTAAATATCCAAGCCTATACTCTTAATAGCATTCCTCCCTTATCCATATAAATATCCAAACACAATTATTCTAGTTGAAGGAATATATTAAATGTTATCGATGGGGTAAAGGGGTTTATAACTTGTTCTAAACCCACAATATTTCCTACTTCTTGTCCCCAAACCTATTGAAGTTGACCCCATAAAACACTAGTTTTGATGGATAAATAATGTTAGAAATATTTTAATGCATTCATTCTCATGCATATGTAGGTTAATACCAATATTTGATTTTTTTACCACCTGAAAATATATCTCCATGTTGGATCCTAATGGAGTACAACTTTTTGTATTCACCAAGAGACAACCTACATTCTCTAATGTTGTACCTAGCAAAAAAAATCTTCAAATCTCATTTTTCGTTCGATTTAGTATATTCATATGACTCCAATCATTCTTCTCTATACTGACAAATGTTCATGGATGCATAGATGGATGAATATTGGTAACTCTATATAGAAATAAAATTAACTAGCTCATTTTGGATAGGAATACAAAGATGTTGACCTTAACCAAATTTAGTAGAGCACAATCATATAAGGTATAAAATACAAAGCCTCATCCCATGTGCTATATCACTAAAAAACTACCAAAACTATAGGTTCTTTTTTGTAATTGCATGTTTGAGCAATGAGCTCGGGATCATCATACATAGGATACTAGGAATCATACAAAAATATCATTCATTCCAAATTTAGATAAATAAACAATTAGCAAATCATGTGGACACTTTGGTGGAATTAATCCCATCTTTGAAGTACTTTGGAAAAATTATTTACTATATTTGTCGCATGTATTCTCCGCCCAAACTATATTCCCACGTGCATCCTCTACATTCCCTTCCATACTTATTCATCTCTAGCTCGGTGAATTTTGAAAATTACAATGAACAAGTTAGTTGCTCACGATTTTAGCTCTGAAGCAAAACAACTTTGGTTGTAGTTGAAACAGAGGCATCCTATAAAATGGAAACACTCAGTGAAACAAGAGGCTCCCAGGTTGAACAGTTCACTGTGAATAAATTCAAAGAGAGTGATAATAAATGGATTGACAGAAGCATGTGGCCAACAAATATGGTAAATACCATTCAAAGACCAAGAGTGCACTATTTTTTTTTGGATGGTTCAATTTCAATAATGAAGAGATAGATGATGTGATTTCTAATTATGATGGGGCCATGAAATTGATGATTTTTGGGAGGAGTGTTTATTTGGACCCAAATTTGATTTCCAACACCACTAGAATTCCACGCAGGGGCGGAGTAATGTTGACCTCTTGGAAAACCCCTAAGATAGAAAATAATGAGATGGCCAAAAAAATATGTGGGGAAAATGTATCTATTCCTAGGAATTGTTTAAGAATACAAGATGTTCCCCGGGGACTATACAAAACCCTGATTCATATTTTCCTTAGGAAAATTTTGAATCACCACAAGCAAGATATTTTGGGAGAATGCATGAAGTTGGTCATTCACTGGGTTGATAACATGCAAATAGACATCGCTCATCTATTGGCTAAAAAATCACAATTTTTCATGGCAGGAGAGAAAAAATAGGAGAGTGAAGTTCAGTTACCCTAGAACACTTCAAAAAATTATTGAATTATATCAACTCATTGTCGTACAATTGACCAATTGTAAAAAAACATACATCAAAAGGACTAAAGTGAAAAAAACAATAATGAAGAAGTTCCTCGATAGTCTCCAAACAAAAATGTGGAAGGTGTTGTCCATCAACTTCAGAAGTACATGAAGAGGATTTGGAGAACTATATTGAAGGTATGGGAAGCAAAATTGGTTTAACAAACCATGAAGACGAGATTCTTGTCTCAATTTTGGAAAGCTTACATGGAAGTGAAATGACAGAAAATTAGAGGTGGAATTTAGAGCGTTGTGTGGATTCTGAACAGGAGCACAATGATGATGATACGACATAAAATCAGAGGGGATATTTTGTGGATTGTGAACAACATCCTAGTGATGATTATATTCCTTCTTGTGTAGAGATTCAATTTGATAGGGTTGCACCTCCAAAGTTAGCACTTCAACAAATTCCCTCTAATATATTTGATTCAACTGCTCCAAAATATTATTTTGATGGTGGATTTTTTCTCACTTTTTGATAAGATGTTTCATTTAAAAGAATCAACTACTATGGAGGAGGATTCCTCTATAAATATTTATGATTTGTGCGCTACCAAGGATATGCAAATTCTTAATATGTTACAGAATACTACAATGTTAGATAAAACAATTGTGGAGATTGGAGAAAAAACAAGACATACAATAGAAAGAAAAGGAAAAGTTATTGAAGGTATGTATATAGAAGTAGATAGAATTATAGATAATAATAAGAAGGAATATTAGAATTCCATTAAAAGTCTCAAGGATTTGACTAAATGATATGAAGAGATCATATAGAGTCTTCAAGATGAGCTGAAAAAGCAACTTGAGGTTTTGAACGTACCACCTATAGAAACTATGGTGGGTCAGGAAGCAAAACTTATGAATGAACTGAAGCTCATAGAAAAATTCATTGAATGTTTAAAGGCTTAGTTTGAACAGAGATTCATAGAAGATATAAGGAAGCATCAAGATAATATTGAGGAATATAAGAAAAGGGTGGAAAAAATGAAGAATGTTATTCTTAACAACAACAAAAAATGAAAGACATATATATTGAGAGGGTTGATGTAAAAGTTAATGCTAAAAGGGATAAAAGAGGATAAGGATTTGAAAGGTATGATAATATTTGACACCAATAGTGCTTAATACAATATCATAGTTCATTACAAATGTGAGAGAAGACAATGGAGGATTCTATTGCAACAATTCAATATGGTGGAGATGACAAAGAGCACTTACTTAAGTTTAATGTCGCCTTTAAAATGCGAGAGAATACGTTGATGGATGTTATTGTAGCAATGAATGATGGAGGTGATATTTTCATCCCAACAACAATGCTGAAACCATTGAAGAAGGAGGTAGCTCAAAAAGATGTTGAGATTAAAGATATTAAGAAGAAAATATTGGAGAAGAGACAAGTACAACATTTGGGATGAAAAAATGAGATAAAATAACTGAAATCCCAAATTATGCTTTGCATATGCATGTTCTTCAATGAATGTCACTTTTGCATACTTTGTATGATGGAGAATTGAGGGTACAATAGTTGGAGACAGAGGCAAATAAACTTAGGACACAATTAGCCCAAGTTCAATATGACCTTAAAAATACAAAGACTAAGCTTGACAAAGAACAAAAGGAGATCAAGGAGAAGTATAAGAAAAATGTGGATAGCTTGAAGAAGTACGTTAATGATGCAATTAACCAGAGATCCAAAGCACAATTTTTTATGAAGAAATCCAAACACCTAGAAGAACATTTATGTGCATTTTTTGCAACTTCTGAAGAACCAATTCCTTCTACACAGTTAGGAAACCACTTTTCTTCTTCTCAAGAGGAGGGTTTGCAGAAACATCCCAAGAAACATAGAGCTCTCAAATAACATTTGTCTTATAATATATGTTTCCTTTGTAAATACATTTGAAGTTTTAATATACGTTTCATGTGTTTGTATATCTTGAGAATGTATATTCTTTTGATATAGTTGATGTGAATGATAATTATTTTTTTCCCTCTGAAAAAATCTGTAGTTTGGTTACTGAAAACAAAATTAAATAGTTAATATGCCTTCCAAAATTCATTACATTTCCAAAATATGTTTATAAAAACAGAGTATGAATCATCCACAGGTTACAAATTTCCAAAATCTAATTATAAAAACAAAGTATGAATCATCCACATGTAACACATTTCCAAACTCTGGTTATAAAAACATAGAATGAATCATCCACATGTAACGTAAATGTAACTTGATTTCAACTTATTGCCTCATGTATCCTTCCATTATGCTTGCAACTGTTGTTATCTTATCTGAACTTAGAGAAGACTCCAATATGAGGTCACATCTACTTAATTCAACTTCTAAAGTTTTAATAGTTAGCCTTGTTTTCTATACTTAGAAACCTGAGATTTAGAGGATAAAAACACTTGAACTCTATCTTCCCCAGCAGTAGTTCCTTTGGCAAGCATGTTCTATTAGATGGAGGGAATTTTAGAAGCACCGTAAGGTGTTACAAAATCTTACCTAATGCCAACTTATTCCTCTGCTCTGGGCATAGATACTGTGCCATCTACCTTATTACATCATCATCCATAATGTACCATGTCAACATTTATTTTCCCATGTTATCATTTTTCCAGGTGGGAAGTTCTCAATCCATGGCAAACATCTTTCATCAATGTGGCATGCATTTTCAGTGCATTGGCGGGTATAATTGTGAACTTTTGCAAAACTGTCCAAAAATGTCTAGTAGGCCTATTTGGCACACGCATATTTCCCACTTGTGATCGCCAAAGGGAAAAATAAGATTATGGCTAGATGGGAAAATCTACATAAAACAGATGCATACCATTGGGTAAATTTATTTACATAAATATATCATCTGGCATGCATTTGAAAAGAGCCTTCTAAATCCTTGTTTTAACACTTAGACAAATTTGTGAAAGCCTTGGTCCACTAAGGTGAATTTTCATTTTCACCAAACTTGGAAATAATAAGCTTCCATAGTATGGGGTACAACATGCTAAATCCATCCATGTCAATTTCATCCTTTTCCACCTCATCATCTATCCTCTGCGTGCATTTTCCTAGAACAATGCAAATCATGCCAGAGGGAACTTTTCATAGACCTATAACTCCACCCTCAAATATTGTTTGGACAATCCAATCATATGGTCAGATTCACAAACCAATAGTATCCATGCCTATATTATTATATGATTTTTATAATTAAACACTGAGAGTTGGCATGTGTTGGGCCCAGAAATGACCCCTTTTTTACCACCCTTATCTACCTCTTTTTTCCTTATCCTACTCTATTATGCATACCAAACAGATGTTTTTCCTTCACTTGGTCCCTCAAGTCATGCAGGTATGGTTAATCATTGTCTTATTTTATTAATGCTTAGGATTGTGGTATTCAGGACTTTACATCTTAAATTATGCTAACATATGGTGGTTTTATAAAGATGATTCGAGATGTAAAGAATACAGGTGTAGCGGGCCGAACATGCCAAAGGAGGGATGGATATTCATTGCTGAGTTGACTACCATCCATTCCATTGTTTCCAAAAGAATGTGGTCCAAGGGTATTATTCCACACGAGCTGTACAAGGGTAGTTGCAACAGACTGCGACAGATTTGGAGGCAATAGTGCGTCGCTTCTCAAAATTAGCTGCAATCCACAGAGTATCTTCTTAATTAATCATGATCATTATTTATGGCTCAAATAACAGCTTTCCCATATCTTTTGCTCTCATCTTGCCATGACTGTAACAGCTCATCGTAATTAGGGCAGCCTGAAGATCGGAGATCTTCATGGCTACCCGATAATAGTAGGAATATGTTATGATTGTAATTGTATAAATACTGGGAACTATTCCGGGCCAAGAGTTGAAATTTTAACCAAATTATTGTATTAGTTGTGACTAAGGTTGTGTGCTCATATGCCACTTTTAATACAAGGAGTTTGATTCTACAAAGCTCGGCGTTTTAACGTGCTTTACTTTCAACATCTTTGTGTGAAGGCTGGGCCCTCCTTCCCACAGGGATTGCTGAGTTGATTAGGTATTTTATTTATTCTGTTGTGTGATTTTGTGATAACTTTCTTTATTTACAGTAAGCTGCAATGGTTATCGATTGCTGTGTGTCATTTGAATGATCAATAATTGCATCTCTTATAAAACTGTAGTGGTGTGGTGTGTCAATCGACTGTATAGGTTAACTGTATTTTATGTAACTGTGTGATAGCTGTAACAACCCTGTTTAACCCTAGTTCTTTCAATTGATGTTTTCTTTAGATCGTTCCAGTTTGTTCCTTCCCATTTATAATTGCAGACTTTAATTCCTGTACTTTGAATTTCTAGAATAGCTGAATTTAATTCCTGTACTTTGAATTTCTAGAATAACTGAATCAAGATAGTTTGATCGATCCTTAGATGGTTTGGTAATTACGGATTTTACTTTCTGTAAAAGTAATCTAGATTTTATTTCCTGAATCTTTTAATTCTAGATTAAGAATTGTAAGAAGGTACTTGTGATTGTATTCTTGAGAAAGTAAATTAAATTAAGGGATGAGTGTGGCTGAACAGGAAAGTAGGATCACTTACTTACAGCATCATCTACCTAGTGTTTGAAGCATATACAGTGCATATTATCCTTGAAATAAGAGACTTCCCTGGGTTGACAATTTATATTGAACACTCTGTATGTTGGTTTTAATTAACTTGCATATAGGGTGCCCAACATTTTGGCGCCATTGCTGGGGAGGACAAGTATTAGTCACTATTATAGTTGCATCCAGTAATTATCTTTATTCATTCTTCTTCAGTTTTTTTTAGTTTTCATGTTTTGGGTTGCATGAATACAATAAGGGTACAGCGTGACCATCTTATAAATCCCATAACCCCACAAAACACTAACATTTCAGGTGGTCGAGGCCGTGGGTGAAATCCAGCATTGGGGAGAAGAACATTCATTAACGACCTGGTTGGTAGAACCAATTATTCTACTAGGGCTCGCTATTAGGAAACACCCATCAGAAGAATCCTTATCACCCCTGGAGTGGCAACGTCAGTCTCTAGAGTGGAGAACACACGAGGAGCTACAACACCCTTGGATACCCCTGCAGAGGAAGACAGAGTTAGTACTGCAGGATCGGCTGATCGAGATTTGATCTATCACATTAATGAGAAGGTTGTGACTGAAGAGGAGTGGACACAGTTCCATCAGAAATTCAATGACCAGTGGAAGGACGAAGAGGATAAAATAGAGGAAAATATGAGCAACAAACGCGATCCCGAAGAGGAAGAAGCAATGGGAGAAAATCATCATCATGAGGGTAATTCCCCACCTAAAGGGACAGTTGCTACACTTCAGTTCCCAATTCAACAGCTAGAAGGGATAGCCTCCATGAAAAATATATCATCATTGGTGTTACCTCTTTTTGAATTTGACATCCTCTGTCGCAGCTATGACTACACCAACAATGCACAGAAGCTGAAACTTTTCCCTGCCACTCTGAAGGACAATGCATTACATTGGTTTATGAGCCTAGGAGGTGGAACCATCACTAACTGGGACAGGATGAAACATGTGTTCCTGGAGAAATATCAAGACTATTGCAATACCAAGGATAAGAGAGAAGAACTATTTAAAATGGTACAGAAGGACGATGAAATTCTGGAAGACTTTGTTGAAAGGATTTTATATAATGTGTAGAGAGCTGGACAGACTAATATGTGGTTAGATGTGCTCAAAATAATCCTACTTCGTGGGATTAGGGATGATTTCCTAGACATATTAAACTTGTTAGGAAAGGGGGATATATCCAAGGAGTCCTTTGAAAATATCGTGGAACTGTGCAAAAGGTATTCCAGGGGATCTTCCAAGAATAACAGACAGGACAAATGGGACAAATTAGAACGTGATGTCTTCAACAGAACACAAAAGTCATCTAATGGAGGATCCACCTGTACAGAGATAGGAAATCTCCTCGAAAATTTAAAAATAGAAATGATGAGCTCCATCTCCTCGGAAATAGATGTCTTGAGGGCAAAGCAGAAACAAGCAGTAGAGGATCTCACACTAGGTGTATTCTGCCCTAGGTGTAGGAAGAACCACCCTCTGAAGGAGTGCCCACTCAACAAGGTAGAAGTGTGTCAGTTGTGTGAGCTGAACCATGACACAAAAGAATGCCCATCACTACCTCAAGTGAAGGCTGTTCTGTAGGCATCAACTCCAGATGTGGAACTAGCTTACTTTATTGCACAGAAAAAGCCCTGGCAGCCTCGAAATCAAGGTATGTCTCCAAACTTGTTTCCATTTTCAAAGAACATGAATAATTGGAATAATATGTAGCATATGAATACACAATTCCCTTCATATTATTCTAATCCTCAATGGTACCCCTCTCAACCTTCAATGCAAAATTTTAACTCTTGGAACCCCTGGGCACAGCCACCAAACCAACAAAATTATTGGTCTCCTGGATGGAAGAATTTCCATCCAAGGAACCAATTTCTCCATAACCAACCCTCTCCATAGCTTCCACATCAAACATTTCCTCAACAACCATACCCTCCTCAACAATATCCTCAGCCTTATCAGTAGTCGCAGCTACAACTCTGGAATAATGATGTCCCCAATATGTCGATACGACCACAGCTGCCTGCTCAACCCAACCCTCACCCAAATAATAAAGCAGTCCATCAGTTTGAGACTGTCAACATGCCTGCTTACTCCATTACTCATGTACCCTGCAATGATATCCGCTTACGATTAGGAAAGGTAGTGGAGCCTTTGATCATTGAGGATGTTCCATCCTCTATGCATGAAGAAGGGATGAATCCACAGTATTTATCCAATACAATGACCCCCATTATTGAAGACGTTGAACATCCTACTAATATGATGGCTAACACATAGAAAGACACATTTATCGACACACAGCCTACACAGTTGATTAGGGAACCACCATACCCTGAAAGATTAATGTTACCAAAGGTAGTGGGACAACCTCAGTTTAACCTCTTAGGAGAGTTACAAAATCTTTATGTTAAAATTACACTCCTTCAGGCCCTTCAATATGTACCTATCTATGCCAGAACTGTTCGGGATCTGTGTACAAGGAAACCAGGAAGGAAACCCAGGGATCCTCCCACTGGTCATGTCATAGGGAAATTATCTGGATTAATAATGGGAAAAACCCTCTTGGCCAAATACAACGACCTTGGGAATCCCACTGTCACTATGCAGATTGGGTGCACACAAATACTCAACGTACTGGTAGACATAGGAGCAGCAATTAACGTTAAGACTATTGAAACTGTAAAAAAACTTGGGCTCACTAATCTCAGGCCAACTCCTACTATTTTAGAACTGGAAGATAGATCCATTATTAAACCTAAAGGAATATTGGATGATCGTGTTATCTCAGTTGATTCTTGGGAGTATCCTGCTGAATTTTTGGTTTTACAACCTAAGTTGCAGCTAGCAGGACACCCATTAATCCTAGGAAGTCCTTGGTTAGCTACAGCTGATGCTTGCATCAACTGTCGATCTGGGTCTATGACCATATCAGATGGAACCGAGATAAAGAACCTCACTCTCTATCCTCTAGCTCGACCAAGCTTAGAAGCTGAAACTCCGTTATGGATGGATCCAGAGGAAGAAGAGGACGTTCAACCATTATTAATGATAGCGAAGGCCTTAACTTTTAAAGATGAAACTGAAGATGATTCCATTAATAATTTCATCAGTGAACCCACTTCTGTCAATAAGAAAATTTATCAGATCCTGAATGCTACTCTAGGTGAAGAGGAACAAGAAAATCGCATAGAAGAGGCATTAGTCAGTGACACTCACATAGTTCCAGTGTTGAAAAATTTGAAAAGTGTTCCTATCAAAGTAGAGTCTGGAAAAACCCTGAATATTAATCCCAACCTTTCTCCAGATGAACAGAAGTGCCTGATCATTCTCTTAAAAAAACATAAGGGGGCATTTTCCTGGGAGTACACAGACATGAGGGGCATACCCTCTAATCTGTGCACCCATCACATTTATATCAAAAGTGACTCCCAGCCTGTGTGCCAGCCTCAACGATGAATGAAACCCAATCTTAGGGACATAGTAAAGGAAGAAATTCAGAAACTCTTGGAAGCAAGATTTATATATCCCATTTAATCCTTAGATAATTGCTACAAATCTTACATAAATTTTTTGTACATAAATAAATTGATATATTTTTTATTTTTATCTTTTTCTTTTGCACTTGATCCATTTTTTTTTCTTTAAATAAAATGTGGAGGGAAGCGCCTAAGGAGCGGTGGTCATTATCGAGCCTATTGACCAGGGTCATCCTTCTGTAACTTCCTGCATCAGAAGAAAATTCCTTGAACAAATCTGTTGCAACCATAATACTAAAAAAAAACACATTTCTTTGTCCCATTTCGCGCAACTGCAACACCATCAAAATGATTGCCTTTTTCCCATCTTTATGCAGCTGCAACATCGTCAAAATCATTTCCTTTTTCCTGTCTTTCTACAGTTGCAACACCGTAAATTCTTGCCCTTTACCTCGTTCTGCGTAGCTACAAAACCGTAAATTCCTGCCCTTTACCTCGTTCCCCGCAGCTGCAACATTGTAAATTCCCGCCCTTTACCCCGTTCCGCGCAGTTGGAACACCGTAAATTCTCGCCCTTTACCCCATTCCACGCAGCTACAACACCGTCAATTCCTGCCCTTTACCCCATTCCCCGCAGCTAAAACACCGTCACCTTAATGCCTTTTTTCGATTCCGACAGCTACGACACCGTTTCACTTTGGTCCATTTTCACCTTTTCCGGCAGCTGCAACACTGTTTCACTTTGGTCCATTTTCACCTTTTCCAGTAGCTGCGACACCGTTTCGCTTTGGTCCATTTTCACCTTTTCTGGTAGCTGTGACACCGTTTCACTTTGGTCCATTTTCACCTTTTTGTTGGTTATCATGGGCAGACCCGGGTTTACTATAATCAACCAACAATACCCCTAGCTCACTGGCCCTTTCGGCGACAGACCGCGAAGCAGCCTGAAGTCTCACCCGAAGTGATTCTATTGGATGGCCAAGGACTCAAGTGTCTTGGACCAGGTTCTGTGGCATCTTTTCTTACGACTCACAGCTCTTCTAGCTGCGAGGTCTCTTTCTCTGCACGCCGCGTGACTCCACTGCTCGCGTCGTGCGATCTCCTCGTCTCGCAGCTCTTCTAGCTGCGAGATTTCCCTTCTACTGTCATGCGGTCCCTTTCCACGTCGTGCACTTTCACTGACTCGTGATCACTCCATCCTTATTCCATCCTCGTTCACTAGGTGACACATAACTTCCTCCCAACGCTAAGCCCTTAACCTATGGTATCGCGCACCGCAGCTCCTCTGCCGGTGCGGTATCGCCTTCTTGCGATAACCTACCCCCGTGGCTCAGTGCACTTAGTGTTGGTCATGTCAACTTGCAAGGCTCAACATGACAGGCTGTTTAACACTGCAACTAGTGACTGTTCAAGAAAAGCATAAATGAACCCACCTACAACATGCCAAAGACTTCAACTTATGTTTATCCTTCTATATTGCTGTAAACTGATTAACACATTCATTCATTGTACTGTAAACAAAGTTCATGAAATAACTGATAAATGCACAAGTAACATAACACATAATCCAATCACATAACACATGATTTTAACGTGGTTCACCTCCAGGATGGAAGTTACGTCCACAGAACTGTGTTTTCATTATAGCTCAGGGAAAGGTAAAACACAGTTCTGCTGCACCGTATATGCAGCTCAAGATCTTCTCTCTTAGATCTTCTTTCTATCTATATTGTCTCTCTTACAATATACTCTTCGCTCTCTGTCAATTCCTGTGGATTGTTACAATACAAAATAACAGTAAGCTAATAGACTACTAATGATCTGACTAGCTGGATGGCCTAAAATGCCCAAAATGCCAACCTTTTACAATACAAAATACATCCCTTTATAGGCAGCCCGAAGGTCTTGCCATTACAACACTGTGGGCCTGTCCCAACAGTAACCCAAAACCCTAACTAGTGACAGTCAGCCATATCTGTACTTGAGGTAGCCGCTTTCTGTCACACCACAGCTCTCTACAGTCTTCCATGCTTCCCGGTGCTGATCATGGGTACTGTGCATCGCTTCGCTTTTCTGTCCTTCGTCTTCAATGCTTCAGCCTCGTTGCTCCTTTTCCTTTATGAGGGTTGCTGAGCCCTCCTATCTTCGTCGCTGCCTTCAATGCAGTGGTTGAGCTCTCTCTTCTCGGCCGCTCACGTACAGTCGTCTTCCTTGACTTCTCCGTCTTCTTCTTCATGGTTTCTGGCTCTGCTCTATAGCTGGAAACGTGCTATGGTGTCGTAGCTCTATCTTATCTTTTCTCCACCAAAACTTATCTATCCGCTAAACTAGCAGCTTCTTCTGTAGCTGTGGGACCCTGCTCCAATAGTCCCCTAACACTTACTTGTGGCTCGTCCCCCAGCCACTACCAGCGGGCTTCTCCTGCTGTAGCTTTGCCTTGGCTTCCTGCGAAGTCCTCTGCAACCTGTCTCGAAGTCCTACGACTTCCTTCTGCATCACTTCAACATGCTCTCGTGCCGAGTCAAGCAAAGCTTGACTAATACTGGCGTCTTCTGTGGCGTCAGTTTCCTCTCTGGTGGTAGTGAACTCCTTCATTTTCTGTTCAACCGTATCGACTATCTTTGCGATTTTCTCTTGATATGGTTGAATCAAGTCATTAATGTGTATCTCCTTTGTTCTTAATTACTGCGCTTCCTACTACAAGCGATTCATCTCCTTTGTCTTCCTCATCTTCTGAAGAGCTGCCAAGCCCTTAATTTCTTCTTTCATTACCGCGGTAGTATTCTCTACCTGCTGAATACTTTGCTGTATTTCTACTTTCTCCGACGGCTCATCTAACTCGGCCCATGTGTTCGTCGCATCGGTTAGTACTAACCGTGCTTCATCGATGCGAGACTGCATCTGCGCAGAAGTGAGTCGAAGGGCTTCTACTCGTGCTTTCTGGTTTGCCTGCGAGGTGTCTTGTATGCGATCCTCAAGCTCGGCGATCTGCTCTTTGTGGTCTGCCTTCATCCTGACCACGGTTTCTTCCATATCCTTTGCTCTGTCTGCTACTCTTCATAGCTTCTGCGGAACTGGTAAGGCGAACTCAATGTTACATTGGGGCAGTTCCAATGTGATGCTCTATAAAACTTGAGAAATATATTGCTCTCTTTCCTCATATGTTCGTACTTCGTCTGCCTTTTTCTGAACACTGATAGCAAGTGCTGCATTCTGTTGCTTCAGCTGCGTATTCTACTTGTAAGTCTTGAGCTCTCTACTCCTGAGCTCTGCGCCTAGCTGCTGCTGGATCATCTGCAACTGATCAATATGAAACTTTGCAAGGTTAACCTCGATGGGTTGACTAAACTGAACTGGTGGTTCCTTCATTGTCGCAGGGAATCGAATACTCCTTGGTGGAATTAACACGGTATTGAGGCGATCTTTTGCTAAGCTTTCCTCGCGGGACATCGACGGTGTCAAAGTTTCTCCGGCGGTCACCTTTACCGGTGGAATGTGCATCATGGCAGTCTTCTCTGTAATTATTTTTAAGTCTAGAAGCTGCTTTTCTACTGCGCTCTGTCTTTTTTCCTGCGACGCCTTCATCATGTCAAGTGAGTCCTTCAATGTGTCACACGTCCTTGTTGCGATGAGTTCATAGTCATCGTCTGTTAATGCGGTCTTCAGAACTGGCTTTGAGGTTTTCTATTTTTTCTTCTACTGTGTCTCTGTAGTCTCTTGTCCTCCATCCTTTGTCGTGTGTGCCTTTGTTGGCCCTTCCGGTGGATCTTTTCTCTTTTCGCCTAGTGGTGGCACTTCTGTTGTTCCTTGTGCCTGGGTCTCTGTTTTGTCTTTGCCCTTGTCTTAGGGGTCTGTCTGTGCAGTGTCTGATGATAGCGGTGCAGTATCTTCATATTCCTGCTTCCATTGGTCATCGAAGTCTCTTGTGACTCCTTCGACATCCTGTGCTGTCATCTTGAACGAGCCAGGGGCCCAATCATCCCGCTTAGTCCTTTTTGGTCGCAGACAGATTAAATGGTTGTCTGCCATAAAATTAAGGCGGCTATCCTATATGTCCACAGTCTCCGTGCTAAGCCGTGGTTTCTCTTGAATGACCTTCATCAACAGCTTATAGTAGTCATGGAATACCATCGTATTCACCGCTTTCTTGGCTGGGTTGTTGGTCTCCCATAAGCTGGCATAGCGCACGCCTCTAGGCGCGCCACCTGCTATCTGTGGAAACTGGGTATGGGGAAGCTCCTTCCATTCGACAAATGCACAAAGTATAAGAAACCACGAGAAATGGAAAGGGTGGTTTGCTTCATCCTGAGCCGCCAAGCAATCTGATTGAAGCATATTTAATAAAAATAGAGACCAATTGAACTGTTCCGCCTCGGTAACTTGTATGGCAGGGTGAATTACGGATCCTGTAACTTCCTTTGGTCGAACCTTGGTTAGCAGTCTGCCTACGAGCAGACTAGATGTAAATCTAAGTGTATCATTTGTAATGCTTGAGATGTCATAAGCCCATCCTCCTCTCTGTAGCTGATACTTATTTACTAGGGCTTGCGGTAACTTGGAGTCCTTGGTTTTTCTTGTCTGTATCTCGAGGTGCTTACCAATCTTGGACAGGCCGGTGATGCGATGTATCAAATCGACGTTCAGGTTGACCTTGTTGCCTAGCCAGAGGTACCCGCCATGTACACAAGAAAGTAAGATGCGTACCATGGCATTAACCTCTGCACCCCGTCCAAAATGAGGTAATCTCAGCAAATTGAGCAGACCTGACCGCTCAAGAATCTGGACATGTGGCGGGGGAACATATTCATCTCTCCCTGTCCTTGGGTTCTTCTCAATATTTAGATAGTTGTCCGGCTTGAACTGAGGATATGTCTTACCATCTCCCAGGTTATAATCTACAAATTTAACAACAGCAGCATATCCTACTAGATCGCCATTTTCCTTTACTCGAGAATCAATGGGTGGTATGGGAACAGTGTACCTAGCATTCTTAGGAATTTTTACCTCTGGTGCACCTTCAACTCGTGGTATAATGTAGTATGTTGTGCTATGAACTTCTTCCTCCTGATCTGAACTGGATTCCTCATTGACCTGAGATTGGCTCCTCGTCTGTGGTTGTTGTCTGGACTGTGACGAACTTAATGGAGCTCCCTTAGATGGCGTCTTCATAGCACCTGCAAGGCCGTGACGCTGAAACCTTCTCAAAATGTTTTCTAGAGGTTCGTCCTCGGACAGAACCCACTCAGTGTAAAACGGCGGACATGCAATGGCTGCAACTTTTGAAAATCACAGCACTCTGTAACCAACTGAGCTCTGCACAAAGAACTCTTAACAACTTACTCTATAGCTCTCGGTTTTTTTGCAAACGTAACCGTCCCATTTGAATACTTTCTTCTTTTATGCCCAATACGATAATCTTGGACACAACGGTCATCTAGACTGAACCCGTCGGTCATAATAAATGCCTGGACAAGACCACACCTGTCATCCGATCCTTCACAAATGTGGAAATCTGATCGAATTTCCCTCGAAACGTGTGTGTACAGGCGCCAGTCTCGTCGAAGATTTACCAAATCTGGGAAAATTGATTATACTGCTGCCAAATCTATGGTAAGATATACCGGTCATTTCCTCATTAACTGCTGGTCAGAAGGTGACTTGACTAGCCCTCTGTCGGTTGCAAAACTGAATACATGGCACGGGGGAACATCGCACTACCGCGATGTGACTCCGCATCACCTGCGTAAAACAATACATAAGTTTTTTTTTTCCCCGCAAGCCACTGATGACTTGCACAAAGCTGAATCGACCTTATGCGATTCCTCATACTTAGAAAATACCTACCGGTGTAGACTAGTTCCCAGTACGATGCCTCCTTTCAACTACACTAGACATCTACACCACCATAAACTGGCTAAGCTAGGGCTGAGAGGCGGGGTGGCTATCACTATAGAGCTTAAGCCTACTGCCATTAATCCAAATGGGAAGAAGCTCCCCATTCAGCTGGCTAAGCTGAACGGCACCTCCCTCTGTAACTTGTTGTATCTGATATGGCCCCAGCCAATGCGTTTTGAATTTTCTGGGAAACTTAATGAATTTGCTGTCATAGAGGAGTACTAGGTCTCCAATCTGAAAAGTCTTACTCTTAATGTGTCTGTCATGCCAAGCTTTTTCTCGTACCTTCTGCATTTGCTGATGGAATCCAGCGATGAATCCGTCTTCTTCTAAGGCAAGCAGTTGTGCTAGCCTTTCCTCCACTGTGTCTGTATCCGTCATCCCGGTAATCTGAGCGATTCTTAAACTGGGAAGAATATACTCCATAGGCATAACAGCCTCCTGTCCATACACCAAGCTAAAAGGTGTGTGTCCTGTAAGTTTCTTGTATGTGGTCCTATACGCCCATAATACAGCGTTAACTCTGAGGTCCCAATCATTCCTTTGGCTATTGCAGATCTTAGTAAGCGCATTTTCTAAAATATTGTTAAAGGCCTCCACCGTACCATTAGCCTGTGGGTGGTAGGGAGTGCTCTTATGGTGTTGAATCTGGAATTCTTCTGTCAAGGCCTCAATAGTGTTGTTCAAGAAATGGGTACCTTGGTCGCTCATCAAAATTACTGGGCATCCAAATCTACTGATGATGTTTTCAAAAGGGAACTGTGCGGCTGTAGCAGCATCACAATTTCTTACTGCTTTGGCCTCTACCCATCTGGTGAGGTACTCTGTTCCAGTGATGATATATCTCACACCAGTTCATTTTCCTGGTGGGTTGATAGGACCCACAAAGTCTATAGCCCATTTGTCAAATGCGCGCAGTGTGACCTGCGGTCGCAGCGGCATTTCATCGCGTCGCGAGGGTTTTCCTACCCTCTGGTAGATATCGCAGCATCTGTAAAAGTCCTTAGTGTCTTTGTGCAACGTAGGCCACCATAATCCTGCCTCCAGGATTTTCTGCGCAGTCGGCTTTCCTGCGAAATGACCTCCTACGTTTCCTGAATGTGCCTCCCTGATGATAGTTTCTTTTTCATGCAGCATCACACATCTACGCAAAACTTCATTCAGACCTAACTTGTATAGGTGTCCTGTGATGAGGGTGAATTCTGCTGCTTTAACAACCAACTGCTTCTTTTGCTGCTTAGTAAACTCATCGGGTGCTACTCCTGTAGTGAGAAATTGAATAATATCGGCATAGTAATCATCTGCGATCTGGATAGAAAACAACGGCGCATCTGGTAGATTGTCATCTAGGTTACTTGGCTGTTCTCCTGATTCTATTCGCGACAGATGATCAGGTCCGAAATTCAGTCTTCCTGGTTTCACAATGATTTCAAAATCATACTCCTGGAAGAGGAGTAACCATCTACAAATTCTCCCCCCTAACACTGGCTTATTAACCAAATACTTTAACGCGGAATGGTCAGTGAACATCTTAAACGAGGCACCCAACAGGTAGTGCCTGAACTTGTGCATCGTGTACACCATAGCTAACCCTTCTCTTTCTATGGTGGTATAGTTCTTTTCTGCTGTCGAGAGCTTTCTACTGGAGTATGCGATAGGATGGTCAATGTCCCCTTCTCCTGGTTGCGTTAATACAACCCCTAGTGTGATGCCTGATGCATCCACATGTACATGAAATGGCTTAGTCCAGTCTGGAAATACTAGGATGGGTGCTATAACCATCTTCTCTTTAAGTGTGTCTAGACTCTGCTAACATTCCTCATTCCATAGGAATTTTACATCCTTCTTTAGCAATATCTCCATTGGCGCTGTAATCTTTGCGTAGCCCTTGATGAATTTTCTGTAGTATCTGGTATGACCAAGTACTGTCCTCAGTTGCTTGACTGAGTTGGGTGTTGGAAGATTTACAATGATGGAGATCTTCGCGGGATCTACCATCAAGCCTTGTCTGCACATAATATGACCCAACAAAATACCAAATGGTGCACAAAATATACATTTTTTCAAGTTTAGAGAAATCTAGTACTGCCTACATTTCTCTAACATCAGTCTTAAGTCTCCTATATGCTTGTCAATTAGTCCAAATACAGTCCAATCATCAAAATATACTTCTAGGAATTTATGAATGTATTCTTTAAATACAGCAACTACTACTCTAGAAAATATAGCCGGTGCATTCTTAAGACCAAAGGGCATTACCGTATACTGGAACGAGCCCCATTCTATTCCAAAGGTGGTCTTGGATCGATCTTCTGGATGGATTCTGATCTGATGGTAGCCTGAAAAGCCATCAGTGAAGGAGTAGACCTCCTATCCTCCCACGTTGTCTAACACTTCATCAGTGAACGGTGTCGGAAATGGATCGTGAAGGGATGCATCGTTGAGCTTGCGTAGATCGACACAGATCCTGATGTCTCCTTTGGTTTTCTTCTCTTGCACGACCATGGGGCTAACCCATTCGCTTTCTTCTACCGGCTCAATGATGCTTGCTGCTAGCATCTTATCGATTTCGTCCTTTACTTTTTATTTGTAGCGCGGATTCAATCTATATGGGCGCTGCTTGACTGGTCTAGCATCCTCCTTCAATGGTATCCTCATGACTCCCAGGTCGCCAACTATTCCCTTCATCTCTGTGAACTTGGTGGGAAATAGGTCCTGATAGTCATGCAACAAGTCGGCGATTTTTCTGACTGTTTCATCACTCCAATAATATCCAATAGAGGCAAACTTAGGTTCTGCGCTTGTGCCAATATTGATCTTTTTAATCGTGAAGGGCTCTATGATAGCTGGAATCTCTAACTGTGGTCCCTCAACATCGCGAGTCCCTTCTGACTCCGGAAAGTTGGTGTTATGAGGGTCTTCATCTGCCTCCTCTGGTTCTGATGTAAAATTATAGCACTCTAACGCCTCTTCTAGCTGGATAGCCCACTCAGGTTGAGCTGGCACTGATATGGTACAGTCTTCAAATATCTTGCTCTTTATTACTTGTAGGGCCTGATCAACACCTGGATACTCAGATTCAAAAGCGAAGGTGAGTAGAAATCTATCTATCATAAGTGGCCATGTTGTTGTTCCCTTGCGCAATTCAGTCTCTGTATACCAGTTCGTTGGAACTATGTCCAAAGTATGAATGAATCAGTGAACCCATTCATCCTTGGGAATGTCCGACCAATTCTGTTCGCATGTCTGAATGTGTGACCTGGGGTCACTCTCTCCGGTGTACTTCTGCGGGACATACTCTCTGTCGACAGAAAATCTGATCGTCATTAATCTCGCAATATCATCCCATGATGCAATGTTCTCTTTATGCGTGTACCACCATCTTCCAGGTGTGGCTCGCACTGCAAGATCCATAGTTGCGATCCTCTGCTCGTAAGGAATATGTTGCTCAAACTGCTCAAGGAAGTCCTGGATATCTGTTAGACCATGATATGATGGAATCTCATTGATCTCTGCGCCAATCCATCGCAGTGACTTAGTCAAGTACGCGCACCTGCACGCTGAGACTTCGTGAAGTCTATTTTGCCATTTCTCTAGACCAACATCTGAATCCGATGCGCATGAGATGTCGCGTCGCCAACTAATGTTCCCATCTGCCGTTGGATTGACATAGTCGCTCTGGTTTGTGGCCATCTGATAGAGACTCTCCATGTTACGTGCCTCCTCCTTTGCTCGGATAGGTTAAATATATCTAGGACCCTGGGAAGGATCCAACAATGCGATGACCCAAATCTGCGCATCCTCAAAGGTCATTTATCTTCTCTTTAGGTCGATAACAGCCATGTTACCGATCGCCCAATCAATGCCTAGTAGTGCTGGATACAGTTTACTGTCGCCAATGATTTCTATAACTTCAAATTCCGCGAAGCTGCGAACTCCATCAATGTCAACTGGCACCTGCGGTAGCTGACCCAGAGGTGATACTCGCTGCTGGTTAGCTAATCTTAGGTGGATAGGCGATCTGATTAACTTACGGCTACCCATCTGTTCCCATGTCTGCTTAGTCAGAACATTTACGTCCGATCCTAGATCTAGGATTACCTCATCCATTTCAAATTCTCCCACCTGTGCTGTAAGTCGCATCTCTCTTCCCGTTCTTGTATGTCCTGTAATATTATGAAGAGCACACTGTGTACTGCTCACGGAAGAAGATGGTTGACACTGATCTATAATGCGCTAAAGTTCTGTGATATCTTGCTCATTTCTTATAAGTTTTAGACAACTCCGCAGGAAGGAATGTACACTTCCTGTCATCTCGTCCTCATCGCATCTTCCTGATGTGGTAGCCTGCGATGTCTGTACAAGGATATCGCCACAAGGTGCTTGCTACGGTACGCCCCTAGACGGTGGTACCTACGATCCTGATTGCGTAGGTTAATCAAAGAAAGCCTTAGCTTCCTGAAATGTTTGTTTGTTCTTATGTAGGTTGAGTGGTGTTGCTTTACTAGGAGCTCTGCGCACCCACTGCTATCCTGTGTTCTTTTCTGTCTCCTGCGATGTCCCACTAGTAGAAACACCGCTACAAGTCACAATATTGACTCTTGGGCCTGCTCAGCAGCAATAAGCTGGATGTTCTGGTGTATTGCTGGCTTAGGTTCTCTGATCTTAGCTATTAAGGTAGGACACTCCTCAATAGTGTGTTCATAAGATTTACAATAATTACATGTGGTAGTGGGGCTCTGACAGTCCCCTAGCATAGTGTCCTACAACTCCGTAGTTATAACAAGTAACTGGGCCGTGACCACGGCCAAAACCTTCTCCTCTACCGAAGCCTTCTCCTCGTGCAAAACCTCCTCCATAGCCTCGTCCTCTGAATCCTCCTCCACGGCCACCGTAAGCCGGATTAGGATGTGGTCTTGCTGCTGGACCCTGTGTCTCTGACTGGACTCTGTACAAGTCTTGCTTTGCTCCAACCATCATATCATAGGCTCTGCAATCGTGTTCATCATGGCCCATCGACTTGCAGAAGACGGAGTATAGGTTCTTAGGTGTCTGCACGTACTTCTGAAGTAAGGGGCACTGGTGAGGTAGATGTCCTCGCGTTTTGCATATTTCATACCATGGTCCATGGGTCTGTGGTAAGGGTTTAGGAGCCCCTGTTGCTATATATTCTACAAAGACCAGACAATTGTCTTTACTATGGCCCTATGCTTTACATTTTATGCACCATATCTCTTGCGCAATCTCTTTCCCTTTCTTAAGTTCGTGCAACTGTAATGTGAGATTAGCCAGTTGATTTTGTAAAGTTGCCATGCCTTTACTGCTCTCAGCTAGAGGTGAAGCCTCTAGTTTTATCGCCATCTCCAACGCGTCATCCTGCGTCTGGAGTTTCTGCTGCATTAACGGTAGTCTAATGTGAGGGAGCAGTGCTGCAATAAACCATTCCTTATGCTGCTTCGGCGCGAACTCAAAACTGACTTGGTCTATAAGGGCTTTGAATTTATGGTCAAAGTCCCACACCGACTCTGTAGGTAGCTGCTTGATGTCTTTAAGTTCTGTTATGCACTGTGACTCAGACTTAGGTTTCTTAAACTCTTTAATCATGGCGGTCCTGACCTGGGCAAGTGTTCTGGGTACTGCGGTATACTTTATATACCATGTTAAAGCTCGATCTCTGAGTGTGGTGACCAACTGTACAAGTTTAAGATTATCGTCATTGATGGTTTTAATGGTCCACGTGGCTTCACATAGAAACCAATGCTGCTCTGGGTATTCTGCCCCTGTTCCCTTAAATATAGGTAACTTCATATCATCCCCCATTCTATTTCTATGCGGTGGAGGTTGATTTACTGTGTTACTACCACTCGGCGGTGTAGGTGAAGGTAATGTGGCGGTGGTAGGTACTGTCTTTCAGCTACTAGATGGAGTTCCTACAGGATTGTTCTGAGTCCCGGTCTGTTTCTGTGGGGTGTAAGGGTGGTAAGGGATACCCCCTTCTGGACCTTCTGTAGTACTAGAACTCTGCTGTCTAGTATTATCTGGACTGTCTTCAAATATTGGAGATCTGAAATCTACTTTGTACTTCTTTCCACTACGTGTTCGTCCAATGTCATCAAAATCTCTTTCAAACTCTTGTGACATTACTATTTCTACTTATTCATCTGAAACTAGATCCATTGTTCCTTTTTCATGTAATAGCATCTTAATGGACAAGTTTAAAGATCTTAGGTACTTACCATGATATCTTTTGAAGAAGTAGCGCTCAGTCTCACTGAATCTTTTCGTCTAGTCAACTGTAAACTCTGTGACGAAGCCTCCTAGCACACTCGCAAGCCAGAAATCTACAGCCCTCGTGAGGGGATTATCAAGGTTCTCCACAGTCTGAATCAGCTTCGGTGTCCAGACAATGTCTCTCTTCTTTTTGAATATGCCTATTTCAATTAGCTTTTCTAACCAGTCATAAAGCACGTTTCCAAAGGTCATAAAAAATATCGCATGGATGTATGTAATGATATGTTTTTGTAACCAGGCCTCTGTGTTCAGTTTAGGGCTCCTGTTCTCTCATTCAGCAAACTCTTTCAGGTTAGACCAAACCCACTCGTTGAGTTCGTCTCTCGTAGGATGCCACTAGAACATCAGCGCTCTGTTTGTTCAAAGCTGGCAACGGAACCATTTGTTGGTTATCATGGGCAAACCTGGGTTTACTATAATCAACCAACAACACCCCTAGCTCACTGGCCCTTTCGGCGACAGACCGCGAAGCAACCTGAAGTCTCACCCGAAGTGATTCTATTGGGTTGGCCAAGGACTCAAGTGTGTTGGACCAAGTTCTATGGCGTCTTTTCTTACGACTCGCAACTCTTCTAGCTGTGAGGTCTCTTTCTCTGTGCGTCGTGCGATCTCCTCGTCTCGCAGCTCTTCTAGCCACGAGATTTCCCTTCTACTGTCGTGCGGTCCCTTTCCACGTCGCGCACTTTCACTGACTCACGATCACTCCAGCCTTATCGCATCGTCGTTCACCAGGCGACACGTAACTTCCTCCCAATGCTAAGCCCTTAACCTATGGTATCACGCACCGTAGCTCCTCTACCGATGCGGTATCGCCTTCTTGCGATAACCTACCCCCGTGGCTCAGTGCACTTAGCGTTGGTCATGTCGACTTGCAAGACTCAACATGGAAGGCTATTTAACACTGCGACTAGTGACTGTTCAAGCAAAGCATAAATGAACCCACCTACAACATGCCAAAGACTTCAACTTATGTTTATCCTTCTATATTGTTGTAAACTGATTAACACATTCATTCATTGAACTGTAAACAAAGTTCATGAAATAACTGATAAATGCACAAGTAACATAACACATAATCCAATCACATAACACACGATTTTAATGTGGTTCACCTCCAGGATGGAAGTTACGTCCACAGAACTGTGTTTTCATTATAGCTCAGGGGAAGGTAAAACACAGTTCTGTTGCACCGCATATGCAGCTCAAGATCTTCTCTCTTAGATCTTCTTTCTATCTCTATATTGTCTCTCTTACAATATACTCTTCCCTCTCTGTCAATCCCTGCGGATTGTTACAATACAAAATAACAGTAAGCTAACAGACTACTGATGATCTAACTAGCTGGATGGCCTAAAATGCCCAAAATGCCAACCTTTTACAATACAAAATACATCCCTTTATAGGCAGCCCGAAGGTCTTGCCATTACAACACTGTGGGCCTGTCCCAACAGTAACCCAAAACCCTAACTAGTGACAGTCGGCCATATCTGTACTTGAGGTAGCCACTTTTCATCACACCACAGCTCTCTGCAGTCTTCCATGCTTCCCGGCACTGATCATGGGTACTGTGCACCGCTTTTCTTTTCTGTCCTTCGTCTTCAATGCTTCAGCCTCGTTGCTCCTTTTCCTTTATGAGGGTTGCTGAGCCCTCCTGTCTTCGCCGCTTCCTTCAATGCAGTGGGTGAGCTCTCTCTTCTCGGTCGCTCACATACAGTCGTCTTCCTTGACTTCTCCGTCTTCTTCTTCATGGTTTCCAGCTCTACTTTGTAGCTGGAAACGTGCTACGGTGTCGTAGCTCTATCTTATCTTTTCTCCGCCAAAACTTATCTATCCGCTAAACTAGCAGCTTCTTCTATAGCTGCAGGCCCCCTGCTCCAACAATTTTCCAGCAGCAGCGACTCCGCCAAAATTGGCTGATTTTTCTATAATTCCCGGCCATGACTCTACTAAACTGCTTGATTTCTCTATGGTCTGCAGCTGCGACTCCTCCATTCTTGGAAAAATTCTTAGCAACCTTTGTTAGCGACTCCTCGAGATCAGGCTCCAATTTCTAATGCTGGCGATCCCGATTTATTTTTCAATATTCATTATGTTTCCGACAAAATTCACAGGATGGTTTTGGTTCACCGGTAGAAAAGTTCATTCCGGCATACCTGCAGTAATGATTAAATTTAAATGGCTACACTTCACATGCGCTACTATTTTCCAAAGGTCACCATTCATCGCATATTTTCGAAGGTATGGTAAAAGTTCATTCCAGCATACCTGCAGTAATGATTAAATTTAAATGGCTACACTTCACACACGCTACTATTTTCCAAAGGTCACCATTCATCGCATATTTTCGAAGGTATGGTTCTGATTATTTACTTGATTAAGCGTTAACTAGATTTGACAACATTAATCATACCTTCCTTTCTGTGCCCATTATTACACCTGCATATCGTTAACTATCCACTCATATGACTTAATGGCTATTTATGTTACCTGATAACCGCCACCTTTCCTAATTTGGGATAAAATTCCAAACATTTCTATGCTCTGAAACTTTCTAAATTTACCCAACTCCACTCTAAGTTGTTCATGCATACTCTGTTCTCTAACCTCCCTTGTCGGGACCTGTAATCTGTCGGACTGAGACACACTTCTGAAGTCAAACAAACATGGGTATCCCAGCTTGGCATGAACCTCCCAATACGTGAGAACTAAGAAGAAATGCCGAATTTTTCACAATTTTTGAAGTTGCAGGCTGGGCTGAATTCTTCCAACGCCTGAATGGGTTTCATCGTGAGACAACTCTACAATTTTCCTTAAATATTACAGAAACCCACTCAGAGGTTCGGGGGTTACGTATCGAAGTCTCTGAAGCAATAGTGGCTGAGGTCACTGGCCTTCCTCGGGTGGACAGAGCCTGGTTTGGTCGAAGAACCCCCAATGCTTCTGCAGTACAAGATTTTCTGAGAGAGGGGGAGCACATTCGGCAATCACGGAGAGGGATAGCATTATAGTCATTGCCTCGGCCACGGGATCAAGTAGAAATTTTCCTCAAGAAGTATATCACCTATGAAGGTAGGTATCAAACGGTTTATTACTCTGAATTTCCTCTATCATCTCATCTCCATCATAGGGCCTTACTGAACATTCCATTTTACCTATTAAATGATTTACACCATATGGCGGGGTTTGTTAGAACAGCCAAGCATCCAAACTCCTCCCTTACACACCATGGCCTAATCAAATTAATAATTTTATGGGCATTAGCTCAATAGAACTAAACCTGGGAGAAATTCACAGGTCAAATTCAGGAACCCGCCCTTTTGCTTGGTGTTCCAATAGAAGTAGAAGTAGAAGTACCTGTACTCGTGGGGCCTGTTCAAAACCAAGAATATCCTGCCAATCAACAATTGGGGGGAAATGTCGAACAACAGGAGGTTCAGAGTCCCTCCAATTTAGTTGGGGTGGGAATGAGATTGGATCAGAGGATCAGTAAGAAGACCAAGCAACACAATTTGAGGAAAATGCACAAGAAAACCCTATAGAGAGATTAAATAATATGAAAGCTCTGACAGCAGAGGCTGAAACTAGAGTAGCATTGATGCTGCAACAGATGAAGCCAAGGATGTTAGAGCCATGATAATAGAATAAAACATGGAGGTGTTGACCATGGAATTTTCCCCTGAATGGGGAGTAACTTTGATTGAGGAAGAACAGGAAAACACTGAGACAGAGGATATCCCTTCCACATCAACTGCAAATCTAGAAATTCCAGCACCATGGATAAAAAGGAGGAGATCAAAAGAAGAAATATGGGCATCACCACCAATAAGATGAAAAAGAACCAGGTCAGTTACAGTAGCAAAACCAGCAAGGGCAATATGGGCAACCATAGAAGCACAGATCGAATTCCCCACTCTAAGACCCAAAGAAAATGATGCCCCATAAGAACCATCTGCAGAAGAACCTCAAATTGAGGGACTTCTGTATGAAAATGGGTTATTAAAGGAGGAAGTACAATCACTATGGAAAGAACTAGAAAATTGGAAGGAAGCATGCGAGAAACAGGTGGAAAGGAAGCTACACACACTGGTTGAGGCTGTAGACCAATTAGAAGGATCAACTCCTGTTGAGGATGGTGATGAGGAAGAAAGAGTGGTTTTTCCTGTGTGTGGAGAAATATTTAACCAGTCAGCTTACAAAGTCATAGTTCATGCCTTTGTGACACAACAACCCATACCTACAATTGTGGAAGAACAAGGACAACCTGATTGGAAGGATGGTGAAGCTCCCCAAGAGAAACTCCAGCAAAGGGAAGTAGCAGATAAATAGGGTGTTGATACACAAGAACCAGCATCTTTGAATATTCCTGTTGAAGTTGCCACCCAAATTGGGACAGATGAACCAGAGGCTGAGGTTATTCCTAATTTTGTTGAAGAAGTCTGTGTTGTGAGTCCTGAACCTTCTCAGGACACAAAACTAATAGAGATTGAACCCCAGCAGCAGAATGATGATGAGGTTGAACAGGACGTTGATACACAAGAACCAGCATCCTTGAATATTCTTGTTGAAGTTGCCACCCAAATGGGGGAAGAAGAACCAGGGATTGAAAATATTCTGGATGTTAATGAAGAAGTTTGCACTGTGACTCCTGAACTGTCTCAAGACACAGAGATAATAGAAATGGAATCCTAACAACAGGAAAATGAGGAAGTTAACAAGGATGTTTCTACACAAGAACCAACATCCCTGGAAATTTCTGTGGAGTCTCTCATGCTGCAACAAGAATTCAATCCCGAGATGGACATCATTCCTGATTTGGATTTAGGAGAGGATGAACAAATGCAATCACAATCCTTAGGGGACACTGAAATCCTCTAGGAACAGCTCCATATTGCAAAAGACATTAAAGTAACTCTACAATCCCAGCAGCATGAAGAAAGAGAAGGGCAGGGCTCTGTTACACAAGAACCAGTGGCCTTGCATCCCACTGTCGAAGCTGCAGCTGATAATCAAGTAGATAAGGAGATTAAAATTCAGGAGGAGGTTGTCCCACAAGAACCAACATCCTCGCAATTAGCTACTGAAGTTTCTATAGGAGAAATCCAAAGAGAGGATGTTGTTACACAAGAACCAGCATCTCCAGAAGTTGTTTAAAAAACACCTATGGTTGAAGTTGCTGCAGGTGAAATTCCAGGAAGGGACACTGTTAAACAAGAACCAGCACCCCCAAAAGTGATTTCAAAAGTACAGGATGTTCAATTTGGCACATCAGGTGATAAGGTTTCGACTCAACTTCCTCAAAAATTTATCAATTTGGATTCTGATAATGAAGAACATCCTGAAGAAGAAGAAATCCTGAAGCTGACAAAAGAACTCTTGATCCTCAGAATATAAGTGAGTAAGTGGAGGAGTCAGGTGGAGAGATATCGAGAAGAGATGGTTTCCCTCGCTGAACATAGAAATACCATCAGGGAATTGAAGGAAAAATGGGCAGAAGAACTCATGACCCAAAAAATCCATGGGGAGGAGTCACAGAAGGAGCTAAAGGAGTTGAAAAAGTTCAAATCCATGCAGGTGGAAAAATATCAGTTGTATACTCTTTCTCAGGAATAGTTGGGTACCAGAGGACCATCTTCCTCTTACCCTATATTTTTATTTGAGTAGTTCATTTGGTTTAAACTGAGGGCTGTAAAAGAAGGGAGGCCATATGAAATAGCAACCTTAGCTAAATTCCTGGAAACATTTTTGGGAAGTAATTTTGAGGACCAGAATTTGTTGTGTGAGATTTATTTGCATGAGTTGGCTTGCCCTTTGGACCGCCATTCGAATCATGTCCCTTTCTCAGGTGATGTTCAGCTGAATCGCTGTTGCCTCCTTTGTGAGAAATCATGTTCAGTGGGAAAGGTCTTTCCAAACTTTCTCTCACAATGAGGCCCACTCTAATCTTTGGATTCAAAGCGAACCTCAGAATCCTCGTCTTCTCCTTGCTCGACATCAGAGTGTACTCTCATGTCCCATCCAAACTCAGCATATAATGGAACTTCAAGAAAGGGTTATTTCTACTTGTACCAGCCATATTTTCATGCATCAACAAGTGGCTTTGGAAGGTATTCAGCACAAATGGAAGGTTGCCTCTTCAACCCTTAGAAACAGAGACCCCTATTGTTACAGGAATTTTGAACAAGCACTTTCCAAGGTTGAGGGTTATGTTGGATGCATGAGGGAATGTGGGGTTAATTGGTTGGGACTCAAATTTAAATTTCCTCTCATCTGGTGGCCAGCAAAACCGTACATGGGATATTTCTCATTAACAAGAGCAGAAGAGAAGAAGTGTTGGAGATATTGGGTTGTCCATAAGGGATTTATAGAAAAACAGGGGACATCTGAATTCCCATACAACTTTTCTTCTCTTCAGATTCACAATAATGGAGGTTGTTGCATCAGGACATGCAATAGGACAGTTGGGGGCAGATGTTGGGCCCATAAATGACCCCTTTTGACCACCCTTATCTACCTCTTTTTGCTTTATCCTACTCTATTATGCATACCAAACAGATTTTTTCCTTCACTTGGTCCATCAAGTCATGCAGGTATGGTTAATCATTGTCTTATTTTATTAATGCTTAGGATTGTGATAATCAGGGATTTATATGTTAAATTATGCTGACATATGGTGGTTTTATAAAGATAATTTGAGATGTAAAGAATACAGGTGTAGAGGGCCGAACATACCAAAGGAGGGAAGGACATTCATTACTGAGTTGATCACCATCCATTCCATCGTTGCCTAAAGAATGCGGTTCAAGGGTATTATTCCACGTGAGCTGTACAAGGGTAGCTGCAAGAGACTGCGACAGATTTGGAGGCAATAGTGCACCGCTGCTCAAAATTAGATGCAATCCACGGAGTATCTTCTCAATTAATCATGATCATTATTTCTGGCTCGAATAACATCTTTCCTATATCTTCTGCTCTCATCTTGCCATGACTGTAACAACTCATCGTAATCAGGGCAGCATGAAGATCATAGATCTTCATGGTTGTCTGATAATAGTAGGAAGATGTTATGATTGTAATTGTATAAATACTGGGAACTATTCCGAGCCAGGGGTTGAAATTTTAACCAAATTAATGTATTAGTTGTGACTAAGGTTGTGTGCTCATCTGCCACTTTTAATACAAGGAGTTTGATTCTTCAGATCTCAACGTTTTAACATGTGTTACTTTCAGCATCTCTGTGTGAAAGCTGGGCCCGCCTTCCCACAGGGATTGCTGAGTTAATTAGGTATTTTATTTATTCTGTTGTGTGATTTTGTGATAACTTTCTTTATTTATAGTAAGTTGCAACGGTTATCGATTGTTGTGTGTCATTTGAATGATCAGTAATTGCATCTCTTGTAAAACTACAGTGGTGTGGTGTGTCAGTCGACTGTATAGGTTAACTGTCTTTTATGCAACTGTGTGATAGCTGTAATAACCCTGTTCATCCCTAGTTCTTTCAATTGATGTTTTATTTAGATCGTTGCAGTTTGTTCCTTTGCATTTATAATTGTAGACTTTAATTCCTGTACTTTGAATTTCTAGAATAGTTGAATTTAGTTCCTGTACTTTGAATTTCTAGAATAACTAAATCAAGATAGTTGGATGGATCTTTAGATGGTTTGGTAATTAGGGATTTTAATTTCTACAAAAGTAATCTAGATTTTATTTCCTGAATCTTTTAATTCTATATTAAGAATTGTAAGAAGGCACTTGTGATTGTATTCTTGAGAAAGTAAATTAAATTAAGGGATGAGTGTAGCTGAACAAGAAAGTAGGATCTTTTACTTACAGGATTAGCTATCTAGTGTTTGAAGCATATACAGTGCATATTATCCTTAAAATAAGAGACTTCCCTGGGTTGACAATTTATATTAAACACTCTGTATGTTGGTTTTAATTAACTTGCATATAGGGTGCCCAACAGCATGCATTTTCCTAGAGTCACTTTGACGAATTTTCCAACACTCGGTCAAATTCCTGCACTTAGCCAAGTTGCCATTCTCTAACGCAATCATGTCAAATTATAACAATGACTTCATGAGGGAATGAGAATGCCATCATCAACCTCATCACACATGCCACATCATCATACATTCCATTTCATACTCATCTTGCACCAAATTTTCCATGTCATATTTCCTACCTGCCATATCATCAGTCTTGCCATGCCATTAAGTCTTTGTCCATATTTATTTATTGTCTAAGTTTACCATGTCATAATGTACTTTGTTACTCCTTTTTCATTAATGAACTTCTTTGACATCAATGACAACTAGATCTCAACATATAATACATATAGTATGATATAAGTTGAACCACCTCTTGCATTTTTGAAAAATATACTGCAAACACCTTAAAGATAGTTTCAAAATTCTGAAGGAGTTTTATGTCAATAGTATGTATATATCCAGGTATATGGTATTATTTTTTAAAAATTCCCTCTATAAACATTATGGAAGACATTTTTCTAAGCCAATTTTTACATATTCGCACTCTGTTTTTATATAACAAGATTAAGATTTTAGCCATTGTTTTCAAATATGACCTAGTTATTTATATGTACCAATACAAGTCAATAATTCTATCAATATTAATTTTATATATATATATATATAATAGGTATATTAAGGCATACCACATACAATTCAATGCAATTGATTATCCTCTTCATCCAAGTCCACATATGAATCATCCAATCCAGATTCAACATTGAAAGGATTAATGGCCATATCATCATCATCATCGATGTCAATTTCGATACTCATGTCATCATCGATATCATCTTCATAAACATTATTGGATACATCATATGCTTCATCCAATTCTTAAACATTTTCCATTGGAACATGATCATCTAACTCCTGTTGATCCTCTACATCATTTTCTTCTTCAAGACCCTCTAGATCTTCCTCTACATTATACTTTACCAACCTTCCCCTTGAATCCTATCTCAGAACAAATGATCAATCCCCTCTACCTAGAACCTCTGAATAAAATATATGTTCACATTGGCTTGGAAGAACATAGGGCTCTGTTCTTGGCTTAAACAACCTTGTATTGACCATGGTAAATCCATTAGCATGTTCAATAATAGTTCTATCGGGATCACATTGATTCAATATTAACCTATGCCATTTGACAACAAACATAACTAATTTTATGTATTTAATGTCAAACTGAATAATATCTTCCAAATACCCATAGTATCGATTTTATGAGAGTTGTGGATGTTTATCACTTCTAGAGGAAACATGGGTCGCCTAAAAGGCTACAGTTATCCCACAATTAAATGTTTTATTCATTTCATCTAAAAAATTTATGCAAAATTTTCGACCGTTACACCACATAGCCTTATTGTGTTTTACCTGCAATATGCCAACCACATAAAGATTACGTCATCAATTGATAATTAAGTACATATTGAAAGTAATTAAATAGTATGGCTAATTAATATTCTTGCATGTTTATCTTTTAAACCATATATTAAATCAATTTTCCTTTATGTAATATTGGTATCTCTATTACAATGAGTTGCTCTAACCAATGAAGCCACACCTTCCCATGATATTCTATAACCAGCTTGTTTACATCATTCAATCCATACCTTCATCCAATCAATATTTTTTGTGAAGTATAAATGTAGTGCATTCCACTCTTGACCAGTCGCATGAGGAAAATAAAATTACAATTCACAAATGTATAATTACTTAAGACGGTATAAGTACATTTATGATTGATGCATATTGAATATTTAAAATTAAATAACTATGATATATGCATAAAAAGCAACAACCAATGTATTATAATTAATCTCCACCATCTAATAATTACCTTTCACCTTTCCCAATCTACCTTTCCCCATCAAGTACTCCCCTTCAAATTTGTTAATGGATTTTGGATCACAAATGCTACCTAAATCAACATTTGATGCAAAGTTAGGAATGTATTCACTAATATACACCATGTTCTGGTATACCATATATCCCTCCACCATAGAACCCTCGGGATGTTCTCTTTGTCTAACCAAATCCTTCAAAAATTTCAAGTGCCTCTCGACCATCCACATTGATGTCCTTGAGTGTACATGTCCACACAATTAAATCTACTTAACTTGGTGTATGAGGTCGTGTTCTTGTGCATTGAAAAATGTAGAAGGTAGATACTTTTGCATTTCACACATTAAACAAGGAATTTCTCTCCTCCAATTCTTTATATCTTCCTTATGGATTTCTTTAGATGAAAACCATCTACAAGTGATGCAAGAAAATCATGGGATTTAACAAAAATAAACATTATAGTACATAAGAATTAGTAAAACAAATGTCAAATATAAGTTTCTACATTTAATTAAACAAACACTTTATGCATGCAAAATATCACTACGTAACTCATGTATTTTCCAAGATCATATGTAACTTGTTTGACATTGTTGTTGAAGTTGTCTGGGAGAGATAGAGGTAGAACATATTGTAGCAATAAAATCATTTCATTATTTTTTACAATAGTGATCAAAAAAAACCAACAACATGCACTAGTATAAAAAAAATATAGCACTATATATACCCGAATACTTACCTTGATGAATCATGCGTTTTCACCCCCCCCCCCCCCCCCCCCCCCCCCCCCTNACATTCTTTATGTTCGAACAAAATCCAGTGGGAAATTTAGTTTTCTGAATGACTTCTTTTACAACATTACTTTGTTGCTTCGTTAACAACCATGGGAATGAGCTTATATTAATTTGGTCTCTATTTATATTTAATTGAATTCCATCTTTCATTGCATGATTGGATTCCTTAATGCATTGCAAATTTTGACATTTTTTTCTTTCTCACTCCTTACATGCAATATTCTCCATAATGTGTCAGCTACATTCTTTCTTATATGCATTGTATCAAACAAATGAACAATTTTTAGTTGTTCATAGAAGGGCAACCTACTAAATTGTTTGGGATAACTTTTCATTCCTCGTGGAAGCCCATTAATGCCTTCATGATCACGATGGCCATCATGAATCATAGTTTATATGAAATTATAGAGATCAATGTCAATAAAATTAAATAAATAAATAAATAACTCAAAAAATTAGATATATGATGATTGATAGATAATTTGATCTGTACCTTGATGATTTTTATTATATTGCAACTTCCATAGGTGAGATTTCATTCTCCATGGTGTTAATGCACTCTCTTGTTCCCATTGAAAAGATGTTTTTTCGGTACTTCAATACCCATTATTCTTAGAGAGGAATTTCTTATACTCATCAAACAACTCCTTTCCTAAACTTTTTGAACATCAAGATTTCGTCTTAGGACCACAAAATGGACATGCAAAATTTTCCCTTTGTATGAAGACCTGCAAGAGATGGATTAACTATGTTAATTATAATTATATATAATGAATGGATTATTTAAAAAACATGCATGATTAATATATCAACTTCATAAAATTAAATACTATTAAAGTGGACGTTATAATTACATACCACAAAAATGTGTTATCCCTGAGGCATCATGAATTGTTCATACAATCATTGCATGGAATTGAAATTGCCTTTGTTGTATTGGTCTAGATACATCATACAAAGTGATGCCATTCCATAGCTTTAGTAGCTTATCAATAAGAGGCTCAATATATACATTCATATATTTAACTTGGCATTTACTTAATTGATTTGAACATATACACTACATAATTATTACAGCCATTTTAGATATATAAATAAATTATAGGAGTAAATGAAAACAAATATATGACATTGTGCAACAAATATTACAAATGAGATGTTATTGAGTTAAAAAAAGTTGTTGTGTAAACAAATACCTGGAACAATCATTGTCAACATTATGTGCTCCCTATTTATTGACATCCATGGAGGAATGCTATTGTTGATAACAAAAATAGGCCACACTAAGTTGATGTTAGAAAACAGGACCGCGGAGCAATAACAGATATACAACTAAATCATTAACAAGATGCAAAACACATTAAAACATTACAAAGAGACACAGATATAATGTGGTTCACCCAAACGATGGGCTACATCCACAAAGAAATTGCTAGTCCTTTTGTTACAGTCCAAAAAGGTGAAGGGATACAACCTGCAGCAAAACCGCTGCACTTCCTCTTCACGCCCTCACAGTCTCTCTTCCAATACAAAATAATACCATACACAGTCGTGTTACAATGTTTTCTTTTATAGGGAAAATACCATTGGACAATACTATGGTTAACCCAATACCATGGGTACACAAAACTGTTGGCAAACACACATCCAAAAAAAAATTCTTGGGGGATCTACCCCTGAACCCCAAGGCAAGGGGAATGAGTGTACATTACACCTAGGGTACAAACACAACTAAATAATATCTCTAGATCAGGAATATTAGACTCCACAACAAACAATCTCCCACTTGGAGACTGATCACAGCAACTCCACCACTACTGCACTTGCTGGACTATGCTCTAGACCTTGGACTTAGAGAATTTATTATTTTCACCTTCATTCTTGAAGGCCAATAGAAACCAAGCAGGAACTCAGTTTCTCTCTGGTTCCTCCCTTTGTCAACATGTTTGTAGGATTCTGGCTAGTGTGTATCTTTTCCAATTTAATAGTTATTCATTTAGAACATATCGTATGAAGTGGTACTTGAGTTGTATATGTTTAGTCCTTGAATGAAAGGCTGGTTTCTTTGCAAGATGAATGGCACTATGGCTATCACTATACAGCCTACTATTCTCCTGCTTCTTACCTAATTCTTCCACCTATGCAACCAAATCATCTCCTTACTAGCTTCTGTAGCAGCAACATACTCTGCTTCCATTGTTGAAAGTGCAACAACCTGTTGCAATTTTGAAATCCAACTTACTGTTGTTCCACCCACAATAAACACATACCCTATGGTGCTCCTCCTGCTGTCTTTATCACTAGCCATATGTGCATCAACATATCCCTGTAGAATAGTGTCTAAACCTCCAAAACATAATGTATGAGAAGTGGTACCTCTCAAATACCTGAGAATCCACTGTACTGCTTTCCAATGCTCTTTACCTGGATTATTCATATACCTGCTCACAACTCCCACTGCATGTGCAATATCTGGTCTTGTGCACACCATAGCATACATCAAGCTTCCAACCGCTGATGAATAGGGAACCTTGGACATGTAATATATCCCTTCCTGTGTCTCTAGACACATATCCTTGCTTAGTTTGAAATGGATAGCCAAAGGTATATTGACTAGTTTTGCATTCTGCATTCTAAAACTCTGCAACACCTTTTCTATGTACTCACCTTGAGACAATGTCAATTTGTGATTTTTCATGTCTCTTTTTATTCTCATACCAAGGATTTTCTTTGCAGCACCCAAATCCTTCATCGCAAATGATTTATCTAGTTTTCTTGTGAGCACATTTATATCCTGCATTTTAGACCCTGCAACAAGCATGTCATCCACATACAATAACAAGATAATATATCTTTCGTTATCTAGCCTCTTGACATAAACACAGTGGTCAGAATGACATCTATCATAACCTCGTTCTGTCATAAACTTATCAAATTTTAAATACCACTGCCTTAGAGCTTGCTTCAGGCTATACAAGCTCTTCTTCAACCTGCAAACCAAATTCTCCTTCCCTTTGACCTCATACCCTTGTGGCTGCTGCATATAAATCTCTTCCTCCAAATCCCCATGGAGAAAGGTTGTTTTTACATCTAACTGTTCAAGATGCAAATCTTCCACCACCACCAGACTTAAAATAGTTCTAATTGAAGTCATTTTAACAACAGGAGAAAATATTTCATCAGAGTCTATACCTTTCTTTTGTGCAAACCTCTTTACAACAAGTCTAGCCTTGTACCGCTTCTTTCCTCCATCTTCTTCCTTCAACTTGTAAACCCATTTATTCTACAATGCCCTTTTTCTACAGGTAACTTAACCAAATCCCAAGTCTGGTTTCTTACCAATGAGTCCATCTCCTCATCCATGCCTTGCTCCCACTTCTTTCTAGTTTCTACCTACATTGCTTCTTCAAAACATTCTGGTTCACGAGAATCAGTCATCAATAAATAATACAGTGAAGGAGAGAATTGTTCAGGGGGTCTACTTAACCTGGTAGATTTTGTTACATTTTCAAGAGTTTCAGGTACCTATTGCTACTCTTGATTTTCGAGTGCCTTTGGAACTTCATTTTCTTTGATTTCATCAAGCACTATGTACTCTGTGTTTTCCTTTTCTTATTTATTTCCCTGCAATTGATCTTTATACATGACCTTTTCATTGAATACTACATCTCTACTCCTAATGATTTTGCGATTTTTAAGATCCCATAAGCGATAACCAAAATCATCAACCCCGTATCCAATAAAGGTGCATTTCTTGGATTTAGCCTCAAGCTTTGTTCTATCATCTTTATCAATATGTACAAATGCTTCACAACCAAAAGTTCTCAAAAATGAGTATTTTACCTGTTTACCTGTCCATGCCTCCTCTGGAATGCCACCATCCAAAGCGCTTGAAGGTCCTCTGTTTATTAAATAAATAGCAGTGTTTACAGCATCAGCCCAAAACTGTAAGGGAAACCCTGCATGCAATCTCATACACCTTGCACGCTCCATGATCGTTTTGTTCATCCTTTCTGAGGTACCATTTTCTTGTGGTGTTCCAGGGACTGTCTTCTCTCTGCGAATCCCATTATGTGAACAATAACTGTCAAACTCCTTGCTACAGTACTCGCCTACATTATTAGATCTGAGACATTTCAAATATTTTCCTGTCTCATTCTCAGCCAAAGCTTTCCACTTATTAAAAGTATCAAACACATCAGATTTCTGTCTAATGCAATAAACCCAAGTTTTTCTATTTGCATCATCAATAAAAGTAACATAATAACGAGAGCCACCAAGAGATTGTACTTGAGATGGTCCCCATACATCTATATGGACAAGCTATAACTTTTCACTCTTCTTTTATTTCCCAACCTTGAGAAATATAACTCTTTTCTATTTTCCATAAACACAGTTCTCACAAAATTCCAAACTTACCTGCTTTAGATCTGGAAGCAGTTTCCTTGAGTGGAGAATCTGCATCCCCTTCTCACTCATGTGGCCAAGCCTATGATGCCACAACGCCACACCTATTTCTATGGAAGCTACAGAGATAAAATAATTACTATTATGAGGACATAAATATAATGTACCCATCCTATATTCTTTTGCAATTACCATTGATCATTTAGTGACCTTCCACCACGTTTCTCCAAATGTAGACAAACAACCGCCATCTCCCAACTGCCCTGTTGAGATCAGATTTCTTTTCATAGCAGGAATGTACCTTACATCCTTTAGCAACCAGTCATTTCCATTATTTAACTTAATCCGTACCTTACCCTTTCCAACAATTTTACATGGTTCATCATCCCCCAATAACACATGCCCAAAATCACCTTGAACATAATCATGAAAGAATTTCCTATGGGGTGTAGCATGACATGAAGCCCCTAAATCTACTACCCAGTAATAACTAGTATTATCTAATACAAGAATCAAAGCATCTTGCAACACATCACCTGCTACATTTGCTTCCTGAGTGTTCTCTTGCTGCCTCTCACCTTTCTTCTTTGTTGCTAGACAGTCTTTCTTCAGATGTCCTTTCTTACCACAATTCCAGCACTCTATTTTTCCGAATTTGGACTTGGATCTTCGCTTTTTAGACTTGATGTGATTTCCTGGGCTCCTTCCTCTCTCGTTTTGTCTCCCTCTGCTCTCCATGATCAACAAATTACCTGATGTCTCACTTGTGCTTTTTCTTCGCATTTCCTCGCTAAGAATAACACCAACAACATCATCAAACTTAAGAGTGTTTGAACTAGGGACAGAGTTACTTACACCCATGACCAAGCTATTCTAGCTTTCTGGAATGAGCAGAAGATTAGAAGAGCCCTAACCTCATCATCAAAGTTCACTTTTACAGAACTTAACTGACTAGTAAGTGTATTAAACTCATTTAAATGGTCAGCAACAGATCCACCTTTCAACATCTTCATATTATATAAACTCTTCATTAAAAATACCTTGTTAGAAGCTGAGGGTTTTTCGTAGATCTTACTCAATGTGCCCATCACACCCTCTGTTGTTTTTTATTTCAAAATATTGAAGAAGTCAGGCACAGCCGTATTGTTCCCAGTGCATTTCTGTCAAGAACCTCCCATTCTTCATCCTTCATAGCCACTGGCTGTTTTTCTTTTCCACCCAACAGCAGGTACAGATAGTCCACCATAAGTGATAGTTTTGGCCGTTAAATTTCTCGACCCTAAAATTTCCTTCTTCTGCCATTGATCCCACTCGAAGTAGGAACCCTTCTTTCCTGTGAGTTTACCAACCAAATAGACCTTTTGGCTCTGATACCAATTGTTAGAAAACAGGACCGCAGAGCAATAATAGATATACAGTTAAATCATTAACAATATGCAAAACACATTAAAACATTACAGAGAGACACAGATATAACGTGGTTCACACAAATTATGGGTTACATCCACAAAGAAATTGCCAGTCCTTTTATTATTGTCCAAAGGTGAAGGGATACAACCTGCAGCAAAACTGCTGCACTTTCTCTTCACGCCCTCACAGTCTCTCTTCCAATACAAAATAATACCATATACAGTCATGTTACAATGCTTTATTTTATAGGCGAAATACCATGGGAAAATAATATGGTTAACACAATACCATGGGTCTACAAAACTGTTGGCCAACACACATACCAAAAAAAATCTCGGGGGCTTCGCCCTCGAACCCCCTTTTTCGATGTGCTACCTCAAACCCCAAGGCAGCAGGAATGAGTGTACAGTACACCTGAGGTACAAACACAACTGAATAATATCTCTGGATCTAGAAGATTAGGCTCCACAACCAACAATTGATAGATCTCGTTTCTACAAATGGATTGACACCATCTGCTGCCAAAGAAAGCCTAACATTACGAGGTTCTTCTTTTAAGTGTGGCCATTTTTCCTCCATGTATGTAAATGCATAACCATCTGTGGCCATTTGAATAAGGTCATCTTCACTTCTATTTAATGCATGTTAGTTCATAAATTGTGCTATGTTTTTGAACCTGAACTAGCGTTGCAAATGTGAAATAATGGGAATATAAGGAAGAACCTTGCAAGGCACCTTTTTTGTTACTTTATTTTTTCGATATATATTGCTATGGCATTCTAGGCATTCTGGTTCAAATTCGTGTTGCTTATAATATATAATATGTCCATTGGGACATACATCAATTGGTTGATATTGCAATCCAATATATTTCATGATGGAATCCTGATATGTGCGAGGTAAAATATTTGACAATGGTAACAAAAATTCAGCTATAGAGCTACAACAATTTTTTTTTTTTTAAAGTAGTTAATATAATATATAAAGAATATTAATGAAACATATTTCATCCCTATTAATTTTACTTATGCACTAAAAAAAATTATTGTAGGAACAAATATAACCTTTATCATGATCAAATATATGTGATGGAATATATTACATACCTTAATATCTATGTGACTGATGTGTTTGAAATACCATTCATAACCTTCAAGTTCAGTATTAGCAAAATAACAGAGAGGAGAGTTGTGTTGGAGCCTTCATAAAGGGGTTCATATGCCTTCTCAAGTGGAGGTAAATCATGAACATCATCCAATTCATCATTTTTAGGATCATCATCATCATCCATTCTAACATTAAATGCATCATGGATAAATGTATTTGTACCATCATCTCCAACTATGTTATCAGTATGATCATCCTCTTCAATATGATCATTAACTTGATCTTCAATATTTAGAGCTCCATGTTCCTTTGGTGCTTGTTTTGCAAGCACGTCCTCCTGGTGATATTTCGTAGGAGGCATTTCGTTTATAATTACAAACCATCAAGAGATATTAGTGTAAATATAACAAATATTAAAATGATACAAGCAATTACAAAAATTATCAATATAAAGACACATATAATAATGATCTTACCAATGGACGATATTCATGTCCCTGCTCAACGTGTCGATGTTCCCAGCAATGTATTTTAGTTTTTTTGATATTTATTCTTCTCATTTTAAATCCCATGCATTCACTACAAGGACAATAAAATTTCTCATCGCCCTTCCTTTTGACTCCAACACACAATCTAGCAAGTAGTTCTCAATTTTGTTCCTTCGGATCAAGAATATTGTTTTGTGACATTTTATTTTACCAAGCTTGAATAATGATTGTTGGTCTTAAAAAATCAAGATCCACACTTCACTATTTGTAATGATGGTAAGAATTGAAATACTTCTAGATTTTCGAACGAAAAACAATCCATGCAAAGGTTATAACCTCTGAAAACCATCGCAAGTATAGTAAATATGTCAAAATATTTCTATAATTACAAGATTCTAAAGAAAAACATGTCGTTGGATATCCAACTTTCGGAGTAGAATATCCAAGGACACTTAAATTTTACCTGTTATAGAAAATATGAAACTAAAGTTATATATTCTACGTTGGAAGTCACATATTCGACGTCTATTGAATATATGATGACAGTTGTGGTCAATTAAAAAAAGATAAAGATAATCCAAAGTTTTAAAGTTAATATCCGACGGCACTTTCATTTTTTTGGGTTTCGTCGGATGGTGTCGTCATATTTTGGGTTCAAATCTAGTTGTGCCCTTGACCAAGTTAGTAAGCATAGAGAAGTTTTCCTATTGTAGGGAAACAATGGGCTTGTTATACCTGCTAAAGTGAACTAAAGTTCTGTATGTCCTATCTATGGAAAGAATAAAACAAGCGGGAGAATGTTGGGAATGTTATACTCTTTGCATGTGAATCAACTGGAAAAGTTGATAGTCGACTGGTATTAGTTGACTAGAGTCAGAGGTGACAAACAATGAAATTTTGGTTGGATTACTGACCAAAATAAGTTATTTGGTTGAAGTAAAATGACTTGGTGGTGGGAATTTGATGGAACGATTGAAAAATCAACATGAAATCAAACAAAGTTGACTTAGTCAAGTCGTCTATAAGAAAACAATTGAAAGGGGTTATGAATTTATGGATTTTTGTTAATTAGAAGTTGAGTGTATTGCATCTATAAATTAGATGTAATTTCTATGCATTGTGATGATGAGAAATAGTGTCATGGTGTGATGTAATGAAGAGTGATTTGTGGTTAAGAAAGTCATGGTCGTAAACACCTATTTCTTGAGTGTTTGTTTAATATATGAGTTGAGAGATCATTGGTTTTTTGGTTTTCTCCTAGGGGAGGGGTTTCCAGGGTAATTACTATATAATGTGTTGATGTGTTGTGTACCATTTATTTATGTTTAATTGTGTTTAACTATATGAATCAAGTTGTGATCATTTTGTAATTGGTATTAAAACCAACATATATGTGCAACCACTCCGAACGTGGATGTCAGGTACTGAATTTGAAAGCTACTGAATTTGAATTGGAGTATAAGAACTTAGATGGAGAAACATTGGCATTAGTTGTAACCCTTCTGTACTCGTCTAATTTATCAAAGAGCAAGGAAAATTAATTAAATTAACAATAAAACACCTCTTTAAGCTTGCATTGGCAAATGGCATCAAAATTATGATAAAATATGATGAAATTGGTAGTGGATACGTGCAAGGATACAGTAAGAATGGTAAAAAAGGGTCAATTTGATAGTGTGAAATATGCCAAAACAACAACCCAACATATTCCCTACACATGTTTTGCATGTCCTCGTGTAAATGAAGCTAGTTGGTGAATTCAAAAACTTTGACAAAATTGAATTGCCTCCTCATAGCTCAATAAAATTGAGTAGTCTATGAGAAAATTGAGGTTTCCTTATGCTCTGTCTCTCTCCCTCAGTTTTATTTTTAATGTTATGTTATGGATATCCAACTCCTTGGTCTTATGATACCATTTCCTTGCTATCTTATGCAATTTATTGCTTTGAGGGGCCAATTTATCATTATTTATTTTAAGCTTTATGCCTTGCTATTTCAAAATCTCATTCTCATTTTTAAAATACTTATCCAAGACAACAAATTCCTAAATCTCCTCTACCAATTTCTTAATCTTCTTATCCTTCATTTTTATTTTTGTAGGAATTGGAGGAGAGGTCGAATTTATCGATGGTTTTCTTTTGACAAATGTCTCATTCCAAGTGTTAATATCCATTTCATAAAATAATGGGACATCATACTCAGTATACTCAATATTTTTTCCATGGTTTTCTTCAAAGGGTACCAAACAATGTGGTTTTTATTCTTGCATCTTCATCTTTTTAAATGTGTAAAAAATGGCTAAGGAATCTTTTGTGTTTTCCTATTGTTGCTACAAGTCTATTGGTATGTTTATTGACTCACATTGTTGAGGAGATAGTGCTAGATCCTAGGCACTTTGCATCTTACTCTCCTAGGTCATACTTCACGCGAGTCAACAAGTAGTGTGAATAAGTGGTTGAGGCTTTTTCTCTTGAGTTCTTCTCTTCCTTTTATATTTCCATGTGGGAGTAACGAAACCTTCATTCTCCATGGGACCAAGATTTTGAATAATGTTGTAATATGTGACCTATTCATTGACCTTTAGGCCTTGACTTCCTACAACCTTTTTGACATTGTTCTCACTGAACCCATTTTGGCTCATTAAGTTCTCCCATGTATCCTTTCTGATTTTTAATTCTTGAGTGGTCAGGATCTTAATGAACCCATGATGATATAGGATATTATGCACATTTTTATGGTTTCATCGAATTTGCTGAGACATTTTTCCAAGACTCTTCCAAAGGTAGTAAGGGAAGTTGAACTTATCATCAAACCCAAAATGAAACAATAACCAAAGATGGTAGAGGAACATGACCATATACCTTCCCTCGAAGGTTAGATATTTTTGAAGGATGAACAACAGAATTTCCCATTCGTCTCTTATCCATGCCATTGGCACCCCTTTCTCCCAATCAGTCTTTTGATATTCGAGATTAAAACATTAGACGGGACCCTCTTTCTCCACTAGTTTTTTTAACCGTCATTCTCTTATGGATGGAAACCCTTTGGCTTGGGCTCCTACGAATTTTTTCATTACAAACATCACCATATCCTCAATGCGGGTGAATTTTCTATTGAATCTCTCTACAAAATCCCTAAATACCTTCTCGTTATGCCTCTAGAACTTGTTGAAGAAGGGATGCAATCCTGAAATTTTGAAGAGGGATTTGTAGGTGTTGAAATCTAGAAATTTTTATAAGACCTCCATAGATTCGGGCTCAAACCTCACTACTCACATCTCTCCAGTGTATGATAAAAACCTATGGCCATCGTGATGTTGCTTTAGAAATATTAACACTTATCAAAGGAAGGGTTACTTTGGATGGGTGATATGAGAGTCGTTCGTTCATAAACTTGTTTCGAATCCCTATAGTGATTCGAAAACGATTTACCAAATACGAGATAGGCTGGTAGAATGTTTGAATTATGATTATGCTAGTCATGATAAGTTTATTAATGATGGTTAATGGATAATGATAAGAATAGTGGAATGTGGAAGTATCAAATTCATGATGATATGAAGTGGATTAAAACATGGATAGTTTGTTTATAAAAGTGCATTTTTTCTTTCAAAACCATAAGTTTTGACAAGCTTAAAAATGTTAATAGTTTTCATCAATTTCCCATATTTTTTAATAATCTAGAGTGATAAGAAGTGTCCTCACCTTTGTTCACCTTGTGAAGTCTATTTGAATAGATACTTCTGGTGTTGGAGTATGAATCATTTTGTTGGAACTTGAATCTATGTGGAAAGTAATCATACCAAACATGTTGAACAAGAACCTGTGCTTGTGATTTGCATAACTGGAGGTTCAAGATCCTTCTAGGATACTATGGTATTGTGAATCTTTTATCTGCTACAAGTAATATTTAGTGGGATCATGAGAACATGAAAGAATAGCTATAGATCTTCTAGTACCTACTATGTAGATCTTGTACCTACCATATAGATCATGTATTCGAAAGAACAAGAATCAATGAAGAATGGGATATATCAAGAAATGAAGGATGATGATGTGATCATGTAACTTGGAGGATAGAAACTTTAGACCTTATTATTAAAATCGTTGAAAACTATGAAGGTTTCGAGGACAAAAGTTGAAAACTAAAAATTAAACTCATATATTGGAAAATGTATCCTGCTGAAAATGTTATATACTACTGCTTAGAATAGGATTTATGTTGAGGTTGGGATGAGGAACCTAAAATTCTCTTCCATTTATGAATTTTTCTTTGTAACTAAAACATTTTCCAACTTGTGGATGAGGCCAAAAAAGTATCTACATGATTTATGGTACCCCTTTGAGGATTTGATATCCATAAGAGAAATACTATGACATATTTTTTTCACTGGTTGGAATCCTTCAATAAGTGAATGTCAATACTATCCTGGAGGTTCTATGAGGATATGATGGAATGAAACAATGTATGGAACGTTTGAACATCTATTAAAGTGATGATATATAAATGATAATAAACTAAAAGATTAAAAAAGAGCACTTCGATATACACCTAATTCAGCAAGCTTGAATGTACAGACATGATAAACTCTAATGAAATGCAAGGTGGTGGCAAGGATGATGGCCTCAAGATCCAGTATGCTCGTTTTTTGATGAATTTCAGAGGTCAACTACAATTATGAGGGAATTCACTACCCATTCCCTTCTAAAAGTTGGGAACTACAACCTACTTTCGGTACCATATAGTATTCATCCATAACCTAATCCTATTGTACAATGTACCATTTAGAGATCAGTAATAGTTTAGCTGCCCTTGCTTCCAAGTTACTTGATCCAATCAATGATTCAGATTCGTCAAATTCACTTCATCCTCCTCCTCCATTGGATGATTCAGATCCTCCAAATCCAGACTCGGACTTCAAATTCAAACTCATAATCAACATCAAAAACACACTTCATTCTTGAACCACACAGACACAGACAGATATATTGCAGAGATGGGGAAGCAATGGGGATTCTTCTAGGTGAAAGAAAAAAATACATGTAAGATAAATTAGGATCCTTGTTTTACTATTTATTTTCCACGTTGTTAATTATCTGATAGGGGTTAAATCATTGGATTCCTCCCTACTTCGAAGGAACTTGCAAGGGATCTCTTTCAACTTCCATCGGAGGTAAGAGCTGAAGTATGTCATGAGATACCATGGATGCTATGGCCAAGCCTTTATCAACTTGTGTTAAATCCTATTAGTTGAATTGTTATGTCTCGATATTAGTATATTCTTCTCATAGAGAGCCATTTCTAGACAAATTTTCAACCACTAACTAAACTAACACTCATGATTGATGGCTTGGAACTAATTGCCACTACACTTAATCACTATACAACCCTCTAAGTGTGTCAATTAGTTTCTCTATTAGTTATTATTATAATATGCTCATCTTATGCATAACACCTAGATCAATTCTCCTAAAAACATGCATCTCTTGTCCATGATATTACACCTGTTTTTATCCATTCATCGAATCGATATAACGTTTTGATGAATAATTCTAATTTTAATGTCGACAGTTCATAAAATGAGACAACAAAGCAATTTCACACCTATTGAGCTTAAAGTAATTTACTCTAGAATTCACATAGAAGTTAGGGTACAGGTTTGCACTCACAGTGTGGGAGAGAAGGTTTTTGTTCTTTTAGGCATATCCTAGCTAAATTTATTTAATAGCATTTTGTAGATCGATAACTTACATGTAAAATGCAAGGAAATGATAGAGTTTGAAGGGCAAGGCCTGGGAAACAAAGAGAAAAGCAGTTATGCGATGGTGTAGTGTAAGGCGTGGGTGACAAAGATAAAAGCAGTGGATTCTTAGTTATAGTCGGGGACAAAGGTCAATATTATTTTTGGATCGCTAAGAGAGAATGTAATTGCAACCACTTAATCAGTCTTTTCAACATTCAAAGTTTTCCTCGGTTGCGAGACAACCCAAGGGAAATAGGCCAAACAAATGGATATGAGTGACATTGATACACCCCATTCATAATGTCAAAAAAAATAACAACTAATACCCAAAAATTATGTTGGGTTTCCACCAGCCATCCACCAATTTGAACCCTTATGCATCGTTTCTCAAGATTTTTTTTCTAAGTTTTACAATTCAAATCAATTCCATGCTCAATTTATTCAATACAATCTAGTAAAATATATAGATCTTCCAAGTAGACTTTGGGGACACAATAATCCACTTATAATTTTAGATTTACGATTTCGTCTTTCAGATTTTCATATTTATACATGACTGTATTCTAGGGTTACTCTTAGATTCCAAGCTACAAATAGATACAAGTCTCATTTAACGGTTACATCTCACATTAACTGAGAAAATGCATGGGATTGTATCACGTCATTTTTTTACATCATATTTCATTATTAAAACATATAAACAACATCTTTTTACCAACAAATAGAAAATAAAAATAAATAGGATGACCTATTAGACTTCTTGCACAGCCAAGATGGAAGAAATAACAATGATCACAAACAAACAGAAGGAAACATTAACAACCCTTCTTTAGCCTGTAATGAGGGAAAACAATGACGATCCCTTAGGTTAAGTGTTCAAACCTCGCTCTGATACCAAGTGTAATGACCCTCCAAGGGGGCCGAAAAAATACTAAAACTCATATGCATGTATATCATAAAATCTAGATCAATTAGACTAAGAACCCTAAAAATATTTTTCTAAAAGATAATAAAACAAGTCATATACATGTATTTATATATATACATTAATCGAGAGGTGTTTGTTACAAATACAAACAATTAGAACACAACTCAATTTTACAATCATTTAAGCCAAATGAATTTTACTTAGATAACTATAAGAAAATAAACAACATAATTTATAACCATAGATGTGACCTGTAAACTTGTCGAGATTTGCAAGTGTTGTTGAAGGTTTTTTTTTCTTCTGAAATCCTCACTGCAAGCTCCCGCGAACTCACCAAGATCTACCAGTGCCTCGACACTTGTTCGCTGCTAAAATATTTGTTGCACGCTCCAAACGGATTGTCAATCACAGTGAACCCATTGGTTTCCTCGCTTCCATTCCCTTACAAGTACTCTCCTTCCACGGGACCCCTGAGATCGACAGGGATGACAATACATGGCTAGCAACATAAATAAAATGTCAGGATACTGCTAGGAGGATCCCAACCCCACTCATGTTGTATTCAACCACACTCTTCCACAGTCCCCTCTGAGCCACCAAATTGGTTCGGGCTCAAAACTATGGCAAGACCAAAGAAGAAGATCCCCTGTTCTTCCTTTTTCTCTAGATTTTATTAACCCATCCATTAATAACAATGCATTCCATAAATCACCCTCAATTAACTCCTTAGTTTAATTAATTAATTTTATTTACTTACCCACTTTTTGGTTATCATAGGTTCTATGATTCTTTTTTTATTAGTTAGGAGTTTACTTTAGTTTGAGTTCGTTAATTTACTATTTTAACTAATTTCTTAATTTAGGTAAATTTCAGTTTATTTATTTATTATTAATTGTTTGTTTGTTTGTTTGTTATTATTATTTATTTACTTATTTATCATTATTTATTTATTTATTTATCATTATCATTTTTTAATTTTATTTAGCATATCATAATTTACTTAAGTTCTTTATGATGAATTTATTATTTTCCTTCATTCAAATAGATGTTAATTATTGCCGAATTCTCATCACGACCAGAACTGTCAAGGTGTTATGCTCCTTGCATGCCCTTCCAATAATTCCCACAGGAGGGGAGTTAGATATGATGACTGAGCCAATGTTACCTCAATTCACATACCATGTTAAGAACCAAGTGGTTCCTAGTGAATAAGGATGAATCCTTATTTCATGCCCCCTAGTATAATCTTCATGAGTGACCGACTCACGACCTACCCTAACATCACACACATCTGATGAACTAGAGTATTCCTCAATCTATTCAAAGCTCATCGTGTCGTCCAATTTTCTAGAGTTACACATATAATTTTTTATCCCCATCACTTGATGTGGGTCGATTGGCAATCATATTTAATCACCCGCACGTATAACAACCTGTGCATCAAATCTCATAAATAAGACTTCGACCATAACATAACCATTAATCGATCTCAATTGTCGAGGTTTCCCAACTCATCCAGAGTCCATGCATGCCAATGCATGAAACATATCACAATTTAATCATATTATAAACAATATTGATATCACTTACCATAGTCGTCAACTCAACTAGAGTCTTTTCATATTGATTCTTTCTTGCATTTCATGTACCTGGATTTTCTATCACACTCAAGATACCATCAAAGTACATGCTACATAACTTTTGTTAATCATTCATTAGTATAAAACTATTAGATTTTTATCATTTAAGCAATATGATCTTAGGATCTTATCTGAGAGAATAACATGCACAGCAATCAATCACAAGAGACAATAGACGCAAAGATTTTCCTCAGGGAAACCATAAAGGAGATAACCCCACAACTTCCTCAGAGATAGAATGAGCACCAATGGCAGTAGTAAAACTCAAAGACACAAAGATGATCTCCAACAATTGTTCTCTCTCTCACTTGTGTGAGCTCCTCTTCTCTCACCTATGTGTTATAGCTGGGTGAATGTTTGTATCAAATAGAGAGGCTCACTCTCTATTTATACTAGTTTTTGACTTGACAATTACTTACCAGGGCTGACTTCTCTAGGAGAGTCTAATAACCCTAGTGCCCCATAACTACGAGGACTTTGCCCCCTGATCAACAAGGATGGTTAACCTCTATGACTTGACATGACTTGATGGCATTAATGATTCTCCCGATAGGAACATTGGGGAACAATGAAATACAATATATGAAATATACAAGTGAATACATTATGAAGTTACAAATACATCAACACTGCCTCTTAACTAGGAAGGTATTCTCTAGACACAATGCATCAGCACAAGTCTTCATCACTAGATCATCATCAAAGGTGGATCATTACTCGATCATCATCATCACTGCTTCCGCTATCACGATCAAATGGTGTTATCTCTCAATTCTACTCATCACAGGAAGTTCTACAGAGCTAGCCCTTTTTCATGCTGGTTGTAGGCCATGTCAGAAAGGCCCGCCCACCACTTATATCTTACCATGGGAGGAGCACATCCAGCATCCATGTTAGAAAGGCACGCCCAGTACTCACATCTGACCATGGGAGGCCCATCCTATCACCATGTCAAAAAATCCCAGCACTTACATCCCTCGACATGGTAGGACACACCATCTACCATCCGAGGAAAGTCCCAGCACTTACATCCACCGGCATGGTAGGACATACCATCTACCATTCAAGGAAAGGCTCTACACTTACATCCACTGGAATGGTAGGACACACCATCTACCATCCAGGGAAAGGCTATGCACTTACATCCACCTGCATGGTAGGACACACCATCTACCATCCAAGGAAAGGCTCTGCACTTACATCCACTGGCATCGTAGGACACACCATCTACCATCTGAGGAAAGGCTCTGCACTTACATCTGACCATGGGAGGCCCAGCCTACCACCATGTCAGAAAGGCTCAGCACTTACATCTGATCATGAGAGGCCTGTCCTGCACCATGTCGGAAAGGCTCAACACTTATATCTGACCATGGGAGGAACCAATCCTACCACCATTTTAGAAGGGAGATGTACTTACATCCGACCATGGGAGGCCTAGCCTGCCACCATGTCGAAAAGGCACAACACTTATATCTGACCATGGGAGGCCCAACCTACCACCATGTCAAAAGGGCTCAGCACTTACATCTGACCATGGGAGGAACCAATCCTACCACCATGTCAGAAGGGCTCATCACTTACATCCAACCATGGGAGGCCTAAATTTCCACAATGTTGGAAGGGCTCATGGACTCATCACTTCCCCTTGGAGGGAACCTCAATCTGGAGCACACCAAGCTTCTCCCTAAAGTACTCAAACTTCACTCTGGCCATTTCTAGCATAGAATCACATCAAGGCTGATTACATCCAAGGATAACCTACGAGATTCGCCAGGAATGATTACATCCAAGGACAACCTACAGGACCATTTATGTCTGAGCAACGTACGAGCTTCGCCAGGATTTTATGCTCAGACAACCTGTCTCACCGGATATGCTAGAACTCACTCTTTCGACAGATCTTGATATGGATCACATACTGGAGCTTCACTGCTCCTCTCTGATCTCATACTGAAGCAACATCCTGAAGTGCTCTTCCTATCAATGGCACTGCCTGTCCAATTCAAATCCACATAACCCTCTAGGTTAATCTTCTGATTCGCTTCATACTTGAGCCCGTAATCAGCTGTACCCTTCAGGTACCTCAGAATATGCTTTGCAGCATTCAGGTGAACATGTCTTATATCTGTCAGGAACTGGCTCAATGTATTCATAGAAAAGCAAATATCTGCTCTTGTATTCATCAGGTACATTAAGGACCCAATCATTTGACGATACATCGTAGCATCAACCAACTCTGACGAAGCATCTCTCAATAGCCTCAGGTTCGATGACATAGGTGTTGCAATATCCTTGCATTCCATCATCCTGAACCTCTTCAGGATCTCTACTACATACTTCCCTTGTCCCAGGGATATTCCATCTGCATTCTACCACACCTCCATGCCTAGAAAGTACTGCATCATATCCAAGTCCTTCATCTCGAACTCGGTAGCAAGTCTCCTTCTTGCAAATTTAATGAGTTCCTCTTTTATATCAGGAACAAGTCATCGACATATAACAGGAGCATCACTGGTCTTCCACCTTCAACCTTGAAGTAAAGGTTGGAATCCTATTTACTCTCAGTAAAGCCTAGATCCATCAGTAAGTTGTCCATCTGGTCGTATCATGTCCAACCTCAGGATCTTCTGTAGTCACTCCCTCTGAAGCGGAGCATCATTCTCCCTCTGCCTTTGGTACTCTATGCATTGAAATATTATGTACTGGAGTAACAAGTAGCTTCCTCTGCTACTAATATTCTATGTATCCATTTAGGGTCACTGGATACCAATATCCTCTATATTTAACCTTTTCAAAAGTTCTTCTCGCACCCATCTGTGAGCATGTCATCCTCTATAGGATTTCATCTTCAACCTTGTAGCAAAGGTTCAGATATTCATTACTCTAGGTGATATCCAAGCTCCTTATGTATGTTTTATCCCATGGGTGCCTTCTGAGCTCATACGTGGCCTTCTTTAATTTGCACACATGAGTCTGCCTGTCATGTGCCTCAACTCCCACTAGCTGCAAATGTCTCTTCATAGTCTATGCCTTCTTTCTGTGAGAAGCCTCGTGCTACGAATCTTTCCTTGTATCCCACAATGTTGTCATTTATTGCATATTGGATATTGTAGATCCATATGGAAGACATTACGGACTCCAATTAAGGTCTCGATACTGCATCCTAGACATCATTCTTCTTGAACAAGTACTCTCCTTCCCTTTCTTCTTGGCTACTTCTTCATAGCTGAAAGGCTCCGCATCAATGATGTCGTTCAATAGTGTCACATAACTGCACTGTGTACGAGACCTCTTTCTTTCTTTGAAAGTATCATCATATTATTCTTCATCTTGTATTATTTCTCGAACTATCATCACTTGTTCTTCGGAACAAGTCTCATCCTTCTTTTCTTGTAAGCAATTGTATGTGATCTTTCCTACAAGTCAAATGCATTAGTTGTATGGTTAGAAACATTTCATAAGGCATATTCATAATGGCAAATTCGTATGCATAAAGATATAATCATGCAACTATTTTAGCCAATACAGCATTCATCCATATCTCACAGAAACTTTCTAGACGCCTTCCATCTCTACCATGACATCATTGAGATTGTGCACTAATCTAGTATGTCAGCAAAGAGGTTTCATTCTATATAAGTAGCAATGGAGAGTTGTATAGCACCATGAGCTACTTACCCATCACATGTATATTAGTGGTATATTGTCATTAATGCAAACATTCTATAATGCATAACACATAAACTAAATATAAACAAATGCATAACAAAACAATACCATAAAATGACAATTGAATACTTATCTTTATTTGTTTCGTGGGTAGAACCCTTCTTGATCCTTTAGCTTCATCATCTTCTTCATTCATAACTGCATCGTTTCTTATCCAAATGCTAAGATGGATAAGAGGTTCTTCAAGAATTGAGTTCTTCATATTCATCATCACTTGAGGGATCTTCTTTGAATCGTGATCATTTTATCTTCAATTGCTCCCATCTTCTCTTCTCTTATTATGAGTCGAGCTTCTTCTTGTGTGCACTCTTCCCAGAGTCTATTGAAGGTAATCACTTCCTTCTGGCACACATTGTTCGGGTACATAGGGTACTCCCAAAAGACCGAACACCTTGAGCAACTGCTTCACACAAATAGATCATAGATCAACACACCGATGTTTGTCACGTGGTTAAAACCCTCGAGAGGGAAACAGTCCATGACCCCAGCCAAATAGCTACTTGGAGCAATTTATTATGCAAAAGAAAGAAAGTTACATGAGCTTCTCATAATCGATCAACTAGCCAAGGACCCTCTATGTTATTTAAATAGAGATCATAGACCAATCAGGTGTTAAGCCACGGATCAATGGTAGGTATGATCTAAGAGAATTTGAACCGTCGGATCACTCTATGTCTAGAACATATCATGACCGTCGGATTAGAATATTTACAAATTCATACTATTGCATACTAAATAAACACACTTTTACCTAACAGATATATTACACAAGTTGATATTAACTAACTCCTAAGTGTCTAAATATCCTAACATCCCCCCTTAAGAACAACTTGGGATAGGATTGAAGGATTTACAAAAGTGACACTATTAGGAGAAGGAAGGAGGCATTAGAGCCTATTCCCCCTTAAGGACACATTCCTGAACTCCTAACGTAGACCGAAGTTTAGAAAACTTCGCTTCTATAAGAGACTTGGTGAAGATGTCAGCAACTTGATCATTTGTAGGGCAATAGAGCACTTCAATAACATGATCATGAACAAGATTTCTGATGAAGTGCATGTGTAGCTCAATGTTTTTTCTGCACTGAGGTAGAACTAGATCTTTGGCAAGCTTTATGGTGCTTTGATTGTCGCACCAAAGTGGAGTAGGTTGTTGCTGCTCGAATCCAAACTCTGAAAGGATCTGTCAAAGCCATAAAGCTTCTTAACTGGCATTAACTGCAGCGTGATATTCTGCCTCTGCTGAAGAAAGAGCAAGAGCTTGTTGTTTCTTACAAGCCTAAGTGACAGGTCCAAATCCTAGAATGAAAACATAACCTGCAGTAGACTTTCAATCATCAGGCTCACCGGCCCAATCTGAGTCAATGAAACCAACCAACAAAGGTTTCCCCTTTGTATTGTAATGAATCCCAAACTGAATTGTACCTCAAATATATTGAAGTATTCTTTTTGCTACTTTCCAGTGACATTCATGAGGAACTTGCATATAACAGGCAACATGACCAACGGCAAAGGAAAGGTTAGGAAAACAATGAGTCAAGAATAAAAGACTACCAACAAGCTGACAATACAAGGTGGCATCTACTTCAGGGGAAGTACAAGTGGCAGAAAGTTTGACTCCAGACTAGAAGGGAGAAGAGGTTAGTTTACAATCTTCCATGTGGAATCGACGAAGAAGGTCACAAGCATACTTAGACTGGGAAAGAAAAATTCCTTCTTTGTTTTGCAAGACTTGGAGACCAAGAAAATAATGCAAATGTCGTAAGTCTGACATTTCAAAATTTTGCTTAATACTGGATTTCACATGGGTTATAAGTTTACGGTCACTACCAGTAAGGATAAGATCAACAACATAAAGAACAAGTATGATGATATGGTTTCCTACTTTCTTGGTATAGACATTGGGGTCAGAATGGCATCTAGAAAAACCACTGTCAAGGAGAAAGCTATCCATTTTGGCATACCAAGTTCTAGGAGCTTGCTTAAGGCCATATAAGGATTTCTTAAGGAGACAGACAAGGCTAGATTTATCCTAAACATATCCAGGAGGTTGTTCCATGTAAATTTCCTCCTGTAAATCACCATGTAAAAAGGCAAACTTGACATCCATTTGATGGACTTCCCAGTTATGTAAGGCTGCAAGGGAAAGAACAAGGTGGATGGAATTCATCTTTGCGACAGGAGCAAAGGTTTCATTGTAGTCAATCCCTTCAACTTGGGAAAAACCTTTGGCAACTAACCTTTCCTTAAGTCTTTCAACACTTTCATCTAATGCATACTTAGTTATGTAGACCCATTTACATCTGACAAGTTTTCTTCCTTTTGGAAGAGGAACAAGATCCCAAGTATCGTTCGCCATTAAGGAACGATATTCTTCATCCATAGCTGCATCCCAATCTAGATTTCCTGAAGCTTCTGCAAAAGTTTCTAGATCATGATTCTCAAAAACTTGAGCCAAAAGAGAAGAGGCTCGCTGAAACTGAAAACGTCTTCGACGTTCATCTCTAGGATCACCGGCAAGATCACCAATTGCTTCACATGTTGAACGAACCCATCGAGGAAGCATTGGTGCTGGTGCAATTGGAGGAACATGAGTAGGCGGAGGTGGATTTTCATCCTCACTATCATCATTAGAAACTAAAGTTGGAAACCTGTCAAGGAAGTTGGAAGAAGAAGAAGAAGGCACAATTGCTGGATCAGGATCACAGGCCAAAGATGGCACACTCACCAAGATAGGCTCGCAGGCCAAGAGATTTTCATCAAATTTAACATCTCTTCTAATGATTATATCATGTGAATGGGGTTGAAGAAGTCTATAACCTTTTACATCTTCAGAATATCCAACAAATAGTCACTTTTCACTTTTAGGCTGCAACGCTTTCCGTTTTTTATCCGGAATGTGAGCCCATGCTTCACAACCAAACACACGAAAGTGACTTACATCTAATTTAATTTTACTCCATGTTTCTTCTGGTGTTATACTTTGTAAAACTTTAGTGGGTGTGCGATTAACTATATAATTTGCACAATTTATGGCCTAAACCCAATATTGAAGACTTAGTCCCTTAGATTGGATCATACAATTAGCCATTTATTTTAAAGTGCGGTTCTTCCGTTCAGCTACAACATTTTGTTGTGGTGTATATGGAACAGTGTGTTGTTGTTGAATTCCTTGTTTAGTGCAGAAAGTAGTGAACTTGTCGTTAACATATTCTCCTCCATTGTCAGATTGTAACTTAATAATTTGATGACCATATTGTTTTTCAACAAGGGCCTTGTAGGCCAAGAACATGTTAAATACTTTGCTCTTAAGTTTTAGGAATTAAACCCAAATGCGTCTGGAGTAGTCATCAATGAAAGTTAAGAAATATTTGAAACCAGAAAAGGATGCAGATGGAAGAGGGCCACACAAGTCACTATGCACAAGCTCCAAGGAAATTGAGGCATGCTAAGAGGCACGTTTGTCAAAACTGTCCCGATGATGTTTTTCGAGTACACAACCGGAACAAACACCATCCTTGCAAGAGACCATCGGAAGACCAGTCACCATATTGTCTTTACATATTTTTTGCAATGAGCGATAATTTAAGTAACCAAATCGCTCATGCCAAAGTTTGTCCAAGTTATCACTATGAGCAACAAAAACTGAAGGAAAATGTGATGACCCAAAGTTGTTAAATTTTTACAACCAAATATCATCAACATTTCTAGTAGTAAGGACATTTTGAGGATTTTTAAAATCCTTGATTACAACTTGGCGAGGTGTAAACATTACAGTTTTACCTTCAGCTGAATGAGTAATTTGATAGACTAATAACAAATTGCGGGAAATTTTTGGAACACATAGTACATCACTAAAATGACCATTTTCTACTGGAACTATTCTAGATCCTACAACACTTAAATATCTATCATCACCAACAAATATTTGCTTGGTGTTACATTCATGCATAGTCAAAAATATGGCTTGATCCTTAGCCATATGATAAGATGCTTCAAAATCAGTGAGCCACTCATTTGAAGTAGAAGAAGAAGATGCAGTATGAGAGTAACCAGAAGCACAAAGTGCAAGTCCATGAGAGGTAGATTCTGAAGACGAATCTAGGCTGATATGGTGCTTCTTCATTGCTACTTCCAAGGCTACAATCTTCTTAAAACACTTAGATTCATCATGATTATCTTCCCACAAAAATTGCAATGACGCTCAGTCTTCTTTCCTTTTGGCTTGGATCCGTTGTCATTTTTTAAAGAAAGAGCTGACTGAGAGGGTTTGGGACCCTTGTTGTTTGGCTTATTATTGCGAAAATTATGTTTCTTGGGAGGCTTGGACTTTTCTTTCTGTTGGGACAATAAATATTTCCCATATGCATCTGCATTGTTAATTATTCCAAGATGAATGAGCTTATCTTGCTCTCTAATTAAGGAATCACAAAAGGATTCAAGACTAGGCTCTTGATAGCTAGCTGCAGTCAAGGATTCTTTTATGGAGTAGAATGTAGATACAAAAATAGAATATTCAGGTCCAAGTTTGGAAAGAATATGATAAATACATTGTTTTTCTTATTTCTTAATCTTACATTCTACACATAAGAGTCTAAGAGTTTTATACTTAGATAAATAGTCTTGAATGCATGAAAAATCATTTGGATTCAAGGAAATCAACTCATTCTCAAGTTGATGACCCTGAATTTCATTGTGTTTATCAAACACAGATTCCAACTTTTCCCAAGCTTGATCAGATTCATCAATTCTAGATATGTGGAATCGCAAATCAGTAGAAGTTGAAATCTCAATCAATCCACGAGCTTCATCACATCTATTTGCCCATTTAATTTTCTTATCATCATCAATGGGTTCTGTTTCTTTCCTTGAGGTTATCCTGAAAAGTTCCCTACTTCGCAGAACATCCTCCATACGATATTTCCATGAGAAATAGTTAGAACTTGTAAGTATAATATCACAAGGGGCGGCCATACTATAAATTAATAGCCAAAAGAACAGAAACTAACTGTCTGGATGCAAAGAGCTCAAAAAAATATGCAGTTTTAAAATAACGGCACTAAAAACTGATTCTGGATGATGAAGTAATGCTTGATCAAAGAAAATGTTGAAGATGTCCCCAATAGTGACGTGGCAGATATTAACTTGACCAACTAAAAAAAAGAACCTCCCTCTCCCCAAGATCAACCTTTGACAATCACTTTACAATAAAGTGGCTTTTAAGTGAATCACTTTTGTAGAATAAGTGATGTTCACTTTTACAATAATGTTACTTTTAAATAGTGTGGCAATAAATTAAAAGACTTAAGTGACTCGCTTTTTTATTTTATTTTATTTATGTGAGATTCACTTTTATAATAAAGTAACTTGAAAATAGAAATTGCATGCACTAAAAAGTAGCTTAATAACACTTGAACTCAAGACCTATTAAGGAATAAAACAAATTGGACCAAGTGAGCTAAGTTTAAAAGGTACGTAAAAGAATGGAAAGAAGAAGAGGGTTTTTTTTTTTTACTCTTCTCTCTCGTTCTCCGTGTTTGTCTTTTTTTTTCCTGCAAATTACAAAAAAAAACGAAAAACAAAAACAAAACAAAAAACTTTTTCCACACAATGGGGTTAGATCTTGGTTAGCTTACCCGAAAAGTCTACGTTTTCAAGTTTTTCTCGATGTTTCTGATTTGTTGTGATCACACAAGGTGCACAACAAAGAGCATACATAGCCGAGAAGACAAAAAAAAAACTTTCAATTACTATTTCTGATTCGCCGCGATTGCGCAAGGTGCATGGCAAAGAGCATACACAGCCAGGGAAGGCAATAGTCTGAGACTAAAACAGTAAAGATCTAATAATAAAACTGATAAAATATGAGAGATTTAAAAATTAAAACAAAATCCATTATTGTAACATTATGCCTTCAGATTTGTCGAAATGGGTGTTTCTAGAACAAATGGAAACAGTTTTCGATGAAATGAAAACTATTTCCCAATGGAAACAGCGCTTTGGACGTAATGGAACAGCTCCCACATGCCACAAATGTACAAAAAATCTAGAACCAGAAACCCTTTCAAAGTTTAGGCAACACCAGTTCTAGATCTTGATCAAAATCGAAAACGGCTTTTCATAAACGCTCTGATACCATGTTCGGGTACACAGGGTACTCCCAAAAGACCGAACACATTGAGCAACCATTTCACACAAATAAATCACAGATCAACACATGGATGTTTTTCACGTGGTTAAAACCCTCAAGAGGGAAACAGTCCATAGCCCCAGCCAAATAGCTACTTGGAGCAATTTATTATGCAAAAGAAAAAAAGTTACATGAGCTTCTCATAATCGATCAACTAGCCAAGGATTCTCTATGTTCTTTAAATAGATATCATAGACCAATCGGGTGTTAAGCCATGGATCAATGGTAGGTATGATCTAAGAGAAGTTGAACCGTCGGATCACTATATGTCTAGAACATATCGTGACCGTCAGATTATAATATTTACAAATGCATACTAAAGAAACACACTTTTACCTGATGGATATATTACACAAGTTGATCTTAACTAACTCCTAAGTGTCTAAATATCCTAACACACATTCCTTGAATGAATGAGTCCCATGATCCTGGGAAGCCATAACAGTATCTTCTTCTTCTTGTGACTACTTCGTCATAGCATCAAACACTTCATTTTGGTGTCTTTAGGGATGACACGTGAGGGATGAGATGATCTTTAATAGAATTTGGAATGATTCTCTTGGCTCTAGCCTTAGCCTCATATCCCTCTGTCTCCTAGACCTTTCTTACTTAAATACTGATCCAAGTCAATTTCTTCAAGGATCGCAGAGTTCCTATACTTCTTCTAATTTATATTCTTCCCTTCAAATAGCTTGGTCGGGGAATCAAACATCTCTTTAGGTGTCTTTAGGGAAGACACTTGTTTTGATAGAATCAACAATAATCCTCTTGGCCTTGACCAAGCTCTTCTTGTGTAAGGCCTTAGCCTCATCTCCCTCCGGAACTGGAACCTCTCCCACTTATGTAGGTGTCCAATTCATTTTCTTCAAGAATCAGTCAAATCTTATACTTCCATGCTCGAAATTTTTCAGCTTCACCAAGCTTGTCATCAAGCTAGTGTGATAAATCATTTTGATATGAGAACCTCAAATGTAAATAGAAAAAGATTAGATTTTACCGATTTGAGGTGTCCGTCCTGGTTTCGGATCTAGTTGATCTAGGGTTTGTAAGAAAAACCCTAATTTTCAAAACTTGGAATTTCAAACTTCTGAATGGATAGAAATATGGGCCTCTTCAAGGCGAGCTATGCAATGTACTCCTTTTTTCTGAAAACAGTGGAGAGAAGGTCCCAAAATAGGAAGCCCTAGTTTTCCAATTTCCTCTACAGAAATGCCTGATATTGTTTCTACGGTAGCTCTGAAAGTAATACTCCTTTGTGTCTACAATTTCGTATGGAGGTAGCCTCGTCTGTCCTATTTCCTACACCATAGGTTTGAGCAGAATTTCTTTCACCAATTGTGACTTATGATAGTTTTCCCAAGGCGACTTATTTCAGGACTATTCAGCATGGCGAACTTGTACAGACTGCCACGTGTCACTATTTACTCTTCAGGGTCTAAAAATTTTACCATAGAAATTAAAGTCCATTCCCTATCTGGAACATCTTGAGAAATTTCATTTGGACCTTCTTAGCCCAATATATAGCAATTCTCCCTAGGTGTCATGTTTAGGGATGAATCCTGGAAGAGGCTGGAACCCTGATTTTGAGTATTCATATCTCCAAGAATATAGTGAATATGAGGCTAAAAAATTTACACAGGATAAATAAGGAGTTTATCTTCGGCCTGTGAAAATTTCGACTCCTAATCCTTCTTCAATCGCAAGATATAGCGAATGTACCAAAACTACCAATTTTAGTATTTTAGGGTTTTTTAAGCCTGGGGTCAAACTAGGGTTTGAATTTCCTAGAGTTTTACTCAACCAAAAACTTTGATCTTGTTCTCTAAAATTTGATTTTGATGAGAAGAGAAATCATATGTTGGGATCACTCAAAAATTCATCTTTCGTGAAAAGCCCTAATTTCCCTCAATAGTGATTGAAAATGCCCAGAATCAAATTATGCTTTGACAGAAAGATACACCTCTCAATGGAGAGTTATCCTAGCCTCCTTTTGCTGATGATTTGTGGAGATAAACCGAAAAAGTAAGAAGCCCTAGATTCTACATATACACACTATCTTCTTCTTAGGTTAGCTCTGATAATATATTAAATTTTTATCATTTAAGCAATATGATCTTAGGATCTTATCTGAGAGAATAGCATGCACATCAATCAATCACAAGAGACAATAGACACAAAGATTCTCCTCGGGGAAACCATAAAGGAGAAAACCCCACAACTTCCTCAGTGATAGAATGAGCACAAATGGCAGCAGTAAAACCCAAACATAGAAATATGATCTCCAACAATTGTTCTCTCTCTCACTTGTGTGAGCTCCTCTTCTCTCACCTATGCGCTATAGCTGGGTGAGTGTGTGTATCAAATAGAGAGGCTCACTCTCTATTTATAATAGTTTCCAACTTGGCAATTACTTACCAGGGATGACTTCTCTAGGAGATTTCAATAACCCTAGTGCCCCACAACTGCGGGGACTTTTCCCCCTAACCAACAAGGATGGTTAACCTCTATGACTTTACATGACTTGATTACATTAATGATTCTTCGGATAGGAACATCAAGGACCAATGAAATACAATATATGAAATATACAAGTGAATACATTCCGAAGTTACAAATACATCAACAAAAATATTATACAACTTTAAATTCTTGTTGATAACTTCACATGATTTTTCGTTCACAATTAAAATCATAATATAATTGCATTCATAATTGACCAAATGTCGACATCATTTTCATAATCATATTTTACTCATAAATATGTTAGATAATTCTTCTTAGGTCATATATTATCAATAATGCATTGCTTCACATATGTCTAGGTCATCTGAAACCGGATGCCCTCAAAAATATGTCCATACAATTTTTTTAGATCTCAAATAAACAAAGGGTCGGATCATTAGTCATAGAATGCCCTCAATTAATAGTTATTCTTATGTCGAGATTCAAGGTTAAAACAAGGCCTTATAGTAGGGTGGTGTAAGGTACCACATAAGTATTCTCAAAGTAAGCCTAGGTAGACTTAGTTGGGCCATTACTAGTGTCCCTTGCACTCCCATGGGGGGTGGGGGGGTACAAGAATGGTATGTAAAAGATGGGAGGAACTGATGGACTCAATGTGTGTTCAATGCCATCACTCATTAGAGGGGTAGATGTTGATGACGAGAGGGTTGGAAACATATTTGCATAGCTAAAAATAATGCACATAAGGTCATCCGTTGATGTAGGGATTTTAGGAGGAGGCCCTGAGTGTGTCGCTAGAAAGTCATAATATTTGTACACACCTGGGCATATATCAATGTAAGGGGTTTTATTTACTTTACCTACAATGGGTAGGATGTTTTCAGGGTTGGTGTTGGCATGAGGGTCATAGTAATTGAGTCATGGTTCACCTTTGTCAATATCTAAGGTCATAAGGCGAGAGTTTGAAGGGTTGACAGCGCCAAGTGCATTAAGTAATTCCTTCCTTTGTGTTGGAGATAATTGGAGTACTTTTAAAGTGGACATGGCAGTTGGGGACTGATCCAAGTCATCCACAATACTGTAGTTGTGGGCGTCTTTCATGTGAGGGTTATGAGGGGTATGCCTAAGTGAAACCTTTGGGATCCTTGGGATTTGTCCACTGCTTGGGCGTGGTATTTGCAAAGGGACTCTAGAGGGAATAGGTACATCCTCCAGTTGTGGGGGTTCAATCCTACCATAGAATTTGGATCAAGTCTAAAGGTTGACATCTATATTGTTCATGTATATGTTTTGAAAGGAGCCATCACCTAGAGGGAGAGGTTTCGGTTTTTGGGTAACCATCCCTTTGTTGGAAAAGGGTTGTTGAAAGACAACTTGCTAGCACTATGGTGCATTAGGTTCATGCAGAGGATTTTTTGTTGTATTTTTCTTTGCTTCCACCAACTGTTGGTAGTATGGGAGAAGTGTACAATGGTGAGTATAGTGGTCATACTCTCCACAAATCGAGTAGGAATAAATTTTCCTCAAGTTAGTTTTTTTCCCTTGTTTGGGAGGGTTAGTAGCCCCTGATTTTTTGTTACCCAGGTTTTAATTCTGTTAGGGAGGGAGGTTGTCCCCTTGCTCATGCTACTAGTTCTATTTGCTCTTACCTTTCTTCTTCCCCTAATTTTGAGGATGTTGGCAGTTCGTTGTGTTTAACCGCTCAAACTATTGAGCTTTTTGTGTGAAGGAAGGTTGTACTAAATTGACCCCCATGTGCGGCATGGCAGCAAAACTAGGGGGGACTGGAATAGATAATAAGGATTATACCCCTATGGTGGATATATTTGTTTTGCGCTCCATATGATGTGGATGTAGGAGTTGGTCGTACCATTTACAGTGGAGGTACTAGCATTGTTTGGCTTGCATTTGGGTAGGTAGGACTATAGGTTCCATATTGTAGTTGTCCAAATTGAGGTTTTGGTACAGTTCTAAGGGGTTCCAACACAGGGGAGGGGGTTGGGATGGGTGTGTATTGCATTTCCATAATAGGTGGCATCGAATTCGGGTGGGAGGGATTTTCCTTGCTAGAGAATGGACACAATAAGACCATTTCCTAAATGTGATGACCCTGCATCAGAGGGATCCAAATATCCATGTTGAGAGGCATCAGGTAGGATGGTGTATAAGCAACCTAATTGTGCATAGATGAGATCAAAGTGTTGGGCATTTAGGATGGCATCTTACTTAGTTTGGAGCAATGAGTAGCCACATATTTCGCAATCATGATTCGGAGTAATTTGACAAACCAATCCAATAAGAATGGAGGTTGAATGTTTATTTTTCATAATATGTGTAGTTTACAGCACTCATGGATGTGGTTTGTTACGTAGGTAGAAGTATTCTGTCGAAATTCTATGTGAATCTTGAGGTCGAGGTTATGGCGTATGGGAAGTTGAAAGTAGGTGAGAAAGGTGGTGGTTATCATCCCAGAGGTGTCATGCATTTCCCTCAGTAAAATCACTGTTGGCAAGGTGTTTTGGATACATTTGTTGCGCACCATCGCAGATGCTACGCAAAGCTCAAAGACACCGCGCAAGATAGAGAATAGAATATTTTATATATATTGTGTCACCTTTTGTAGTTTTTGACCATATTTTGTGGATATTGGTCATTATTTTGTAGAATCGGTTAAGAGTTAGTTAGGAAGTTGTCTAAGTGGACCTTGAATGTAAAGCCACAAGCCTATAAGTAGATGTTGAATTGCAAGTGTTAAATATATTTTTTGGAGATTATCTTGAAGCATCTGAACTGAGATCTGTTGATAAGTGAACTATTTTGGAGAATCTGTGATTTTGTGCGGAAGTAATATGACAAGACAGAAGTTGACCTGAATCATTGTGTTCTTTTCTATTTTTCTATTTTACTGTCTTTCGCAATGCAAATATGAATACAATGTGTATCTGCAACATGGATCTATAGATGATGCGATGTTTCCTTGTTTTAAATGATGTTATTATGTTGGATCTGCTTGCGCGTCACCGTTTTTATTGCAGTTATGATTAAATGATGTGATATGTTGAAGAATGATTATGAATGGTTATGTGGATGCATAAGTTGAATGATCTGTTAATGTCATGTTAAATCGATAAGTTGATGCACACTTTCCTTTCCTATTCTACGGAAACTTGGTTCCGTCAGCTATCCCTCGAACATGTCGGGTGAGACTTCATCCGCTATGTGGGTGTTGCCAGACGGGGTAAAACCTGTCTGGGCCGGTGCTCAGGGATATCGCAATGGTTTGGTTGTCGAAAGAGTGAGAACCCCTAACAACTGGTTTTGTTGGCTGGGTTTGTGTCAACAAATGGTTTTGTTGGTGGGACCTTGTTTCGACCGAGGGAATGACATGTGGCATCCGACGAGACCAAAAATTGAAGATTGGTTCGACCAGAAGCCGTGAAAATTTGATGGTAGGCAAAATCAGAACCCTGGCCTAATGACAGATGAGTCGATGGAAAGGTACATACACGACAGTCCACACGAGTATTTTTTCTCTAAATTCCTGATCATCTTGTATGAGTGGTTGGCACGATTCACCTATCGCAAGATAAAGTTCCAAGGAGGAGAGACAACGTCTTGGATCCCTGAGTTGATCCAGGAGTTGCAGGAAACCGACAACAGAGCATCGCGGGCTGTGAAACCAGTTGGACAGTATCTTAGAAGGCTATATCACCGAGTTTGTGGTTGATACTACTAAGTCCTACAGTGAACCAGAGAGGGAATTCTTCAACGGACCAAGAGGTAGGTTCTTATTGTCTTTACAATTTTCAATTAAGATGCTTGTCTATGAAAAAGGCATACTGAAGATGCAACGCGAGTAGTAGAACTCTGGTGTGTGGGGGATGTGGATACCACGAAGAAAGGGGGAGATGAATGGAATGATACTGGGTAGATAGGTGCAAGTTACGACAAGACTGTGAGGGAATCTGAGGAAGAAAGTGGTCTTACAAGAGGAGGAGAAAGGTTTCGACAAGAGAAGAGGTAGAGGACAGGGGAAGGACCTGCTGCGATCGAAATGCAAGACCGTGAAGTAATACCACACGGGACAAAGTGACCCCATAGTGATGACAAGGACAACTAGACCCAGACTATGCCCCAAGGTAGAGGCAAGATCAACCCCCACCAGCAACAAACCCACACCTCCATGCACTACGTCGCAATGAGGAAGAAAAGCAAGTTCAACACTAACGTTTCCAACATGCTAGCAACACTCTAATAGCAGTAGTAGACCAGCATATTTAGGAAGAAGGCCAAGAATGGCGGGTGATGAGGTGAAGTTACCCATGGGAATGGGACTGAGGATCCAGAACAATACTGGTTCCTATGTGAGGCAGTATGGTGTGTAAGACAAGTTGTAGATGATGACGTTAAGAAGAGCCAATTGGAGAAAACCCTTTGGGGTCGCGCACTAGATTGGTACATGAAATTTGTACAAGTTCTTACAGGACTCCAACGAAGACACTGGCAGAATTCAGGAGAGGACTTATTGAAGAATTTAGAAAACTAAATTCTGAAGTGCAGTACATTACAGAACTGAAGGAAATTAAGCAGTATCCCAATGAGACTATTTGGGATTTTGATCAAAAATTCAAGACACTAATGGCAAGAGTGAGTTTTGAGATGAGCAACATTTAGCATAAGGAATGGTTCATTACAGCGTTACTAATTCATATCAAACTACCATTGATGCAACAGAAGATTGCGACACAACTCAAGGCTCTGGAGATCACCATGAAGTTGGAAGCTTCACCCGTTGGAGAAAATGCAGTCGGTATGAATCAAATTTAGACGCAGTTGGAGAACTTGACACTCCAATTGCAAGACATTAAGAAGGGAATGGAACAACATGAGGATCTATGGTGCACTCGATGTCGCGCAAACAGACATACCAAGGATACTTGCCCAGATTTCTAAAACTACCTGTTGTCAGGGGCGCCAAACCCATTGAGTTGTGGCAGTGTACCATGGTGCCGCATTTGTCAAGTATATGGGCATCGACATGAGGAGTGCGGGTACATGCAGAAGATGGTGACGAAGCTGACAAACCTATACTGCACATTTTGTCAATTTGTTGGGCCATGTCGCGCGTATGACCTACTCCAAGAGAGAACATATGACTCGTATTATGTGAAGGGGGAGGATCATCGAGAGATCCAGTAGCCGTAGCTGCAGGTGGTGTAACCACCACCTCAACCTCAGTTTGTACCGCAGCAACGACCGCAGATACAGTTTGTACCACAACAACCACAATAGTAGTTTGTGTCATAACCGCAGTATAATCAGATGCAGATGGCTCCGTAGCAGCCACAGTACATTCAGTCACTGCAGTATGTTTAGTAGCAGTTGAATCCCCCGCAACAACAATTATTCCAACCACAGTACCAGCAACAAGGAGGATTTCGATGATGAGGAGGAGGATTTGGTCGAGGAAGAGGACGAGGTAACAGACCTATCCAATGTTATAATTGTGGTGTGCTGGGGAATTATCATAGATATTTCCCACAATTGCAGTGTACACGTACATATTGTATCGCGATTGATCACAATGTTGAGAAATACCCACCACTGATCGTGAGGCGACATGCCAGAAATGTTCTGCAACTGCAGAACCATAATCAATCGAATCAGAATCAGTTGCAGAACCATAATCAAGTACAGAACTAGAACCAGTTGCAGAATTAGAACCAAATTCCTGTTCATAACCAAATTCCATTTCAGAACCAGAATACAAATAAGAATGTGAATCAACCTATGAATCCACCACTTAACCAAAATCAAGGACCGACAGTTGGGACGATCTCGATGAACCTAGAGAATAGGATGTTGATGTCACTATCGTCACTCGCGGAGGTGCAACAACTGGAGAATATAGTTTGATTCCAAAAGTCCAGTTTGATGGAAATAAGAAAGTACAATTTGACGTCAAGGCAAAGAAAGATACATTCTTTGAAGCACGGGACGAGATGCGCAGAAACTCGGTTAAGTTTCATGTTTATGAAATGCCTACTGCTTTTTATTCCACTTTGGAGGCAGGACCATCATGATAGCATTGTACCTTGCAAAAATTCTTTAAGAGTTTCTTTTCACTGGAAAGAGATCCCATCGCTCTTGCCAAGATTGAGAATCTATTGCATCGACCGGCTCAGGGACAAAAGGATTCCGTGGTGAATTCTTTGCATAAGAAAAATACGGGGAAATAAATGTGCATGAACATACAGATTGGGGATTATGATGTCGACTCAGTCATTCTGTATCTCAGCTCAGATGTTAACATTCTAACAAGACAGACATGCCAAAACATGGGGATCCCAACACTAAGCTGGTCTCCTGTACAGCTGCTACTGGCCAACTAGGCTAGAGTGACGCCAATTGGGAGAGTTCTGCGCCTTGTTTTGGAAGTTGAAGGCATGAACACCTATGTTGATTTCGATGTGATTGAAGTTGTTGATGCTGGAGGCTCCTATCCCGCATTGTTGGGGATTAGATGGGCCAACGACAGCATGGCAGTGATCAATTTTAAGAAGCACATAATGTTAGTTGAGGATCAAGACATCAGAGTCATTGCTCCGATGGATCCAAACGAAGGGTGAAGGTCTATTGAGTCGGTGAAAGATCAAGTTGTCAGAGGATGGTATCATGTATATAACATCTCATCAGATTATGTGCATCCAACTGCTGATGGGGAACTCGATTGGGGCAGTGCTAGCTCTACGTCTTCTGTCTCTGATGATGCTTTAGAAGACTGGCAGAACCTTTTGCATGAAGTGTCTCTACGAAAGTGTGGCTTGATTACATAGTCACTATGTTGCGTCGTGATTGAGACCATTGAGTTGACAATTTATGAAGGAATGCCTGAGTTATCTGAGTTTCTTGTTGAGTTTGAGGAATAGGTGTTAGAACCAGAACGGTTGATGGCATTGGAGGAAGCACTGAAGGCTACTCTCGAATGCTGGTGGGAGACCCATAAAAATTCAATCACTGGATGGTTGCAGTGTCAAAGACTAATGATGGTTCATTTTGGAGATGCAGAATTATACCACGCTGGAAGATATGATGGACAGAACAGTCCTAGTGATCATCTGACTGAGTGTCAAACCTTATGGGAATCGCAACCAAAGGATGAATGGGTCCATTCCTTTTTCCACACATTGGATGAAATGTCACGATCTTGGTATGTATCAGCTGAGTTGCGCAGAGAGATCACTTCTTGGGAGGAATTGATAGTTTGCTTTAATCACACCTTCAGTTTCACGGATGCCAATCCAGATGTTCATAATGCGTTACGGCTCATCCGTGATGTTGTTTTGAAGGTAGTTTCGATCGCACATCCAGTGGATCCGCATGCGCATTGTCAGATGTAGTTGATGATGGAATGTTATAATGTGTTAGGAGAGCCAGAAGATAATGATCTGTGGAATATCAATATTCTGGAAACAGAAGGGAGTCAGGATGTTGCAGCACCGGATGTACCAACGGATCCAATGAATCAGCCATTGAAGATCATGAAGGTCAACATTGGGACTGAGGAGAACCCAAAGTTTACAAATGTTGGGGACTACTGGGATGAAGAAAAGATGGCAAAGATCACAGACTTGTTGCATGAATTCCAAGATTTCTTCCCTACGAAGTTTTCGGAGATGAAGGGGATACTAGGAGATTTAGGAGAGATGAAGGTCTCGTTGAAGCCAGATGCGAAACCAATAAGGCAGAGGTTGTATCTCTTGAATCCAAGATACAAGGAGAGGGTAAAAGTTGAGCCTGATAGGATGTTGGATGTTGGAATAATTGAGCCAATCCAAGAATCGGAATGAATCAGTTCGATGGTAGTCCAGGACAAAAAGACAGGTGAGGTTTGGATCTGTGTCGACCTGAGAAAATTGAATGATGCATGTCTGGATGATCCATTTCTGACACCATTCACTAATCAAATTCTGGAAGGGGTAGGTGGTTAGGAGATGTATTCATTCACGGACTAGTTTTTTGGCTATCACCAGATCAGGATCGCAAAAGAGGATCGACACAAAACAACATTCGTCACCGAATGGGGCTGTTTTCAGTACATTGTGATGCCTTTTAGGTTGAAGAATGCGGCTGCGATATTTTCTCGGGTCGTTGTTGTTGCATTCAAATAGTTTATTCATAAATTCTTGCAAGTTTATATGGATGACTAGAAAGTCTTCGGATTGATTAGAGACCATTTTCCAAACATGTGAATGATGCTGGAAAGATGTCGACAACATCAGATCGCACTGAACTCAAAGAAGTGTATTTTCTGCGCAACTTTCGGGATGCTACTGGGTCACATCATTTGCAAGCAAGGACTGTTGGTTGACCTTATGAAGATTGCATTGACCTTGAGCTCGCCACCACCTACAAACGTGAATATTCTTAGAGTGACGTTGGGAACACAAGGTATTATCACAAGTTCATACGTGGTTATGTTGGGATCACAGTTCCCATGGAGAAATTATTGAAGAAAGATGCAGCATTTGTATGGAATCAAGAGTGTCAAGAAATTTTTGACACACTGAAAGACAAGATGGATTCTACACCGATACTGGTTTTCCCCGATTGAAACAGGGAATTCCATGTTCATGTGGATGCATCGTCCTTTGCGCTAGGAGTAGTGCTTGTGCAACGGTTGAAGGAGATCTAGATCACCAGATTGCTTTCGCTAGTCGTAAGTTGTCATCTGCAGAAAAAAACAATACGACCACCGAGAGGGAAGGTCTGGTGATGGTATATGCAATACAAAAGTTTAGGCATTACCTGTTGGGCAGTCATTTCAAGATGTTTATAGACCATTCTGCTTTGAAGTAGCTAGTCAATAAACCTGTGTTGGGGGGGAAGATATGTCGCTGGCTACTTCTCTTTCAGGAGTTTGATTTTGAGATAATTGTGAAGACAAGTTGCTTAAATGTGTGCCCTGCTCACTATCGTGAATTGAGACAGGCAAAGAGCCAACAAACATTGAAGACGGATTGTCAGATGTGTAGTTGTTTAGAATCGACATGGTTGATGATTATTATGATCAAATCATTCAGTTTTTGGGGACAGCAACCACACCAAAGGACCTTAGTACAAGTCATAAGAATTAGTTGGCGATGAAGGCCTTAGATTTCTGGTTGATCATTGGACAACTATATAAACTAGGACCAAATAATATTTTGCGGCAATGTGTCCTATCGCATGAATAAGGGAAGATTTTGGCAGAGGCCCATGCAGGAGTTGCTGGTGGAAATTATGGAGGACAAGATACTGCAAGGAAGGTGCTTCGTGCAGGGATTTGGTTGCCCACTCTTCATAATGATGCGATAGATTATGCACGGAGTTGCGATGCCTGTCAATGAACTGGAAAGCCATCAAGGAGGGATGAGATGTTGTTGGTACCTCAGGTGACATTGCAGCCATTTGATAAATGGGTGGGTCGTAGACTTTGTGGGACTAATCAACCCACCTGGGAAGTGAAATGGTGCATGGTATATCATTACAGTAATAGACTATTTGACAATATGGGAAGAGGCCACACCAGTCGTGGATTTCCCCGCTGCGACAGCAGCGAGGTTCTTATTTGACAACATTGTGACACAATTTGGATGTCCAAGGATATTGATGAGTGACCAGGGGAGTCAATTCATCAATTGCACAATCAGTGCATTGATAGAGGAGCTTCATATACAACATAAGAAGAGTGACCCGTATCATCCACAGGCAAACGAGGAAGTGGAGGTGTTCAACAAAATATTGGAGCATGTGCTTACAAATGTATGTAATGCAAACCGTTATGACTGGGACTTGAAGATTCCAATAGTCTTGTGGGCATATTGCACCACTTGCAAGAGAGTGACGAGACATACACCATTCAATTTGGTGTATGGGAAAGAGGCAGTGATGCCTATGGAGTACATTGTTATGATTCTGCATGTTGCAGCAACGACGAGCATGGATGATGAAGCAGCACTGGAGGAATGATTAGACTAGTTAGTTCAGCTTGAGGAAGACCGCTTTATTGTAGGCTTTCAGCAGTGCATCGAGAAGGATTGACAGAAGTCTTGGCATGATCTCCATATAAAGAATAAAAAGTTTCAACAAGGAGACTTGGTGTTGTTGTACGACAACAAGTTCATGAAGCATCTAGGTAAGTTAAAGATGCATTAGTTAGGTCCATATCTTGTTAATTCCATTACTTTGGGAGGTGCAGTTCAACTGCAGCAATTAGATGGAGCAATGTTGCCAAAGATAGTGAATGGTAGCAGGCTGAATCCCTATAGGTAGAGCCCAGAATCATGCAATTCTTGAGGCACTGCGCAATGAAAAAAAAGTAGGTAGGATGATGGATAAAAGGGTGGCACACCAAGGGAAGTGGATGCGCAAGTAGGGGAGTTAGAAGCGTAGTTAGGAAGGTCTATTGCAATGGCCACAGGGTCGCGACGTAGTCAAATCAGTAATAAATGAGGACAATTAAAAGTAGTTAACCAATGACGCTTGGTGAAGCGACGCGCATTTATGGCCGATCTGACCATTGGATTTACAGGATTGACGGCAGATTCAGGTAGTTAATGCATGATGAGGTAACGCAGATCGTGTTGATTTGGTAATGTTGAGTATGGATTGGTTTGATGCTATAAGAAGGGGTTCGACGTGGTCCAAAGACACCATTGTGCAGAGTTTGAGCTGAGTTGCAAAGCGAGTTTCCAAGTGAATCCGAGTGAATTAAGTGAATTACTAAGTACGAAGAGGGTGCGTGACTGTTATGTCTTGCAGGGAAATGGTGTGGCATGCAGAGTGACCCAGTCATAGTAGAGATTTCGAGAGAAAGAGATTCACCAATCAGAACAGTAACCATAGTAGAAGAATTCGCCAGTATGTCGATAGGATCATCATCGACGTCGAAGAAGAAGTGGAAGGGTCAGAAGCCTAGCTCTCAGGCGCCGCAAAGGAGGCATACCAGAACATCTACAAGGGCAGCGGAGGAAACTGCGTAGACGAGTTCATCGAGCTTAGGAGTTGTAGAGTTAGCGGCTCGAACAGGGGTGTTCGCTAAGGACATCCCTGGGTATATACCTCCCAGTTGGCCCAGTGCACAACTTCAGAGGCTCACCAAGAATCAAAAGTACCTCAAAGATGTCGGAGCTACCACAGGGGATGGTATGCACTACAGATATCGTACATGCATTGATGCAGATGAAGTACGACGACCATGACTTGCTTGCACGAGAAGATGTTGCAAAGTATTTGTATGTGTCAATGGTAGCAGTAGAAGGCGGCCCAGTAGAACGTATTCCGTGAGATTGGGCGAGCGAGATGAACAAGGTGGAATTACTGGGGTTGATTAACATGTTGCATTTTGGGCGGCTGAATGAGGCGAATGCCTACATCAAGCAACTATTGACCTGTTTTCATGGCAGCACTTTATGGCTGGACACACTAGTCACAATCACGATAGATTTGATCTTAGATATCATGGGGCTTCCAAAGGATGGGCCAGACCCCTCGTAGTATTTTAGAGGCAAGGATAATGATAAGAGGCTTACAACGAGGCTGAAGAAGAAATACGGGTTGCAGCACGATGGGAAGGCTTACCGCATTGATAGTATCAATGACCAAGTAGTGCGCATCGGTGCACAGATTTTAGCAAGCAAAATAGTCAGGAAGAATCACCCCATTAAATGTAACTCAGGGTTGATTGCATGCACAGAGCAATGCATAGAGGGGGTACAAATGAACTAGTCACTCTTTTTTATGAACCAATTGGCAGAGGATGCGGTGGCAATACAGGCAGGAGAATGACCGTTTACCTATAGCTAGTTGTAGATCTTAATCGCACTCGTGGCTTGGATGGAGCCAATCGATTATCAAGGCATGGATGTAGAAGTGGTGAAAGTGTGTAAAGGTGCACATTATCAAAATCTCTGGTGGGTCAGGGAACCTACAAGACTGGAGGATTGTGCAATCCAATTTTGGGTCTATTGGGAAGCACAGCAAGCGACAACTAGGAAAGCTCCCCCATTATCTAAGGAAGTTGCAGTGAAGTATCTCAAAGGATTGCACGGTTCACAATTGGACCGCACGCCATTCATGTACAAGTGTGGCATGACCCAGAGAAGCAATGGTTGCTGACGCCTTATAAATTGTCTGACACAGAGTTGGAGGCGATCGTTAATGATTGGCCTGCAGAATGGCGGGAACTAGTTAGTTTGGAAGAAGTATTGACAGGACCCTCGAAGGACGCACCTATTGATCCCATGCATAAGGACGACCAACAGAGTGATCAAGATTCAAACCAAGAATCGATGAAGACACCTACAGAACCAGAAGCAGAACACATGTTCAACGAGTTAAGAACAAAGAGGCACATGGAGTAGGGTGTGAGTAGTAGCATCGCGCAAGGGATGGAGGTGCAGTTGAATCGGCTTATCAACGCAGTTGCAGATGCAACAGATGCGGCAGCAAAAGAAATGGTGAAATCTACGCAGGCAGGATTGATGGAGGTAAGAAAAAAACTCAACTCATTATATGATGTTGTTTTGAAGAGAGCGCCAGAAAGTGCGACTATGTAGGAGTTAGCGTCAATTGGCACTGAGCTGTGGGTTAGGAATATTCAAATTCCCCGGACTGAGATTGATGCTGGAAGAGAGGATTTGAACACCTCTCTGCAGTAGTTTCAGGACATATCATTGGATATCAACATGTTGTCCACGCAGACGTTGGTACACATGCAACGAGTTTCCAACCAAGAGTCGACAGACATATAGAAAGAAATCAGATTGATTATTGCGGTCACAGGAGAAAGAGGAGAAAGCATAGATTAAGGTTGAGGAATTGCAGCAGGTAAAGGATAAGTTGATGGAAGAGAAAGCACAGGAAATCAAAGGGCTAACACAAGCACAATAGGAATTGATGGCAAAGAGCGTCGAGGAGATTACAAAGTTGAAAAAGGAACAAGATCTCCTTATAGTTGAGAAGGCACATCTCTTTGATAGCTGAGTAAAGTTGGAAGTGGCAGTTGCAGATGCCTGTTAGTATGTACTAGAGAGTACCATGGAACTGGATGTGGTGGCCAGAGCACAACGACTAGGGGTTGTCATTTCCCACTTACAGTAGGACAATAGCATTTTGGAGGCTTTGGTGCACTCTGCCACGCCACCATAGCAAATAGCAGAGTAGAAGAGTGCTATAGAATATTTGGCAACACAACTCGACAAGATGGAGCAAGAGGCAAAGAAAGTGGCAGATGCAACTACATAGCTTTGGGGAAACGTAGTGCAGGATGAGCAGTTGGCGCAACTGACCACACAGTTGTAGGAAGTAGAAGGGTAGCTGGTGACATTGAAAACGTCGTTGAGAGTGATGCCACTGATGATTTAGATCACCAAGTCAGTGGAGCTAAAGGAGATACAGCAGTGGGTAGTGAAGGCGCAAGAAAGGCAACAACATCGTAACACACAACTAGACGAATTTCAAGAGATTGGAGTGCAACTCTCTCTTAAAGCGGTTTTTGCTCTACAAGAAGCACAGGAAGGTAAAAAGGAGAACGCCAAGAAAATGGTTGAGAATCCTTTCACACATGATCTGACAGTGAGCTAGGAGGTAGCTGACAGAGTCAAAGTGCAGGTCAAGGTGATTACTCAACATTGTCAGGATTTCAAGCTTAAGATTACTGAGTGCACCATGTCCAGCTAGCGTGGCTCGAGGGAAAGCCACAAGATTTTGTTGGGGGCTTGTTGGAAAGGGGTTTTGGATACATTAGTTGCATAACATCGTGGATGCTACACAAGATTAAAGACACCGTGCAAGTGGAAGATGGCGTACAAGGTGGAGAATACAATATTTTATATATTTTGTGTCACCTTTTGTAGTTTTCGACCATATTTTGTGGATATTGGTCATTATTTTGTAGAATTGGTTAAGATTTAGTTAGGAAGTTGTCTAAGTGGACCTTGAATGTAAAGGCACAAGCCTATAAGTAGATGTTGAATTGCAATTGTTAAATATATTTTTTGGAGAATATCTTGAAGCATCTGAACTTAGATCTGTTGATCTGTGAACTGTTTTGGAGAAGCTATGATTTTGTGTGGAAGTAATATGACAAGACGAAAGTTGACCTGAATCATTGTGTTATTTTCTATTTTTCTGTTTTACCATCTTTCACAATGCAAATATGAATTCAATGTATATCTACAACATGGATCTATAGATGATGCGATGTTTCCTTGTTTTAAATGATGTTATTATGTTGGATCTGTTTGCGCATCAATGTGTTTATTGCAGTTATGATTAAATGATGTGATCTGTTGAAGAATGATATGAATGGTTATGTGAATGCATAAGTTGAATGATATGTTAATGTCATGCAAAACTGATAATTTGATGCACATTGTCCTTTCCTATTCTGTGGAAACTTGGTTCCATCAGCTCTCCCTTGAACATCTCGGGGCAGACTTCATTCGTTCTGCGCGTGTTTCCAGATGAGGTAAAACCTGTCTGAGCCAGTGCTCAGGGAGATTGCAGTGGTTTGGATGTCGATAGAGTGAGAACCCATGTTGACTAGTTGTTTTGGTAGGGTTTTTGTCAAAACTCGCATACCATTTTGCAATTGTTCCTGTAAGGGTTCGCTAGAAGAGGAAAAACCTCACTGAGTCATCCACTATGTTATTGCAGAAACACCATAAGTGGAAATACATGACATGGTTTATGGGATCATCTTCTTGTTTCCCTTTAAACTTAGGGATGTCTGATGGGATATTATCAGGCATGTCTGGCCATGTTGGATCATGTTCTATGGGGTCATTAATGAATTTAGCTAAATTAGGTCAATTCAAGCAAGCCATTAAATGTAGGTTGAAATTTGGTGCTGCCATCATTTGTTGTTTATTTTTTCCTCAAGGGTGAAAATGAGGATTATGTGGAAATGATCTACGCCTCTAATGTGAGGAAGAGGATGTTGTTTTTCCTCCCAAAGAGGGAGAAGAAAAATATGAATATCCTCTAAGTGGTGGAAATGAAGGGTGGCTTATTTTGTGAGAGGATGAAGCAAAGGGATCTAAATTATATTCGAGTGGAAAAAATGAATCAATCAAGGAACAAACTCACCTATGATATCCTATCAATGTTTCATGGGAGTGACACAGTCTATATTTCGTCCCTCGTGAACCATAGGGAGAGAGTGTAAAAACACCCTTCGAGAGGGGGGAGAGGCCTTGCATTCTACATGGATGCCTTAAGTGGGTTTGTTCCTTAATGGTGGAAGTTTTGCGTGACAAATGAGAGTGATGTTGGGAATAAACATAATTGAACAAATGCAAAAATATGTCAACCACAACAGATTCAAAATGGTGCAAAGTGAGTGATATGTGCTACGTTGTTTTAGTGCAAGTGATCCCGCATGTAGTTTCTTTTTTAATTGCGAGTTATGTGAAATTGTCTTAAAAAAATGTAATTGATTTCCTAAATACCTAACATCCTTCCTATCAAATGTAACTAGGCCTTCCAAAAGCACAACCGTTGGTAGTAATGGATCCTCCCAATGATTGACTAGTTAAGGTAACAAAGAGTCAATTATACTGGTAATGGGGATATGTCCTGAAAGGGATGGAAACACTTCCCAATGCCTATATCTGACTTCAGGAGTCAATTGCACTCATAATTTCTCCTTGGTGATATCGTAAGTTTGGCCACTAATATATCCACGTCAAGTGTGGATAAGTGGTTTAGCCTGAGCATTTTAGCGTCATCCCCACAAAAAACTGAGTGACTCTATGGGGGGAGCAAAGCAACTATACCTCGACTTTCACATTCTTGGGCACTGCACCTTCTTATCAGGGTTGTCTTTTGACACTTGAGAGGCATTTCAAATTTACAATTGTTTATTTTAAGGTTCCAAATTCAATTAAGGTGTAAGAGAGGCATTTCACATTCTCAATTTTTTTTATATTCATCCATGTCACACAAGATGCAAGAGGGAGAAAATACTCAAAGCAAGAGAGTCTTTAGATCTCTTAGTGTGTTCTAGTGGAAACACATATGTGTAATACTAAAATGATATTTATTATTACAATTAACTAAATAGATCAATGTAAATGCACATGTAGTTTGAACTTCAACTCAAATGATATTAAAGGTGCTTGCAACTAACAATTTCGATCCATAATTCTTTTGAAGTAAGGAGTGTGCAATGGAGGTATTTCACACTTCTCTCGGTTTTATGATTCACCAATTTCATAAGGAGTGTGAGGTGAAGAGCCTACTTCAGGAGATTAGAGTATTTAGGTCCTTGCTTGTGTGCAAAAGTAAGTTACACTACCTTACCAAAAATATGAGAAGTAAGTAAAGAAAATAAGATCTCTTTAATACTAGTGACAACTATGAGGTTCGTTAAAAGTCTCAAAGTCTTTTACCTGAGTATTTTCTGAGGGAAGACCCCTTTACTTCCTAATATTGGGCTAAGTGGGCTAATTACTAGAGAAAAAATACAACTATTGCAAGTTGTTTTAATTATGGTTCATTAGTGAGCAGTCATTGGGACTACAAGTTGCAAAGTAGATAAAAATAAAAATAAAAGACAGTAGCACGAAAATTCCAGATATAGATGCTTTGTGGCACAATTGCAAGATGATAGAGAGAATTGCCACATGGGAGAAGATCCAATTAACTATGCGGTTAGCATCACTGCTGAAGGAAAATGGGAGTGCATAGCGCACGTGGGGCGTAAGGATTTGCGTGACTGTGTAAACAAAAATCTCAACCAAAAGGAGGCCAAATTATGAGAAAGGATGGTATGGACCTATTCTACACAATACAATAACCCAAAATTAATTATTTACCAGATAAGAACTTAGTTAATAAGAAATGAAAAAAATGTAGTGGAGTCACCATAACTATTGTTGTGGTAAAATTTGCATAAAGGAGTGCAGTCCTTCCCATGTGAGGGGTGAAAGCCTTGGAGGTTTCTACTAAGGATTAGTAATGTGTTACTAAATAAAATGTGATGACTCCAAATTGATCCTACAAACACTCGTTAGAAAATAAAACAAAATAAAAGCAAATAACATGAAATAAAATGAAAAGAGTGAAAATATGCAAACCAAAGCAACAACAAGATTCTAGAACCAATGTTAGATTTCCCAATGGTCAATCTTGTTACATGTAGTGTCACCTAGGCGATGGAGGCTTCAATGGAAGAAAACGATCTCTCTTAGGGAGGCCCCTTTTATCCACACTAAATGGAAAATAACTTGAAGAAAAATGAGAGGAAACACTTTCCCCTTGGAGGAAGGTGAAAAGGGAGCATTGGGAATGCCAATAGGTGGAGGAAGAGGTGAGCTATGAGGAATCCTCAACAAAATTCTAGAAGAATTATTTTTCTCTGTTTTTCCCTTCTTAGATGCATGTCCATGGCATCCTTTTATAGGCAAAGAGGTGTCCAAGAAACATCTAGATCCAAGTGTTAACCTCGTCACCTCGTGAACTATCTTTAAGGTACACAAAGGGGGGTATTCAATGATCCCCCATCATATGAAGAGACAAGTTCAATTTTTTGTTGGTCAAGGAGCTTTCATGAACCATCAATGCCTGAAAGGTATCTGAGATCCAATCATTTTGACAAACGTGTGGATTTCAAAGGAAAATCCATGCTAGGCTAGCACGGGCATAGAACTGACAACACATGTTGTAGCATGAGTGAAAAGGGATTTATTTGTGTGACCTCTTCTTTTGATTGTTCTTTGGCATTTTTGGATATTGGATCTGATGAAGCATTAATACATACCTTTATCTATATAATAGAGGTGGAGATAATTTTAGGGTATTTTGTTGAAATGAACATGTAAGGTGATGTGTGGGTACTCAAGATTGTAAGAGTTGGAGTTTCATAAAGAATAAATAAGATCAAGCCTTCCCATGGATGTTTCCCCATTTAGAGTTTTACCATGTGTATCTGGTGTACTCGTTTCTCTTCCCTTTCCTATCTTACTTATGTTATTGTTTATCTGATGCTTGTATAGATAGGAGATTATACAAGTTTATTCTAATTATTATGTTAGCTATCTATTGTTTTATGTTAATAAATGTTTCTCAATAGTATAGCATAAAATACTTAGGGAAATTATGGCACAAACATGTCAAAGATGTATATCAAAATTTAAGTGGTACATTAATGGATCACCATACAAGGATTGGAGATAAGTCCCAACAAATTGATACATGCCCATGAAATGACTAAATAATTGGCTACGATGAAATTCAATTGAATTTGACTCAATGAAAGGCCTACATGTGAAGCCTAGAATGTTGAACGTAGAAAGGCAAAAGGAGGATACAAAATTGAATTATTATTTGTTAGATGTATTCAAAGTTGTATCCCATGGAATGCCACTTGAAAGGGAGGAATAACATATTATTGAACTAGAACCAAGATCCACATTATTAATATTACTCCCTGCAAATATTCCAAATTCATTAAAGAGAATTTGAAACAAATGTTGAAGACCTCTTGGAGATGGGCTACATTGGCCCCAGCAGGAATCCATTCTCATCGCCAATGGTGCTAATCATGAAAAAGATGGTTATTTTAGAGTGTGCAATGATTATTGGGATATTAACATGTAGACAATCAAGAACAAATATCATATTCCAAAGATTAATGAGTTACTAGCAAAGTTGCATGGTTCCATGAAACTCACCAACATAGACTTAAGATCTAGTTATCATTATATTATACTTAGAGTAGATGGCTAGTTCAAGAAAACATTCAAAACACACCATGGCCACTTTTAGTTTTGAGTGATACTATTTGGACTAACAAACTGATGCAGACTACTCCATCTACAGAGACTTAACAACTTGAAACACAATAAACAATACTACCCACGAAATAAATAAAAACAAACAAGAGAACACGGTTCAAATCACATGATTAATTTAATAGATATTACATCAGGTCTTAGATCCATCTTCCTAATCAAACCAGTGATGGACATAAAGGCCCACAATCACCTTTAGGTGAGTCATACATGTTGGTTGTGGAGCCTGATTATCTTTTTAAGACAGATGCTTGTTTTAACCATGTTTGAATCCCTGAATAAATGGATGAGCTATACAGGGTCCTGCCCCCGAGGAAAAAATTTGGGTCCATTTTTTTCTATTTTTTCCATTAATACATGGCAAAAAATTGCCTTGCAAAATGTTGTAATTTCATGGTCAATCTGAAACGTTCATCATTAGGTCACAAATATGATGATAGAATTTATGTTAGGGTTTTTTTCATAGAAGGAAACCCTCTTTGTGCATGAGGGAATTGTATTGCGATTGTGTAGTATTGTTAAAGATCAGTGTGTTTGAGAGAGAGACCATGAGAGAGTGAAGAGGAATTTGCAGCGGATATGTTGTGGGTTGTATCCTTCATTTATTGGATGAAATAATAAAAAGGATTGGATGTTTCTCCACGGGTGTAATCCACATTGGGTGAACCATATATATTGGTTTCTCTCTTATATTGTGTTCTTTTGTGTTTAATTTTATGTTATTGCTCTATGATCCTTCTTTTCTAACAACATGCACACCTTGGACTCAAGGCTATCATACTAATGCATAAAAAAATTCCAATCTAGATTATTTGTCAGATTCATGATAGGTACGTAGGACACACTAATTACTCACTAAGTGGGCATACAGGCTGCACTAGGATCTTCCTCTATCCACAATATTGAGTCCCCTTTTTCTCTCAAAATAACACTAAAACTATGCTACAACAAGTCACACAAAAATCAAAACATTGTCTCTATCTATCTTCTAGGTCAATATTTTTATAACTTGGGGTTCCATATCGAACTTCCCCAAAAAATAATAAGAAGAGTTCCTACTTTCCCAATCAAATCCCCATAGAGAGTACACATGCTTAAGGATAGAGCAACGTGTTCATACAATTTCTAATCAGCAAGATCAAATTGAAGTCAAGTGGGGATTCTGTTATGAACGGTTTGGAGAGAGTTGTTAGTCTTCGTAATCCATATGCTCCACATCATTTAATATGTATCATGGTAAGCAGATGCCCAACATCATTCTCACCACTTTAAAATAAAATATGGACCTCCTAATTCATAGGTATTTTCCTTTATTTTCTCCATTGATCAGAATAAGATTCAAACTGCACATTGTCTAATTGCTTTGTTTCGAACAACTAATTCATCATTCCTTTTGCAAGAAGGCATCACCTTGCCATGTTTTTCACTCTACCCCCCCTTAAATCTGTTGATTCTCTATCCATGCTCTAACTCAGGTATTGTTCCTATATAGCCATGCATGGCTCTACAGTGACCAAAACCATCTCAACATGACAAACTGAGTTACATACACGTATAATTCTTGCTCTCATGTGCATGGGAAGAAATCTAATTCCTATTTTTGCTACCATCACCAATCCCCTTTGGCACACAATATCATTTACGTGTGGAAAACTTATCCACTCCACCTGGTTGCTACAAAGTTGGTCTAATGACCTTTCACAAATAAGTGCATACTACTTGGTTTCCCGAAGATCATCTTTGCGTTGTTATACACAATCAACATCACTAACTGCAACGTCCTCTTGCATGTTTGCATGTGTTGTGACATTGTAGTCTCCATGATGTACCTCCTCAACCGATTGTCCATCTAAGTTGTCAGTGAGAATGCCAGTATTCTCATTAAAAAAATACTTTGATTCAATATCCTTGTAAACATTTACATCAAACTGAGGTTCCTGCTCATTGTCCCCGTCTAGCAAGCACTCATTTTCAATCTCATAGTTTTTTGTAAGAACTCTATGCAATAAAGAATCAGTGGATTTCTTTACTACACACTCTAATTCATGCCCTTTGTCTACATTTGACACAAACAAAGGTTCATGGTCATCTGTGTCGTCCTCGTATTCCAAGTTTTGGGACTAGCATTTGCAATTATCTTCCAACTTGTTCTCCTCACTCACCACACTCTATGTTTCTTATATCTCACAACTCACATCAATCTAGGTCAATGATTCAAGTTTTTGTCCTTCTGCTTAAATACTCTGAGATTCAAACTTACGGTTCTCATCGGCCAAACACTAGAATTCAACCTTTGCAATCTTCCTCTTTTCACTTCTTTGGTTTTCTTCTTCCTCCAAGGCCTTTATCCTCCTTCTTATGGCTCATATCTATGTTTTTCTCTACATTATTTCTTCATGATCTTTGATTAGTTTTCTAATTGCTTGTATCTCTGCCATGATCCATTATTTCTCTTCTTGGATCACCCGCTTCTCCTTCGCCATTTTTAACTTCTACTCACCAATATCACTTTGTATTCTCAACACATGAATCTCTTAAATTTGTTCACAGTATGGATTTCCATAGCCAACACATTACCAACCGGTAACAATAATGCACCTCTGTAAAATATAGTGCTCCTCCGAGCACCCTTAGTTCTCCTCTTGAACCAACTCTTCATTTTCAACATATAGTTGTAAATCAACAACAGTCACTCTCCTTTGGGCCATTTTCTTGATCTCTATCGATAAAATTGCTCTGATACCAATCTAATGCACACTACTCCATCTGCATGAACTTCACAGCCTTAAACACAATAAACATGACTACCAACAAAATAAATTAAACAAACAAGAGAACACACATTGGATCACATGATTAATTTGATAGAAGTTACATCAGCTTTTAGATCCATCTTCCTAATCAGACCAATGATGGACACAAAGCCCAAAAAGTCCCCTATAGGTGGGTCGCAGACCTCAGACACACACACACACACACCTCAGACTTGAAGCTATCATACTAATGCATAATCAAATACCAATCTGGCTTATTTATGAGACTCATTATGGGATGCATGCCACATTTTATTATTCACTAAGTGGGAAGGCGGGATATAATGATATATCCATTTATTCTTAGGTTCAACTCCCCTTTTTCTCTCATAATAATACTTAAATTACATTACAACAAGTCACATAGAAATTATCTAACACTGCCTCCAACTATCTACCCAGGTCAGTCTTTTTATAACGTGGGGTTTCTTCCAGAACTTCCCCTAAAAAGAAGCATAAGAGCTCCTACTCCCCTGACAAAATTCCCATCGAGAGTACATGTGCCTAAAGTTAGAGCAATGTGTTCATACAATTTATGATTGGCAATATCTAATTGAAGTTGAGTGGGGTTTTTGTTTTGAATGGTTTGGAGAGAGTCATTGGTATTTGTACTCCAAGTGATCCACATCACTTAACATGTGGTGCAGTAGGCAGATGCTCTGTATCACCAATGGATAATTAGTTTTCAAGGTACCATGAATAAAATTGTCAAAGCCTCCTTGATGAAGTTTTCTCTTGTTTTGTTCTTTGGCATCATTTACTACATCTTGAAGATTGGCGGATGGCCTTCAATACTAGATGGTTGTTGTAGAAATATGAAGGGCCAACTCTTTATGTACAAATTAATCCAAGTGTGACTTTGAAAAATAGAGTCGGTATACTTGGGTCATGTTGTCAATAAGCATGGAATAAAAATGGATCCCATTAAAATTTAAGAAATTATAGATTGTCCCACTCTAAAGAATGTAAAGAACTTAAACAGATTCAATAGGCTTTGTGTTTTTTATGGAAGATCGACAAAGGTTTTAAGGGTCTAATGGAAACCCTTACAAATTTGACTAAGAGGGGGCAATTCAATTGATTATAAGTAGTAAAAACCACATTCCAACATATGGAGAAGCTAATGACCTCTAGTTTAGTCCCAACTCTTTGTGATTTCACATACTGTTTCATAATTGAATGTGAGGCTTCTAGTACTAAAATTGGAATTGTGATCATGCAAAACTAGTGGCCTATCGCTTCTAAAAGTAGAAATTTGATTAACAAAGAAAAGTTTTATACATTTATGATATAGCAACGCTATCAGTAGTGCATGCCATAGAGAATTTTAAACAATATATGTTGGGACAACATTTTATCATGAAAATAGATCATCAAAGTTTGGAATACCTCTTGGGCCAAAAAAAATTAAGTGAACAACGAGCTTGATGTCTCACCAACTACAAGGGTTCGAATTTAAGATTTGGTATAATAAATGTGTCAATAATGTTGAAGTATACTCATTATTTTGAGTACATGAGCTTCACATCATATCCATATAATGGGGATGTAAATAAGAGATACTTGTTGAATATGGAAAGGATGAGACAACTTAATATATGTTGCAGGACATAGGAGGCAAGTGACAAATACTTGATTATAAGTGATATCATTTCACATAAAAATGAAATCTACCTTGTTCCTAACTCCAAGTTTAAGGTAAATATTCTCATCGAATGTCATTATTCCCCTTCCATTGGACATGTTGTATTTTTCAAAAAAATATTTATGCATTAGGAATAAATACTTTTGGAAGTGTTCAGAAATAGATGTGAAGTAGTTTTTAGTCTCATGTGAAACCTATAGATGGAAGAAATATAAAAGCATAACTCTATGATTTCCCAAGCTAAAAATGATAATATATCATGGAGTGATAGGACTACCTAAGGTGGGGGGGGGGGATAATTCAATATTTGGGGTGGTTGATCGATTGACCAAGTGTGCCCATTTCATACCTCTAGATGTTGCTTTCATTGCCTCCCAAGTTGGAAATATATTCATGAAACATATTTACAAGTTGCATGGTCTTGTCCAAAACATTGTCAATTATTGAGATAACAAGTTCATGAATCATTTATTTGAAATAATTGTTCAAGATGATAGGCACCACCTTAACTCCAAGCACTAGTTTCCATCCCTAAATTACAGATAGTGAGAGTGAATTTATTGCCAAATGTCTGGAAGGATGTCTCTAAAACTATTACAAAATATCGATTATCGTGGGTAAAATGGTTATGTACATGGAAAAAAATTAGTTGAACACAACATATCAAATGTCGATTGGTATGAAACCTTACAAGGTTGTATGCAACTACAATCCTCCTTTTTTATTAATTGGCCTCTTAAAAGAAGCGTTTAAGTGACAACAATACATGTCTTTCTTGAAAAAAACCAACACATTTTGAAAAATTTAAAGAAAAATCCTTTATTAGCCTAAGACATATTGAAATTGCAACAAGACAAGCGCATAAGTGAATGAGAATGGACCTCGCTAAGATTACATCCATACAAACATAAATCACTCAATACTGAGAAAAAATAAAAACTTGCAAGGAAAAGTTACTATGGGCCATTTAGAATTTCAATCAAAGCATGATCAATTACTTAGACTTTGGAGCTTCCAATAGGTGTTTGATTGCATAATAAATTTCATGAATCATGCATAAAGCAGGTGGTGTAACAAAAAGTCAAAATTTTCATACACTTTGCCTCCTTCAGATGATGAAGGTCACGTGATATTAATTCAAGACCACATTTTGGATATTAGGGATAAGAAGTTGAGGACCATAACCATAATATAATATATCCTTCAAAGGAAGGACCTACCAATTAAAGATGTTACACAAGAATTATATGAGATCACACAATATCCATCACTTTTAAGTTTCTTTGGAGATTCTAGTAGGTGTTCGGTTGCATAATACCTTTCACATGTCATGGTTTTAAAAGGTGGTTAGACAAAAACTATTAAAATTTCAAACACTTTGCCTCCTTTAGATGGCAAAGGTCATGTGATATTGATTGAAGAACACATTTTAGATACTAGAGATAAGAAAAACCCTAATAAAATACTAATAAAATATCTTGTTGAATGGAAGGACGTACTATTTAAAGATGGTAAGTGTGGAGGGCCTAAGACCACACAACAACCATGACTTAAGTTGCTTTGGGGAAAATCAACTCTAAAACTTTGAACTTTTACAATCCCTGAGGTTTTAACAAACTACTTATTAGTGTTATGTTTCTATATTGAAAATGTTAGTTTTTCTAAGTTAATTCACTTGGGATGTTTATCTAAAAGAATAACAAGTACAACAATACATCAAAGATACACCAAATACACAAGACACATATGTTTTCATCGGGGAAACCATAAAGGAGAAAACCCCGCAAACTTCCTCATAATAGTTCCATCATAATGACAAGATCACAAGATGAATAACCAAAGAACAATATGTCTTTTGAAGCTCTCTCTCTTCCTCCTCATTGTCCTCTCTCTCCTAGTGCGCACATGAGAGAGTGAATGAGTGTGTGAAAAATGAGGAGGGAACCTCCCTGTTTATATTATTTCGTTGAGTAACTAACTCAAATAACTAGGTCAATCAGGTAACCTTTGGGGCCAACCTACCTAGGAATACACAAAGTACATTTTCTTTTATTTAATCTGGGGACTATTTCCCCAACTTACAATGGAGGGTTTACCTCAGTGACCATACATAATGATGACATCCATAAAAGAGGGAAACACATCTCCGATGGGGGTACAACAACATACAATAGTAATATACATTAGAATCTCTTTCAAAGTTATTATTACATCAACACTCCCTCTTAACTAGGAAGGTATTCTCTCGCCACATTCATCAACACATCTGGTCATCATCACTGCTGCCATTGTTCTCATCTTTTCCAATCCATTGCATCTACCCATCATAGGATGTTTCTAAAGAGACAACCCTTTTTTATTCTAGGTGTAGGCCTAGTCCTCATCTAGGTCTTCATCACATCTTCAATAAACCCATCGCGTAGGTATAGTCCAAGACATTCTTTACATTGCCACTACAATAACTTGTGTTTACTACCTTCTTCTCGTCATATCTAGATCATCTCTTTTGTCCTACACACAACAAACCAAAACACACAGAGCTCACATAGCTCACCTCAGATGTAGACCACCTATTTTCTATCAACATAGGAACATGTCAGAATGTAACCAATACAATCCTGCATCTACCACTATGTGAGAACCTCCCAAGAGCACACCAAGTTCATTACTTCTCTCTACAATAAACCTGCGTTCTACCTGCAAAGGAAAACTACCCAGGTGCACCTCAAGTGCCTGGTGACCTTATCATCTCCAACATGGAAACACACACACACACATATGTAAGGACTGATTATGACCAAACAACATGCTACACTAGAACTTTTACATTCCAGGTCAACCTCAAGGACTTATTACATCCGAACAACCTGCGTCAAGGATCTCTTCCAATCAGAAAACCTTCAGGGATTATTACATTTGAGCAACCTACGTATGATGTTAGGGGTCCATTTTACACTTGAATAAACCACATGAATTATTACATTCGAATAACCTGCATACCACACCAGGTGTCGTATTTACATTCGAATAACCTGTCTCAAGGCCGATTACACCTGAATAACCTGCGTACCATGCCAGGGCTCATATTTACATTTTGATAACCTGTCTTATGATTGATTATGTATTAGTAACCTACGTTTCACACCATGACTCATATTTACACCCAGACAACCTACATGAATGATTATGTCCAAGCAACCTACTACACCAGGGTCTTTTCTGCTCGGACAACCTGTCTCATTTCCCATGTGAGATATCATGCATCTGCTTCTTCTGGTGTCTTTTTATTTCTAGCATAGAATCACATGAGGAATGATTACATCCAAGGATAATGTGTGGCTTCACCATGACTTATTACATCTGAGGAGAACCTACGGGACTAATTACATTCAGGAAACCTGTGACCTTCACCGAGATTTTGTGCTTGGACAACCTATCTCACAAGCTATGTTAGAAATCATCACTCCCTCTTTCAAGGGGTATCATTCTGGATCACACCAAGTCTTCCTCTGAAGTACTCAAACTTCACTCTAGCTAAAGGCTTGTTCAACACATCTACTATCTACTCGTCTATTGCCATGTACTGGAGCTTCACCTCTCCTCTCTGCATCATACAAAAATGTAAGTCATATAAACAAATTAGATAGTATCTTTTGAAACCATACTACCTCACAACTATCCAAGTAAGTGGCAACATATTCTACCTCGCCTGTACTCAACACCATGTAGGACATCTTCATGCTAGACCAAGAGATCATACTGGATCTCAAATTGAAGCAACAACCCAAATTTATATTCCTATAAGTGGTGTTGCCTACCCAATCCAAATCAACATAACCATGCAGGTTAGTCTTCTGATTCGTATCATACTTGATCCCATATGTAACAGTACCCTTTAGGTACCTCAATACTTTATTTTCAACAACCAGGTTAACATGTCATGGATATGTTAGGAACTTGCTTACTGTGTTCACAACAAAGCATATATATGGTCTTGTATTCGTCGGCCACATCAATGAATGAATCATTTGATGATACATCGTGGCATCAATTGACTCTAATGAAGCATCACACAGAAGCTTCAATGTCGATGCCATATGTGTGGCCATTTCCTTATGGTCCAACATTCTGAATCTCTTCATAATCTCCACTGCATACTTTCCTTGACCAAGGAAAATCCAATCCACATTCTGCCACACCTCCATTCCTAAGAAGTAGTGCATCATCCCTATGTCTTTCATCGTTAACTTAGTATCAAGTCTTCTTTTTGCATCTTCAATGATTTTGTCCTCTCCTGTCATGAACATGTGATCGACATCTAGAAAGAGTGTCACTAGTCTTCCTCCTTCAACCTTGAAGTAAAGGTTGGAATCGACTTTACTCTCAATAAAGCATAGGCCCATCAATAAGTTGTCCATCATGTCGTACTTATGTCAAGATTCTCGAATTCATAGATCTTCTGCAGTCACTCCCTCTGAAGCGAAGCATCATCCTCCCTTTGCATTTTGTATTCTATGTATCGAAATATTATGTACTAGAGTGACAGGTAGCTTCCACTGCTACTGGTATTTTATGTATCCAACTTAGGTCATTGGATACCAAGATCCTATATCTTGAACTTTGTTGAAAATTCCCTCTCCCACCCATCTGTGATATTGTCGTCCTCTATAGACTTTCATCTTCAACCTTATAACAAAGTTTAAGATCTTCATCACTCTAGGTGATCTGCAAGATCCTCATGTAACTATATGTGCTATCCCATGGGTTCCTTCTGAGCTTGTACAAGTCCTTCTTCAATTTGCACACATGAGTCTTATTGTCATGTGTCTCGAATCCTATTGGTTGTTCTATGTACACTTCCTCCTCGACTACACCATTCAAGAATTTTGTCTTGATATTCATCTGGTGTATCTCCCATATCACGACTATAGCCAATGCAAGTATAGATCTAATGGAAGTGTACCTCACTACTGGTGCAAATGTCTCCTTGTAGTATGTTCCTTCTTTATGTGAGAAGCCTCGTGTTCTGAATATTTACTTGTATCCCTCGATGCTGCCATCTGCTGCATGATTGATCTTGTAGATTCACATTGAAGACATTACTGACTTCCATTTAGGTCTCGAAACCGCGTCCTAAACATAATTCTTCTTGATCAATTGGAATAGTCTCCTTCCATTTCTTCTTGGATACTTATTCATAGCTGGAAGGATTTGTATCAATGGTGTCACTCAAATTCTGCCACATAACTGGAGTGTGTCCAAGGCATATTACTTTATTTGGAAGTCTCGTCATACTATTATTCATCTTGGATTATTTCTCGTGCCTAAGATGGGCTTCATCTCTCGAGGTGGATCTACCATTCTGTTTATATTCTTCTGGAGCTCTTTCTTCTACCATGGTGTTTCTAACCTGTGGATCTTTAGGTTCCTCTTCTGAACCGTCATCACTTGTTCTTCGGAACGATCTACAAGTCAAGTTCAGTTGCATGATTAGAAACATTTCATTATTTCCAAAACATATCAATCTAATGCACCAATATATATGTCACACAGTCATGCAACTATCTTTGCCAATGCTACAACATCAATCCATGTCCCATATACATACGGTAACTTTCTAGATGCCTTCAATCTCTCCCAGTTATGTCATCAAGGGGTTTCATTCTAGATAAGTAGTAATGGAATGTTGTACAACACCATAGGATACTTTCCCATCACATGTAATTCCTTAGTATAAGTGCAATCACTCAGACATGCATAATACATCAACTAAATATAAACATGTGCATAACCAAACAATGTCATTTAAGTAGGTAGATATACAAGAAATGAAAATTGAACAATTATATTTATTTGTTTGGTGGGTGGACTCCCTCTTTATCCTTATGTTCGGATCCTTTGATAGTGTGTTCATTCACAACTGCATTCCTTCTTATCCAGGTACTAAGACAAATAAGAGTACGATCTTCATCTTCACTAGTAGAATTCATATTCCTCGTCACTTCAAGAATATTCCTTTTCTTCTTTGACTTCTTGTTGAAGGAGCCTCTATCGATCAGACAGTCTCTGGAGTGGTGTCCCTTCTCATCACAAGTGTAGCATCTAATGTTGGAAGTATCTCTTCCAAATTCCTTTTATCTTTTGTTGTGATGAAGGTCCTCCTTCTTTCTATAATTTCTTCTTGTGTGAATTGTGGGATATCGATCTTCAGTTGCTCCCATATTATCCTCTCTTGTTATGAGTCAGACTTCTTCTTGTGTGCATTCTTCCCATAGTATACTGAAGGAAATTAGCTTCCTTTTTGCACACATTCCTTGAATGAATGAATCCCATGATCTTGGGAGGCCATTCAAGGTGATCATAACAATCTATCCTTCTTCCACATTCTCTTTGGTTGATTCAAGTTCTTCCTTGATTTGAACAACCCTTGTGAAATAGGACTACATGGTCTCTGAGTTCTGTATCTTCACATTCTTCATCTAGTTCCTCAATTTCATCTTCCAATTAATGTTCTTTCCTTCAAACAACTTCGTCAAAGCATCGAACACTTCCTTTGGTGTCTTCAAGGACGACACTTGTGGGATGAGATTATCCTTAATAGAACCTGCAATGATTCTCTTGGCCTTAACCAAGTTCTTCTTATAAGTAGCCTTAGCCTCATATCCCTTTGACTCTAGAGCTTCCTTACTGATCTAAGTCATTTTCTTCAAGGATCAGGGAGATCCTATACTTCCATGCTCAGAAGTTGTCATCTTCCCCAAGCTTATCATCAAGTTGGGTGTGATTAGTCATTTTGAAATGAGAACCTCAAATGGAAATAACAAAGGTTTAGAACTTATTGATTTAAGGTGTTCGACTTGGTTCCAGAGTTGGTTGGTATAGGGTTTGTTAGAGAAACCCTAATTTTCCAAACTTGGAATTTTAAACTTTTGATTAGATAGGAAGATGTGCCTCTTCAAGGTAGTTTTCCAATGTACTCCTTTTCTAAAAACTATAGTGGGAAGCCTTGGAAACTTGATGCCCTAGTTTCTTCCTGCAATGCCCTTCAATGTCCAGCAATAAAATATTAAAATTTCACATCATGAGAAACTTCTTCTCTAGAAATATGCACCCTCCTAAGGATAATTTGATGGTCTTCCTTTTCAACTGATCGGTGGAGGGAAGTTCCCAGAACAGGAAGCCCTAATTCCTTCTATAGAATATCATGATATTGTTTTTGTTGTATTTCAGAAGTTTATGCTCCTAAAGCTCTGAAACTTTGTCCCGAGGTATCATGTTTTTTCTTCTTTCCAACCCTATGGGTTATAGAAAAATTGGATTCACCAAGTGGGACTTATGATGAGTTTCCCAAGGTGACTGCTTTGAGGATTGTTCAACACAACGAACTTGTACAGACTTCCACATGTCACTATTTAACATTCGAAGTCTAGAAATTGAACCACAGAAACTACAGTCTGTGCCCTATTTGCAACATCTTTCTAAATTTGATTTGGACCTTCTTATCCCAAGATATATCAATTCTCCCTAGGTCACATGTTTATGAGTGTATTCTGGAGGAGGTTGGAACCTTGATTTGGAGGACTCGTATCTCCTAAATTACAGAAAATATGTGGCTTAAACTCGCACACAAGGTACAAAAATATTTCATATTTAGGTTGTAAAAGTTTCAACTCCTACTCCTTCTCCAATATCAATTTTTAACGAAATTACCAAGATTACTAGATTTTGTCTTTTGGGGTTTTTAGGCATGAAAACATAATCTTCACTAGCTTCCATTTTAGTAGTATTTAGGCTGCATAATGCCTTCTTTCATAGTGGCTTTGATACCATGTTAGGTTTTCTAATTTATTTCACTTAGGATCTTTAGATGAAATAATAACAAGTACATCGATACATCAAAGATACACAAGACACAAATATTTTCATCGGGGAAACCATAAAGGAGAAAACCCTGCAAACTTCTTCATAATAGTTCCATCACAAGGACAAGATCACAACATGAATAACCCAATAAAAATATTTCTTTTGCAGCTCTCTCTCTTCCTCTTCATTGTCCTCTCTCTCCTAATGCGCACAAGAGAGGGTGAATGAGTGTATGACAAATGAGGAGGGCGCCTCCCTATTTATATTCTTTTGTTGAGTAACTAAATCAACTAACTAGGTCGGCTAGGTAACCTTTGGGGTCGACCTACTGAGGAATACACAAAGTAAATTTTCCTTTATTTAACATGGGGACTATTTTCCCGACTTACAACAGATGGTTTACCTCAGTGACCATACATAATGACGACATCCTGAAAGGAGGGAAACACATCTCCGATGGGGATACAACAATATACAATAGTAATATACGTCAAAATATATTCCGAAGTTACAATTACATCAACAAACAATTGAAATTATGTTAGTCATTTTGTTATGAGAGTAGTTAATAGTTATATTTATGTTGTCCATTTTGAATAAAACAATTATCCCACTTGTAAGGGATAAAAGTAGCTTAGGAGTCCAATAAAGTATACGAGAAAGCTCTCCTGGATTTTGGAATCAAAATTACTTGTTAAAGGTTGTTTTAGGCATTTGCGTCATCCACATTTCTCTATATGAAGATCAAGTTGGTGTCCATACCCTCTTGAGTGGTCACTTTTTCTATTATCTATAATTGTAAGCATAGTTTCAAATTTCATTGAAGTTAGTTAAATAACTCCATATTTTTCAGTGCATATGTCTTCATTGTGGGAATTGTTATAAATCAATGCTTCGATATAACGTATTTATTTATAACATAATTATAATTCCACCAATCCCATGGTTCCTTTATGTCTCGTATTTCCCCTTTTGTATGCAAGGAATATCAATTGATCTCGCCAAAATAAAAAATCTAAAATATTTGATTCATTGGTGAAGAGCAAGGAGTTTTTCACCAGTGGTAAAGTTTCAATTATAATAAGGGCCAAACATGAATCACTGGGGACACCTTGAGGTAGTTTTAGAACATGTGGTTTTACCTAGAGAGGTTGTATTAAATGATATTGTGACTCATGCAGACATAAGTATATCAAAGACCAACCCTGTGTCCTTCAATTAAAATGTATAGTTTGAGTGGGCCTAATGGTTAAGAACATGTGTTTCCTCTTAGGAGGTCATAGTTCAAATCTAGAGGGGGGTAGGGTATGTATACCTCTGTATACGTTAGCAGTTAAATCATTGCATAGATGGGGGTTCCTTGTCCCACAAACAAGGGGTCTCATACACCAAATTGGTGTATAGCTTGGTTGTGTCCTTACAAATATATTATTATTATTATTATAAAATCCCTAATTATAAATCCAACTTTAATGTTCTTATAGTTTTGGAAACTACAACCCAACACCAACAAACTCCAGACTAAGTATATGATTTGGTTCATTTTTGGCTCAAAATCCCTAAATTCCCTCTTTACGTGCCTCGATTTCTTAATTGGGAGGTTGATGTAAAAATTTGTATAGTGTCTTGCCCAAAAACATAGAGAAGGACTTGAAGGTGGATCCATAACCGTTAGGTATCATAATAGTTTTATTAGAGCCACTTTATTATCCTTGTGGGAACCATGACATCATATTTCCCTACTGATGAAAATTATAGAGTATAATTAATAGTCGAATGATTATTGCATAATGAATCAAGAAGTAGAGCGGTGGATCCAATGATTATAGTATATTTGAGAATCGAAGTTCTTTATCTCAATTACAAGGAGAAATGGTCAAGGGGCCATAATTGCAACAATCCTATCAAAAACCACATGACCAAAGTCCTTTATGAACCAAAGCTTATAACAAAAGTTGCCCACAAGAATTGATAGATGACGAGGAAGAGGAAGTTATGAATGTTGAAAACCCAAAAGAGACAACTTTGCCTATAGTTTTATTTGAAGGCCATGTTAGGCGTTGTCAAACATTAAATCATTGCAATTAAATGCAGAATAAGAGGGGGAACCACTGTCCCCCTTGTGAATATTGGAAGCACTCGCAACTTCATTGATGAGAAAACATTTCCATTATTATATTTGAAAACCATTCCCTTGGATAACTTTCAAATTTTTGTCACCAACATCTTTACCGTGGAGTGCAAGGGAATGACCAAGGCTTTAAAGGTACCATTGGGCAATGACAAGGTAACTTGTGATTTTTATGTGGCTTCATTGGTAATACATGGCGTAGTTATTAGAGCTCAATGGTTAAATAATATGGGAGAATATGTGACAAACATGTCAACAATGTATATGTGGAAGAATATGCAACAAACCTATCTAATATATATATATATATGAAAATTAATGCGAGACATCTTTGTGTATGCTGTTAGATATCAAGGTTAAATATGTTTTTTCTTAGAAAGTGTGAAGATGATACCAATTGAACAAAAATGTTTTTTTATATTTCATCATTCTTTTTCAAATTGCATTGATTGTAGCTTCATATTAATATAATCCCGATTGGGATGAATCAAATTTTTAAGTTCACTTATTTAGGTATATTGATTTCATTTTAAAGTATATTATGTTTTTTTAAGCAATTATTAAACAAGGTATACATATTTTCCATGGTGTAGTAATTGAAGCATCATTTTGTTAAATTTGTTCCTATGATACATTGATTTCATAAAAGTTATATTATTCTTTCTTATAGTGCATTGATTTCAGTTCTTCTTCTCTATTACAGGGTACCAATATGCATATTGCATGCAATGTTGCTATAATAATAAGAACCAAATCTTACACGAATGTAGATAGGGAATAACTGGAAGATGAATTTCTTAGGCGATGCTTACTTCAAACTTTCAGACTACTACATGGTGAGTGGGTGGATATACAAAATCAACGATCTCGAAAGAGAAATCAAATTAGTGCTTTTAATCGAAACTTCAATGGTTAAGGTTTAAACTCTATTTTAAGATCTAAAATGAACTTAAATGTAAAATTGAACATCATAATGATTATATATGATATTCAAAACCTGAAATCCAAAATTAAAGACCAATTCCAAAATCCAGGTCCATAGTAACTCATTGTTGAAATGGGTAATTTGGTTGACGATATGGGATCTGATTGCAGCAGGGACACCCGTCATACTAAAACCCTCACATTGTTCGAGTACACAAAGACTTTCTTGATCCAACCCATTACTAATAGTGCTGGGAGTTTCCCTCATTATAAGTCTGAAGGTATTCCTCTGGAATTTCACATGGAGTGTTTGGAAGGTTGGATTTGATGCCTTACCCAAGCCCGGATGGACGTGAAGCGTAATGCCTTTTCTTGTGAATTAACGGGAAAATACTTCATTCAGATGCTGCAACGAGACTCAAATCCTCGTATTATTTTTCATCGGCAACCTCATATGTCGGGTTCATCTTTCGAATCTAGACTAGAACCTCCAGCTGTAGGTGTCAATTGTTCCAATGCTTATCCAATTTTTATTACTCGTGATGATTAATTCTACTTGGGGTTTCTCTTTTTCAATTTTTGATCTGATTTGGGAAGTTTATTTTAGTCTTGGTTTTGTTTATAAGGTCATAACCTCCTCCTTGTAGGGGATCTTTGGATTTCAAAAGCAGACTCTTAGCTTCGAGATGTTCAGACTATTAGTCTTTTAGGGTCAAAAGAGCTACGTAATGGCTCTAGCAATACATAGATTTCAAAATAAACTCTTTTATGGTTTTAATATATATATATATATATTCCTTCATCTTTGTCATCATTTAATTTAATTACTTTATTACTATTCAACATCTTGACAATGTAAATGTCTTGTCATTGTGTTGATTTTAATTGGACCATGTTCAAATCATCAACGATATAAATTTTTGGATGATATGATTTCAATAGAGTAATTTTGGTTTTATATAACATTATTTTAACCAATCACTTGAAATTAGAACCAATCTAGTTCCATCTTAATATGAGATCAATCAAGTCCCGACAGGGATCAAATCCTTCGAGGTGCAAACCTTTCCTCGAGTTTTGACCCTCCACAAAATGATTGCACCTCAAGATATTTGATCCCTCTCGATGCTTGACAAATCCAAGGTTTAGATGAATCTAAGCTTGTTTAGCGTATACCATTGCATTGTTCATTCTAAATTTGATGTCTTCTAATCTATGTAGAAGATGGATAAATCAATTGAATAAAAAAAAAAGAGGTTTCTCCAAGAAAATCATGGGCATAATATATGTTGTGACATTATCAAATTTGCGAGGAAAATATAATTTGATACCCAATCCTTTTGAGAAATAAAAGTGATTTAATAAATATATATAAGACAATGAAAGTTCTAATGTTAGCATTGTGTTTCAACCATTAAATACAAGTGGTTGTAAATTTGTCTTATAAGACAGGTTAGTTCTTTTGAATGTTGTAGAAGTCATTTCAAAATAAAGAATACAAAAAAAATTATAATATTAAACCTTTTGAAAATGATGTGGAGGATTCGATGATCCTTTAAGGAGATGATGACTTGTTAGTGTTTTGTATTTGTGATCTATTTTTGAAATTCCACTGCTTCTACATGGTAAAGTTTCATATTTTTATTATCCAAATCCGCCAATCACCTTAGTAAATTTAAATACCCAATTATATTATAATGCTACTTTTATATTCAATCTTGGTAGAATAGTGTTTTGTTTTTGTGATCTATTTTTGAAATTCCACTACTTTTACATGGTAAAGTTTCATATTTTTATTATGCAAATCCGTGAATCACCTCAGTAAATTTAAATACCCAATTATATTATGATGTTACTTTTATCTTGAAATTGTTTCTACCAGATTGGAATTTATAACTAACTACGAGTATAATTGAAATGGTAAAACAACTTCAAGTTCACAATCATGACTTGTGTGTTCTTGACAATTTCACCAAAAGTAATTTTTAGGAAGGTAAGAATCCAACGGACCACCTGATGCAGATCCTCAAGCTATAGGGCCTTTGCAAATATGAAAACCAATGATTATGGGAAAACACACACCTCAATACTCAATATTATTTAATTATTGAATAATTGAATTCAAATACATCCTATTTCATAGGATAGACGATGAGCATGTAGGCCTCAAAACAATTTATCATTCTACAGGGGATGCAACACCTATCCTCCTCCTCCCAAAAACCTAATAAACTTAGAAACAAAAACCTGAAAGAAGTCCCTCTTCCCTCATCCCATATAGATCTCTTTGTAGATCATGATTGCTCATCTAATTGCCCCCTAAAAGGTTTATAAATGTTGCTATTCACCCAATCAAAACCAAATGTAAGGAATATATGACTAAATTTAGGGACAAAATGATCCTAAAATTTATGAACAAGAAAGTTGGAACTAAGAGACGTGACATCATTCGGTTACTGAAAGTTGGATAGACTCGTTAGTTGATGGATGCTCTGCATCATACTCCCCATGTTGAAATAAATATGAACCTTTTGGTTCATAACTATTTTCTTTTGTTTTCTCCACTGCTTAAAATAAGGCTTAAACTACACATGGTCCGCTTGCTTTATTTTGAACAACCATTTTGATCAATTCTTTAGCAAGAAGGCAACAACTTGCCATGTTCTCCACTCTATCCTATGTTGAATCTGTCAATTGTCCAACCATACTATGAATGGGGTATTGTTCCTCTATAGCCATGCATGAATCTAGGGTGACCATAACCATCTCAACATGACAAAACAAGCCATGTACACATGGCATTCTCACTCTCATGTATATGGGAAGAGATCCACTTCCCATTTCTACTATCAAGACCAATATTATTTGGCACACAATACCATTTCCAAGTGGAAAACTTGCGGGAACAATTTTTCCATTCATTCCCTTCTCTTCCTTTACTTCATCTTCAAGATACATCAAAGGAGACATCTTTGCTCCAACTCCTAAATCAACCTCTACTAGAGGTTTGTAGTCGTTTCAAGCTTCTTTCTTCTGCTCACGTTCATCTTCATACTTGACAGGAATAATATATGTTACACCTTGCCACTTTGTCTCCACTTCTTAGGTCATAGAACCCATTGCATCCTCCTTCACAATTTCTTCTTCATGCACACACTTTATTACATGCTCATCCTCCATCATTTTCTTGTTATCACCCTCCTCTGGGTGATAAAACACTTCCACAACTAAGGTTGCCTATGCAATCTTCCTCTTTTCACTTCTCTAGATTTATGTTTCCTCCAAGGCCCTTATCATCCTTCTTATGGCTCAATTCTTTTCTTTTATCTATAGTCTTTCTACATGCTCTTTGATTAGTTTCCTAATTGCTTGTATCTCTGTCCTGGTTCGTTCTTTCTCTTCTTGGTCCACTTGCTTCTCCTTCACCATTTTTAACTTGTTGTAATTTAATCGGTAAGAGTAATGCACCTCCATGCAATCTAGTGCTCCTTCGAGCACACTTAATTATCCTCTTGGGCTAACTATTTGTTTTCAACAACTAGCTATAAAACTACAACAATTTCTCTCCTCTCAACCATCTTCTTCTCTAAGGATCAAGTTGTTTTGATACCAAAATGATGTAGATCCTCAAGCTGCAAGGCCTTTGCAAATTTGAAAAACACATAATTGCAAAACTAACAGGAAAATCAATAAATCTGGGAAAAACACACACCTCAATACTTAAGTTTTTATTATTATTATTGATTAACTAGATTTAGATACATCCTATTTCACAGGCTAGACAATGGGTACGCATGCCTCAAAATAGTTTATCATTCTATAAGGGACACAACCCTTCTCCTCCTCTAAGCCACCTAAGTAACTAAAAAATAAAAACCTAAAAAAAGTCCCCCTTCCCTTAGCCCATATCAGTCTTTTGCAAATCACGACTACTCATCTAATCGCCCCCTAAAATGTCTCTAAATGTTCCTATTCACCCAGTAAAAACCAAACATAAGGAATATATAACTAAATTTAGGGACAACGTGATCCTAAAATTTAGGAACCTAAAGACTCACTAAGAGATGTGGAGTCGTTCGGTCATTGAACATTGGATAGACTTGTTAGTTGACGGATGCTCCTCATCAGTACCTTGAACGACAAACTTAAAAGATGTCAGACTTATTAAGAAACACATAATTAGATGTCGACTACTTGATTATACATGCTTCAATATGAAATTTATATTTTCCTTCTTACATTGCATTGAATTTGTGTTTTCTTCATTTTTTTTTTCAATAGAAAAAAAGCGTAATTTTCATTCATCATAAAGAGATCAAAAATTACATTTTGTAATTCACTCTGATAGCGAATTCAAAAGCCTATATCATAGGTTCCTTTGTTAAGACACCAGGGTCTGCTTCGAGTTTACAATAATTTTTATACAAAAAACTGTATAGTAGGCCTTTCTGTCCCACTGTTTAGATCAAAATGTTTCCAAGTCCCACCTCGAAACCACATCATGCATACATACTGCCGCTGTTATCCATTATAGAGAAATACATAAAAAACATACTGAAATCGGTAATGTATAATGTAAACAGCCGGATAGATCATAGCTCAATCTATGAACGGCCTGTGATAGAACTCGTAACTCTGCCCTTCCTTTTCTTCACGAATTTTCCAAGTGCCAAAGTCCATGCGCAGCCCTTCTTTGGATGCCTGGTCCGCTT
>LPNX010096911.1:464324-480610 GCA_001517045.1 Pseudotsuga menziesii
CAATGATCTCAGGAAGACCCTCTCGAATGTTCACCTCCACCAGGATACGAGCCACTTGTTTGTAGTGAGTCTCCAAGTAAGACATGTCAGCTTCCAGAAATTTTCCAATTATATCCCCAAGATTCCTGAAATGAATAGGGTCCCAAAAGTGAAGGGGCAACCCAGGAAGCCGAACCCATAAAGGAATCATATCCACTCTCTCCCGACTAGCATCGAAAAGTGGATGCTAGGGCTTCAATAGAACAGGTGATTGACTCATATGCCAGTTTTTGTTCAGGATTAAACGCAAATCTTCCTCGGACTTGACCACCACTGCAAACCAACCACGGAGCAGCATATCCACCTCCGGAGAATAACCCAGGATCACCTTCCAGGTTCCCTCCACCCAATCCACCACCGTCTTTCGGGCTAAGGTCTTTCCCATGACCCTACCCACCAGTGTCCTCTGTGACATAACTAAAACCTTATCCCACGCGATATCATCCCCCACCGCGTATCTGCCCACTGATCTAGACTTTACCCAACTCCGTTTGCGTCTCTTGGAAAAACCCTTTACCTTCTCCACCATCCCAGGCGGCTGGTCATCCCCACCCTTCGACAGTCCATCAGCCCGAAGAGGACTCGCGCACCCCCTGTGTTCTAAAACGAACAAAGATCCCCTCCAGTGCCCATCGATACCATCGCCCCCTTTACCACAAGCCTGCTCAACTTGCTTGGCCACCCCCGCTGCCGCAATGCTATCAAAACCTTCCACAGCCTCAAATCCTTCCTCCAAAAACGGCACCGGAAACCCTAGTTGCCTTGAAAAAAAAACCCCAGCTTCCGGCCATCTCGAGCTTCCCAGTAAATCGTCCTGTAGCCCATTGAAAACCTCAGAATCCACCAGGGGCAGTCTATGAGGTGAAAAAGTGAGAAACTCCGAAGGAGAAAAGTCCGTAACCGATCTCTCAAGCCCATAACCGGATGGTCCAGTATCAACAGGTCCCGGGCCCGGGAAAGCCTCCAAAAACCCCTTTGAACCTCCAGCTGGCACACTCCACACATCCTGAGCCTCCAGGTGGTCGCTGGAATAATCAACCATCTCCAAATCCTCCATCACAATCAGCACAGCTTAAGAGAAGCAAGACCTGACAAACTAACTGCAGCAACCCCAAGCCGCTAGCCTTCTGGAAACCCTATCAGGCAAAACACAAAACCAAGACCCCCAACACAAACGCCGGGTAAAGGAATATGGTCATCGGGAAAACAAAAACATTCATGATGATGGGTACAGGGGTGGTACGGTCAGAGCGACCCACCCCCCTGCCAACCCTGTACCTTCTGATCACCTCTGGAGCTTCCTCGACCGCGCCGCCATCAACCTCCAGCACCCTTCAAAATTATCTAGTGTTTTCTTCATTATGATAAGGTATAAATGTTTTAAGTGGTGCGCATTGAATTCTTAAATTCGTTCCTATGGTATATTGATTTCAACAATGCTTTATTATTCTGTTTCTTAGAGTGCATTGATTTCAATGCTTTTTTCTCTATTATAGGTTATAAATCTACGTATTGCACATACCGTTGTTGTAACAGTGGAAAACAAATCTTACATTGATGTAGATGAGGAACAATTGGACTATGAATTGCTTATTTTAGTTGGGGCAAGGGTGATGCGTACTTCAAACTCATGCATGGATGTAGGACTTGTTAATGGTGCTCTTGGAGTTATTAAAAAAATGCATATAATCCAAAATGTTTACCTCCATAACCGCCCACTTATGTTTTAGTAAGATTTGATAACTATTTAGGCATTCCATGGAATGAAGTCTTACCTCACATTGTGCTTATTACATCTATTGAAAGAGGTCCAACAAAACAACTTCAACTAAAACTTGCTTGGGGTTTAACACACCAATATTGACATTGAAGAAAGCAATTATAAACATTGGAAAGCATGAGAGGGAAGGTCTCATATTTATACCTTGAATGGGCCTAACAGTTAAGAGCATGTGTTTCCTCCTTGGAGATCACAAGTTCAAATCTAAAGGGGGGTAGGGTATGTACACCTCTGTAGACTTTAACAGTGAAATCGCCGCGCAGAGGGGAGTCCCTTGTGCCATAAACAAGGGGCCCTCATACACCAAATTGGTGTCTGTCTTGGCGGTGACCTTAAAAATAAATTACTATTATTATTATTATTATTATTATTACCAATATCTCAAGTGAAAGGTTTGAATGGTATTTGATTTCAACACTTTTCTCACCAAATCATATGAGAAGATGGTGAAAGGGGCAACTGTGTCCAAGTGAAACATCAAATAAGGCACATCTAGATCTATCGCCATTGTGTAATAAATATGTATTTCATTACATTCTTTCATTTTTGTCATCATTGAATGTGATTACTTTATTACTATTTACCATCTCTATTATATAAATATCTTGTCATTGTTTTGATTTTACTTGTACCTGTTTGGTTAAATAAATATCTTGTCATTGTTAATTGTAGGTGCTGCTATTGGAAATCAAGGATAGCCCATACCCTCATAATAGACCCTGGGACCTTTGGCCCCCCACCATAGGGACCGTTACACCACTCCACTCGAGTCTTGATTTTGCTTGCACTTATTTACATGATAGACAATATGCTTCAATAGATAATATGATATCAATAAATAATATTAGTTTTATACAACATCATTTTAACCAATAACCTAGAATTTTAAGCAACCTAGATCCATCATAATCCAAGATCTATCAAACAACCTATAAAAATTTGAACTCTAAAAATTTCATCCTCCCTACATAAATACATGCTTTTAGCTTTTGAATTCATTTAAGGTATACCATTGTATTGCATATTCCAAATGTTAACAGAATTTAAATACCCATGGGCGATAGATCAATCATAATCCAAATCCAAGATCTATCAAACAACCTATAAAAATTTGAACTGAAAAGATTTCATCCGTCTCCCTGCATAAATCCTCAGATGCTTTTGAATTCATTGAAGGTATACCATTGTATTGCATATTCCTAATGTTAACAGAGTTTGAATACCCATGGGCGACGACAATTTTTAAATGAAAAACCGCCACGACAATGTTTAAAAGAAGCTCTCTCCTCGCACGTTGTCTTGACCTGCGTGTTCCCGGCGGTTTCACCAAAACCAATTTTTAGGGGCTCTGTCAAGTTTCTGGTATGAATGCGACCGGACGCCAAAATTTAAAGATGTAAGAGTTATCCAGAAGCAGAGAGTTGCTGTGACCGTTTGAGGCTCTCTTTGGTAAGAATCCAGCCGGCTTTCTCTGATGCCAAAGAAGTCAAAATTAAAAGATGTATGAGTTATGTAGAAGCATAGAATCGCTGTGACCGTTTTCGATGAGTTATAAAAAAGCCAGCAGAGTTATAAAAAAGCCAGCAGATTTATAAAGAGGCAAATAGAGTTATCAAAAAAGCCAAAGATAATGCTTCTGACCGTTTGAGACGGAGACCTATATATTGACATCAATATTGCGACATATAGAAGAACCAAGCTTCAAAATTCATCCATAGTCGCTCTGTCTCTCTTTGTCATCTGCTTTTTCTTTTGCTTGAGGTTACTTAGCTTTATAGGTATTACGCATGGCCATGCATGTTTTGCTTCTCGTTTTTTCTTTTTTTGTTGCTTGCAATCTTCATCCCATTTTTCTTTTTCTTTTTGGATTAGCAGAAGACACAGAGATTCAAGTGTGGATGTTTGTTGGTCGCATGGGACAACTTGGTTATCCTTACGGGACGCTAGTCATTGCTTCCTGCTCAGCAATGGCCAAAATTCCAAGGTTTGTTTATTATATATTTCTTCACATCATGTCATTCGAAGTTTCCTTTTATATTACTATGTAGCAAAAAGCTTTGTACAATAAATGCAATTAGTTTATTTTGTTCAACTCCATTCCTCATGACAATATTTTTATTTCAGGAATACATTTAAAGAAAAATTAAACGATGGATCTAAGGCTGCAGACCATACGGATTTCTCATACATTAGTCACTAAAGGTAACAGGTAACCTCTATCCTCATCCACGCACTATATTTTAAGTTGCCCCATAAAGTATACAAAATCAAATATATTCTGGGCTGGCTACTACTTGAAGACCATCCCCTGTTTTTTTTGCAGGAACCCCTAAAAAAATCTAAAATCATACTTTTATTATATTTTAGGTGTACGTGCAATTTATACAATAGAATTAGGAACTCTGTTTAAAGCTCATTAGAACTCTTACTACCAGACAAGAAATAAGAAGGGCAAAGACGGCATTAATTGTTTTTAACATTTTCTGGACAATCGGTACATAGGACGTTGAGAGGAAGATTTAAGTGCCTTTTTTTTTTTTAATCTTATCTTAATCTAATTTAAACGCTGAGCATTTATGTGGGCTTGCAACATTTACATCTACTTTAGTTCTGACTAAATCCTAGACATTCTGATGGCTATTTTTAATATAAACTTTCTATTCACTACACTCTATCCCTTGTATGGTATGATGTCATCGCCAATAATTTGGGGCAATATGTAGATTCCCAAGGGAATAGCCCTACATCTCAGACTTACCGTTCCAGTAATCAACAATGCTACACCCATGGCCACCTACTGAAAACACATCCTTTCAATTCAGACCTACTACCAATAAGATTCCCATTCAAGTGAGCCATAGTTGATTCAGTTACCATAGAGAAAAGCCCTGTACTGTACAGATCTTTTGCGAGTTTATTTCACCTTAACCCCAGTCAATAACAGAAACAGCTAAGCTCTGTACACACTACACATCCACCTACATTTTTTTCTTCTTCATAAAGTACAGCTATATTCTAGACAGGCTACTACTTGAAGATCATACCCTGCTATTGCTATTTTTTGCAAGGACCCCACAAATAGTTCACAAAATCTTAAATGATACTTTTGGTATAGATTAGGAATTTAGGTGTTTACGGAATTTATCCATTTAAAGCATGGTAGAGCATTAGAACTCTTCTTACCAAATAAAGATAATAAAGTTCCTAGATTGTATTAAAAGTTTTAACATTTTCTAGAAAATTGGTCCAAACCTTTGACTCGTGAACCTGGGATGTTGAAAGGGATATTTAAATACCTTAAATACCTTATTGTATGATTCCAACCTACAATACTGTATCTCAATCTAAATTCCAAGTTGATCATTTCTGAGGGCTTGCAACGAGACAATGCTTTATCTAAATCTATGTTACTGCCAACTAAAGCTGGGATTTACATTTTGATATCTATCTTGCAAACCACTTATTCACTACACCTTATCCTTTGCATAGTTTGATGTCATCACCAATAATTTGGATGAATATGTAGATTTCCATGGTGATAGTTACTGTCCAACATCCTTACATCTCAAAGTTACTGCTCCATTAACTAACAATGCTACACCCATAGTCACCTATAGAAAAAACACATTCCTTCTAGTCAATTCTCTATCCCATTAAGAATCCCATTCAAACGAGTAATAAATTTTTTCATGTAAAGTTCCAAAACCATTATGGGTTCTTGTACTCATGAATGACACCCACTTTTTTTTCCAAGAAAAAAATCATATATTTCTAGGAGAGATGAACATTTACAGTGTAATGTGCATAACAGCACTTGATAATTACTCTAATCAACCATCAAAATGAAAATTAAAAAAAGCTATTTTCAATCAGAAAAAGTGTTGTTTACCCATCTTACAAAATATCAATATAACCTGCTATATAGTCTTACATAAAAATATTTGTCTTGGTAGACTCCATTCAGATCAACAGAAAACAGTAATAAAGCATCTTTATCTAGCATCCACCCGATCTTGAGCCTTGAGACTGTTGCTTATCAACCCTAATGATTAATCATATTAGGGATCTAAGAATAGCTGGCAGTTGAGTCCCTGCATTTCTTCCTCTGAAGAGATTTTACCTGCATTCAAATGTACAGCTTGTTTAAACTTTAGACAGCTCATCTGTATTTGTAAAACCTCTTTCTCTAGAGTCATCCTCATCAGCATCCATAGAGAGTTCATCTGTGTCCAATTATTGTCCCTTCAGAGTAGCAGTATAAAAGATTTGTGGCCTTCATTGAGAAATAAGTCTCCACCAGCTCCACTTTTCCCAGCTATGCCTTGGCAGGCTCTACCTAAAGGAAACCCCATGCAATGGATTTATCTATCTAAGAACTGGCAATTACTCTTGGAGGCTTTTCCAGCCTGGGTTTTAACTTTTCGCAACCCCCCAAATACATACCTGATTTGATGAATAACCTAAAGTGGAGGAATTTCCTTGTTCTGAAACAACATTTTCTTCCTGGCAAGCCATAGTGCCCAAGAGACCACACAGGCCAAAAAGCCCAATGATCTCTTGATGCCTTGTCTTTAATCCAGTTCTCCAACAATTCAACCATAGGACCTTGCCATGCACCTAGGCTTCAAATCAATGCCAGTCATTCCTTCCAAACCTCTTTTCTGAATGAAAATAGGACCAGCAAGAGATTGATGGTTTCATCATCTACTTTATATATAACACATTCTTGACCCTGCCATTTCTTCAATACATCCCAAGCCATAATTTTATTAGAGAGCGCTAACCATAAAAACCTGTATTTTAAAGGAGCCTTCATCTTGCAGATAGGCTTCTACCACCATACATATTCCTTTCGATCCTACTCTAAAAACATTGCCTTAGATCCTAAATGTGCAATATATCTTCTTGAAGAGCATTTTTTTGACCATCCTCATATTTCAAGCTTGTGGCACCTTACAGTAGTCTTTGAACTTAGTGATTCCAGTTAGTAACTTCCTCTCCTTGTAGACCTAGGCTATCTGGATTCTGCCCTTTTCCTTCCTTGATGTGAAATTGAAGAAGGATCTGTTGCATCTTCCTAATGATGTCTACCCTGCATATTTTAGGTGGTGATCAGAGCTTCTGATAGTCGATGTTGTCCAGCACATCCAACCCAGGGGTCTGCCCATATTCTTCCTCTAGCCCCATTTCCAAATCTCCATTCCAGCTATTTCCCTACTAGAAAGAAGGCTTTGACTAATGCCTTCCAGAAGATGTAGTCTCTAACACTGATTCTGGAAGATGTCTTTTCGAAGCATTACTTGGTTCTAGAGATACCTTCATGATTTAAGAGCTCTTTGCTGCTAGAGCTTGTCCAAAATAGTGAATATTCTTTAATCCCCAACATTAAGCTTCTTTTGGTTTGGCTGTCTTTCTCCATTTAAACAGGGGATTTCCCTCTTTTCTTTATTCCTTTTTCATAAGAAACGGAAATGTCTTTTCCTTAATTTTTTCTAGCATGCCTTCAGGGAGATATGCTAGTGAGTGCCAGGAAACAAGAATAGCTTCAAGAATAGATTTCACCAAGGTTAATCTATCCCCTGTGATAACTATCTATAACACCAGTTTGACTATTTTTTCTATCGTATAATACAACCAGTTTGAGTCACTGAATAATCATTTGGTTTCAACATGAATTCCAAATACTTCAACCCATCATCAAAAGGAGATACATTGAAGGGTAAATCTTGTGCCAGCCCCCTTTCCTACTTAGCTGAAAGTCCACTGGACAAGATAGAGACCCAAGATTTCTTTATATTTCTTAGCTTCTCTTACAAAACCAGTGCCAAAAAAAAAATGAGGCAGAGCTATATAATATAAGACGATAATATACTTTTATTTAAATGTCCAACAAATGAGTTCTCCCAACTTTAATTTCTTTTACAACTCTTTATCTTTTATAATCATGAATAACCCTACTTAAACCTTCAACTATTAAAAGAAAAAAGAGTGGAGACATAGGACATCCATGTCTAAGGTCCCTTGAAGGGGCTAAAAAACCCGGAGGTGGAACCATTAATCAACATTGCAAATGAAATCGATGACAAACAACCCATAATCCAATTCATTATTTGATAATTTGTACCAATGTGGATGAGCGTTATCCTTAAATACAACTAACTCACTCTGTCATATGCCTTGGATAGATCCAGCTTTAGAACCATAACACATATCTTAATTTTAATCGTATGAATCCCTTCCTGTGCCACCCCCACAATATCATGGATGAGCATTAACTTTCATTACGACCAACTTACCCTGTCATATGCCTGGGATATATCCAACTTTAGAACCATGGCAGGCATCTTCTTAATTTTAATTGTATAAATCCCGTGCCACCCCCTTAACATTATGTATTTGTCTTTCATGTAAAAAACCAAGCTGTTCTTGAGAGATGGATTCAGGGAAAAAAACTGTCTTTAACCTGTTTGCTATAATTCTTGGCAATTATTTTGTACATATAATTACATAAGGACATTGCCCTGAAATCCTCAAAGGAATGAGAGTTATCCTTTTGTGGGATGAGTCCAATAAATGGTAGAACTGGTGGCACCTAGTACCATCCCAGCAGTCGTAGACTCTTCCACCACCCTAAATAGGTCCTCTTCCAACAAGTCATGAAATCTCAAATTTAACTCCATTGTTTATCCATCAGGACTTGGGCTTTTGGCTTTCTAAAAAGATTACAGTACTGCCTCAAGCTGTTCTAGAGTTACCTTTGACATTAATTCTTCATTTTTCTCGTGCTCAATGGATCTAGGAAAGAACAAAGTCATTTTGATTATCTGCTCTATATTAGCTCAATAAGGCTTTTGATAAATATTTTGGAAGTGGGATACCCCAATCTCAATATCTCTTGGAACCTTCTCACTTTACTCCCAATTAAGCTTTAGAACCATGGCAGATATCTTGATTTTAATTGTATGAATCTCTTCCTGTGCCACCCCCACAATATCATGGATGAGCATTAACCTTCAATACAACCAACTTACCCCATCATATGCTTGGGATATATCCAACTTTAGAACCATGGCAGGAATCTTCTTAATTTTAATTGTATGAAGCCCTGCCTGTGACACCCCCACAACATCATGTATTTGTCTTTCATGTAAAAAACCAAGTTGTTCTTGAGAGATAGATTCAGACAAAAAACTGTCTTTAACCTGTTTGCTATAATTTTGCCAATTATTTTGTACATATAATTACATAAGGATATTGCCCTGAAATCCTCAAAGGAATTAGGGTTATTGCTCTTTGGGATGAGTCCAATAAATGGAAGAATTGGGGACACCTAGTACCTTCCCAGAAATCGTAGACTCTTCCACCACCCTCAATAGTTCCTCCTCTAACTAGTCATAAAATCTCAAATATAACTCAATTGTTCACCCATTAGGGCCTAGGTTTTTGGTTTTCTAAAAACATTCCAATACTGCCTCAAGCTGTTCTCGAGTTACCTCTACTATTTATTCTTCATTTTTCTCTTGCTCAATGAATCTCGGAAAGAACAAAGTCATTTTGATTATCTCCTCTATATTAGCCCAAGAAGGCTATCGATAAATATTTTGGAAGTGGGATACCCCAATCTCAATATCTCTTGGAACCTTCTCACTTTACTCCTGTTCTCCTTTCCCATTTCCCATATTGTATTTATATTGTTCCTCTGCTTTGCAAAACTTTGGAAGAACTCTGTTCTCATTCCCTTGAACTAGCCATACTGCTCTACTTTTCATCTTCCATTTGAATTCCTTTTTGTCTCTTCAAGTAACTTCAACTCTGCCTTTTCTTCTTCTTAAAAATGCCTTATATTTTGATAAATCTTGTTGTGAATTTTGATATTTTTTGTTTTGCTCACTGCTCTTTTTAAATTCTCAGGAAATTGGTCATAGCTAAGTTTTCACTGGAAGGTTTCCAATTTTGACTAACCAAAGTGGTAAACCCTTCATCTTCCAACCACAGAGTTAAATTTGAAGGGACCTGGTGGTTTATTTTCCTCTCTTTCAATTTGTGACTGGATAAGGAGATAATCTGATGAGCTACCTGCCTCCACCCATGTACTTATCCTATCAACATCCAACATAGACCTTTCTGCAACCAAAACCCAATTCAGTCCCTTGGAAACCCTGTCTTAACCTACCCTTTTAGTTACCCCAGGTATGGACTAATTAAGGGTTTCTACATGCTAGTGGGTTTTCCATTGCATTGGTACCCCAAACTTATGCTCTTTTGGGAGTGAGATTAAGATCCCCATCAATCATAACACTCTCCTCTTTTAGTGCTCCCAGGTTGAAAAAAATGTCCCAGAAAACCGCTCTATCCTCATAAGGACCGTACAGATATAATGACACAAAAAGTCTTCCCTATTTCAGCAAACTCACATTGAGTACAATAGAGTTAATAAGATGGAAAGACCCGTTCTACCCTGTCATTATTCCATTAGATTGCCCAAAGTAAGAAAGGTTTAGTCTTTGGAAAAGGAGGAGAGCCCTCCTCCTTTTGCTTTTTCTATGTTACACATGGTTTCTTGAAAGAAAATGACATCCTGTTTGTATTGATCTATCATCCAATTAAGGGCTAATTATTTGTGAATGCATCCTAGCCCCCAAGGTTTTAGGTAAGAATAATCGTTGTTTACCCCTGGAAGAGGAAATCCCTACTTTAAAGGCCCCCTTTATGGTCTGTTGTGTTCCTTTCGAGATTTCCTTTTTTGCTTTCCTCTGCCCTTTTCTATGCTAAGGTCTGGTGTCTAAATACAACCCTCTTTCTATACAAAAATCATTCACCAGATTATCACTCTTCCTAGGTCTTTGCTGGTATCTATTAGGTTTGATCCCCATATCAGATTTGGAGGTTAAAGAGAGAGCGTGAGGCTTATGGTTGACTGATCCTTTAGGTCCAACCCTACCGATTGTCTATGCTGACTGAATGGAGTCCAAAGGAAACACAAGTTGAGATTCAATAGAGACGGGTGAGACGTTGCAGAGTTTAGGGGCCTTTTCTAGAAGTCTTAGTTTTATTCATTGAATACAATCCCACATAATTATACTGTAGATTTGGAACCCCTCTTTCTGTTCTATCTTCTGGGCTATTTAAAGAAAAAAGAAAGGGATGGAGAAGGATAATGAATTAACATACCTTCCAACTAGGCTATCAATGCCTTGTTTAGTTTCTCTCACACCGCATCCCAGCTTTATTGTTCCCCTCTATCCCACATGTATCTGAATTTTTATCTATGGACGAGAAGTTATAATAATGGAGAAGGTCATCGAGCTGCTTCCCAAACTGGCAAGTCCTCTTGCAGGCTTCTCCTATCCAAGATTGGATAGGACTGGTGTAAATAACTGTATGATGAGGCAGATCATCATACTCATCCAACAGGCTTATCTGCTAATAACTCTGTATGTAAGCCCCAAACTGCTCCACATCATAAGGAACATTTGTATGTGAAGACGAAGGCTAGAAAAAATCTTCAATTAGTTGCACCCAATTTGCGTCCCCAAGTCCTCATTATAGATACTCAAGTATAGGCCTCATCGATCATATGAAAATTCTGAATGCTCTTATTTACAACTTTCATAAGTCTCAGAATAAACACTCTCCTCGCTAGACATATCATAGATGGGATTTTCAAAAAAAGTCCAATAGTTTTCGTCACTTGTATCATGCTCCAGGTTATACTTGTCCTCATTTTCATACTCATCTTCTTCAAGAAAAAGGTCACAAGGAAGTAAACCTTTCAAAATTCAGACTATCATCATACTCATCCAACGGGCTTATCTGCTGATAACTCTGTATGTAAGCCCCAAACTGCTCCACATCATAGGGAACATTTGTATGTGAAGACGAAGGCTAGAAAAAATCTTCAATTAGTTGCACCCAATCTGCTTCTCCAAGTCCTCATTATAGATACTCAATTATAGGCCTCATTGATCATATGAAAATTCTGAATGCTCTTATTTACAACTTTCATAAGTCTCAGAATAAACACTCTCCTCGCTAGACATATCATTGATGGGATTTTCAAAAAAGTCCAATAGTTTTCGTCACTTGTATCATGCTCCAGGTTATACTTGTCCTCATTTCCATACTCATCTTCAAAAAAAAAAGGTCACAAGGAAGTAAACCTTTCAGACTATCATCATTATATGGAGAACAGGTAGGAGTCCCATCATGCACATTACGGTTTTCATCATGAGTTTCATTATAAGCTTCTGTAATGGCTTCATCCCGCGGTAGATGATCTGGAGTACAAATGTGATCATCATCATTGAAATAATCATGAAAGCATTCCCAATCACCACTATTCTCTGTTGATGTTACATGAGGAGGGTCTTTAACAATTTTTTCAATTAATGGCTCTTCATGCACAGACTTGTTACCACCTAAGTTGTACTTAGTGGTTTTTTATCAAGTGATCCTGGTGAACCGGACAAGGATAACTTGTTCGGACTTCAGAAGACCTTTGGAAGTACTTCTGGGAAGTGCTTGTTGTACTATATCACATGTTCATACCCCATGGGGGAATTGTAATAAATGTTCTAGCATGATAGTGTTTGTAAAAGACTCGGTCTCTTAGACTTTATTTGTCAATCCGATCAGCCCAGGGTGTTTTTTCCCTTGGTTATTATTGGTTGTTGAATAAACGACTGATAATTTTTGAGTTTTTCACTCCATACCTCCAAAGTTGGGGTGGTCGGCTTGGCATTTAGGCCTATTTAGGTTATTAGAGTCTACGTGTCAATGTATAAACATGCTAGACATCATGGTCGAGTCATATGAACATGTCTAAGTCCCCCTAGGTTTTTTCAATTTTTCAATTTTTTAGTTTTTTCAGTGTTTTTTATTAAAATTTAATTTTTCCAAAACTTAGGCTATTTTTTAATAGTTTAATTGGAAAAATTGATTTTGTAATAAAAGTGGGCCAAATAATTAGTTTCAGTCATGTAGGTGCTCATTTTCAAGCTAAGAGCAACATGTAAACCCATGGACCCACTATTTTCTAGTTTTGAGTGATTTTCCATCACTCAGGTTAGAAAGCCCCAAAAAATCAATTATTGATTATTTTAATTAATAAATTGATGAATAATGGAGCAAATCCAAAATCATAGATGAGTGGATTCTCAGCCGATTTGATTGAAATCAGTCAGATCTGAACCAGATTGACTGGATCTGACAAATCCTTGACTGGATCTGACAAATCCTTGACTGTTGGAGGTGATTTGGACAGATCCATAGTTGATCTTCAGCATCCTTTATGGGGAATTTCGCCCTCCCTCTCTCCTCCACACGTTTTGTCTCATCTGGATGAGTTTTGGTGGATGCTTCAATCAACAGGTTGAGGTGTCAGTCAGATCAGCCCCCCGATTGACATTTGCACTCAGTGAGACTCAGATCTGGTTCAGTTAGACACAGATCAGGCATTGATTGACTCTCTCCATCAGCTGATTTGATCTATCTCCTTGGGATTTGTGCCCCCCTGGGTTGGATCTCCTATTTTTTGTATAAATAAAGCACAAGCTGCCTCTTCCAAGCTAGTTAGAACTAGGATTGAGGTGCTGCTGCTATTGTACTGTTGTTATTGTTCATTTGAAATAAAGAGAAGCTTTGGAGGCAAGACGGTGTTATGCCATTGTATGTGTGTATGATCATTGCCATTTTTTACTGAGGTAACCTGTATCGATGTTCATAATTTGTTGATTGCTTGTGGATTCACTGCTAAGATTGATAATAAGCTTATTATAATCTTGATAGGAAAGGTGCTTTTCAATAAGTTTATTGGCCATCTCTTTCCTTTGATGCATGTTTAGAGATCTAGATTCAGCATGTTTTATAAGTTTATATGCATGTTATTCTGAATCTCTGTGTATGTACTAATCGGATCTCACAAGTATTTCGGCAAGTTTTTTGATTTCAGCTGAGCTGCAGGTTCCTAGATTGGAGAGGATGCTGATCTAGTTTGCTTCTTCACTCTCTCTCCAAAACCTTCCAAAGGCATAGTCCCTCGACATTCCACCTGAAAGCTCCACGGTGGATCTTCAAGGCTACCAACATTTCTCTCCTCCTCTTCCTCCTTCAAAATCAATTCTTTACCTGGTTACTTTGTTCACAGCTTTGATATTGTTTAGATCTATTATCTTAAAGTAAATTTAACATAGATCTATCTTCTCAAAGCCCATAATCTAGATCTTGTTCTTAAAAGGTTTCATAAGCATTCTAGATCTAGCTTTAGGGAAATCGTCCTTTTTGCATGGAATTTTAAAGAGAACTTGTAGCTTGCATGCATTAGATGTCTGTTTTCTGTTATAAAAGATAAATCTAGCAATCAGTGTACATCATATTGGCTGCCTAAAAGGCAAGCCAAGATCCCAAGGAAAGCTTGCTTTCCTTGGTTCCCTTTTTACCTTTTTTAACTAGTTTTAACTTAGCCTTTTTTGGTTAAAAGTAAGCTGACCCAAAGGTACTTTCAGAGTGCTTTTGGGCATATTTCAGTCTAATAAGCTTGCTAGTTTTTAGCAGGTATAATAGAAAAGAGGAGGAGCTGCTGTTCGAAAGTGACTTTTGGGCCTTCTGAATCCCCCCAGGGGTCTCCCTTTTTGACTGAAATCTTTAATTTTTGCACTTTGTAAGCTTTTGGTTTCATTCTGTATAAGAATCAAGAGGCATCACATCAGTTTGCTGATATTGTAATCGCTGGTAATAAAAATAATTCTGAATAGGCTCTTTCGAGCCCATTCCCCATTCCCCCCTGGGGGGATTTGCGTCTGTGTGATTTCTTGATTTTCGTTCATCTTTTTTCAATCTAGCGTAGCATTAATCTGTAGGGTAGTATACTTTGATTTAAAATCATTTCCATATTCCATTTCTATTGGTTTCAAAGTAACTTTAATACTTACTCCACGAGCCTCCTTTTGAGCCGAAAGGTCAAGAAAGGTTCGTGGTAGTCTAATTAGAAAATTGTGGTTTGCTTATCTTTTTATGTTTCATTTGCTATCATCATTTGCTTCAGTAACCATAATAAAATCAACCCCTCCTTGATTCCCCGATTGAGGTCCACTTGGACCGAAAGACGTTCCTGGAGGGTTTTCTTTTTAACAAGAACATCCATCTCAAAATTTACTAAAATTGACAAGACTCCGGTGTGTATGCTATGCACTTGGCTGCGGTTCGTCCGATCAGTCAAGCTGTATCAAAAGCACTTGAGTGACTAGTATAATTAAGATTCACCCTCCCAAATTGACAAACCATCAGGTGAAAATCCAACACCTAGATCAAACCATTACGGTGGCAAAATACCCAAAGGAAGCGGGAACTCCTGAAAAGTGACCTCGCGGCGCCGATCTCTGTCACACCCTAATGGGTGCGTTATGAACAATAGCCCCAGAGATTCTATTCAGCCCACATATTCCTTGCAGGTAGCCGTGAAGGTTTAGTTTTGGACATACTCCAAGTACTCTCGGGTATATTTGGAGTCCACCCCTTCGCCTAATTTTAATCAACTCATATTTTCACATTAACTTAAAACGTACCAAGAGGCAATTGCAAAACATTCACTCCAAGCACATGGAAGTATATTGATTTTTTGTTGACTCCATTTTAAGGCACTGGTTATTTTCTTGCTATATATTTATATTGTGTCTCAGCATTGTGCTTTCGTGCGCTCATTTTGTATCTTGTCATCTATGGTTGTTTATGGTTAAATTTCAAACTCCTATGTAATTCATTCAGTTTAACATCATCATACTAAGTAATTAGCCTTAGTAACTTAATAGGGTCTACCCCCCTTGGCTTCGTTAGGAGTTGAGCCTAAACGAAGGAGTCAAGAACAAGGTGACAGCGTTGACTCGAGACTTGCCCCCAAGGACACACCGAGTGGCTTGAAGATTTCTGCCACGTGACCCAGGTGTGTGAAAGGCGGCAACACTTTTTGGCGCCATTGCCGGGGATAAATCTTTTTATTCCCGAGTACGACTTAGCTTAACTTTTTTCTAAACAACTAAAAAGATAAAAACTTTTGATTGATCTTAGTCTTTAAAAAACATAAAAATTAAAACTCGATCCATCTGGCGACTCCACTGTCTAACATCCCTTCAAGAATTTCTACCCGAAGAAACTATCGACAATTATTCAATCCTCTCCCTGATTCCGAAAGGTTTATTAGGGAAAGATTGAATAGGCAGACTTCTCGTAGAAACCTTGAAAATTTAGGAGACCAATCCCTCTCAGATATCCATCACATATCTGTAGAGAGTCATACCTTCCAATCTCAAGAAATGACGGAATTTTTCAAACCCCTTGACTTTTATCAGATAGCAGGTAGTCCTCATGACATTTCGAATGATGCTATCAAGAAGCTCCCCATATTCGAGGGAAATAATGCCATCACTGCCAAGTCTCACATCCGAAAGTTTGATAAGCACCTGGTCAGTTACTG
>LPNX010096912.1:0-98812 GCA_001517045.1 Pseudotsuga menziesii
AAAAGATGTAAAGTGGTCCAAAGGGGCTAATGAGTCTGCAGCGGGACAAGGGAAGGCCATACAATGTGTGATTCACCTAGTGTGGTGAAATCCGCTATAACACCCATTCCAACAATTCCCTCATGGGAAAATTTATGATACTGCAATGCTTATCTGTTGTAGAAGTGACGTACCAATCTATTGAAATGGCTTCAACAAATTTGGATCATGATCCAGTTACTTGGCTATAGAGGAATATGATCAAGTTACTTGGCTCATTTTGGTTGTAAGATCTCCCAACTCACTTGGTTTCTTGGATGGAATTTTATCACCAGATGAAACTATCCTTGAAGTCATAAACATTTGGTTGTACCCACCTAAGGAAATATTCTGTGGGACGACCGAGAGCATATTTGGTTTAAATCCACCCAAGTATAGGAGCATCCTTTGTATGTTCCTCGATATTATCAAGTATATTTGGAAGCATGCATATAGGTTTAATTTATCCCTCCGTGAAGATGCATTTGAACCTTTTGCAACCCAAAATTGCCATAGGGTTGAACCTATCAGAAATAGTTACACATATTTCTCATCATCATAATATATATGAGAACAAAACATCGAAACTTGCCTCAAATCCCCAAGTTGTGAAGTTGAATTTGGCCAAGATCAGTGATTTCATGCCTATTTCCACCATTGCACTTTCCTCGTGGACAATGTGTGTTACCCCTATGTGTAATGCCTATTTTCCATGAACAAAAAGTGGTGCCACCACCACATGCCTTCATACAATGAGCGGTGCATTTTGGGTAACACTCTATCTTAGTTGACAAAGAGTGGTGCTCTAGTTTCAAAAGTAAAAAAGAGAAGTTTCATGAAGCTTCTTGAAGCTTGGCTTTGTGGAAACCTCATACCTAGAGTCCTAGACCACCTGGGCTTGAGATCCATCCTTGTAGGATCTCCCCTCCACCTCACCCATGAGAATATCAACCTTCCCTATCCTCCCATGGGTAAAGGGAGGAAGATTACGCTACAACATCAAAACTCTGGCCAAATCTAGCCAAGGAGAATGAGCCAAATAATGGTTGTAATTTCTCTCTCTTATTTCATTTATGCATTAAAAGTTCCTTTCCCATAAATGATATTGTGTGTTTATCAAATATTTCATTGTTGAATTCCTTAGTCATCAACATATGATCAGAGATTATACTTGGTGCTTTAACCTTATATATGATTTGTTTTGTATTTCTTGTAGGTGAATCTATGGAGATCAAACACTCCAAAGGAAAGCATACTACAGTGTGTGAAAAGTAAAAGAATCCATTCCAAGCATCTATTTCATCTTAGGGGAAGTAATTTTAGTTGTTGTGACTTCTTTGTTCTAGCTAAGAGTATTTCAGGGTAGGGAAATAACTTCTATCTGTAGAAGGTGAGTATTTATGGTAACAAATATGGCGACCATACTTGGGAGAGTATTAGAACTTCTGGTTATTCTTGGTCATTTCCTTGCTTTGAAATTCAATTGATCATATCTACTAGTTGTTTATTTGTATTTGATTTGAGATTGTTTAGATCTGCTTTATATGCTTTATTTCCTTGCTTTTAATTATCATTTGATGCTAGTAAATTGAACATTTTTTGGCCTATATCTACTTCTTGTCTCAACCCATGATTCAATCTCTCAACACAATACGAACATGACACCCCAAGACATCGAAACCACAGAGCAAGATCAATCGGAAACACCTGGGAAGTAGGCGTAGTCTCACCAGAGATATCTTAATGGGTAACTATGAGAACCATGTTTCCACAGTTGGCGAGGAATTGTAATCACTTGGTGCATAGCCAAGGTGCTTGATAAAGGTGATATGATAATGGAGTCTATCCCTATGCGAATGGGGCACAAATTTATGTCAGTGCGCGCACAAGAAAACCCTCACCTTAACCTCAACAACTGGTGTAACTTGTGTGATGCAGTTGATTCCTTGCACTTTGTTAGACAGGGCATGACGAATATTTTAACTTAGCATTTTAACCATGAACTCATACATACATTCCAGTAATGCTTTAAACATTCATTCATTCACTGATAAGCAAGATGGCATCATACATTCAACAGTAACTCATCAATACACAATAAGCAACTACTTGACATTCACATAAACATTCCATATCAATCAATCATTCAACACATGAAATAACATGGAAACCCATTTGGTAAAAACCACCAAAGTGCTCTTCATCTAGCATGAGAAATTGTGTATAGCACCTTGCAGTCTGTGATATGTAGACTGTTCTTAAGATATGTCTTTCTAACTTAATATTCTTGCTCTCATGCTCTCTGGTTTATTCTTCTATCTACTCCTATTGATATGCACACAACCTGGATTGACTCTTCTACCCCTACTATTCAGCACACTCAGCTACATATTACTTCTACCACTAGTGGTATGTGCACATAGTTGCAAGATCCGTGGCTCAATGGCCCTCTACTGCTACCCGAATCTCCTCTGATTCTTCTTTCCCAATAACCCTAACTTCCTTAACAAAACTAAGTTATTTGGTGAATGAAGAACCAACCAAGCAACCAACCTCTATGACCGATAACTACCAACCCTTATACATAGTGGGTTCTTCCTATTTATAACTTCTACAAGACCACACAGGGTTGACTACATACTGCTCATTTGTTACAGGTCACAATCAGCCGTTTAAAAATAGTTACAAGCCGTCATTGACTGACACAGGGGGCTATCGACTTGACTTACATACATTCCTTCATACGTGTGTTGTCCGTTGGCTTACACCGAATTTAGCAGCCACGATCTTCGTGCCCTATCACTTTCTACCCGTTACTTATTTTCACTCCTGCAAGCTCAGTTTTCCTCCTTCGCACACATGTTCTATCTTTCTGCGCTAGTTCCTCTGCTTCCTTATTTTCCCTTCTGTCGTGCACGCACCTTTCCTTCCTAGCTTGCACGTCAGCTTCTTCCTTGCACACTTTTCCTGGCCCAATAGGCCCCCAACACTCACATGTAGCTCGTCCCAAACCACTAAGTAAAAAGGGACTCCTCCATAAAAATTTGTGTCACAAAACTTCATGTTTCCCTCAAAACTTATTTTTCTGGTGCCAGATGTGCCACAGGACCAACCTTATCCTGTAATACCTTCAAAAATTGTTGCACCCAAGCAACATCCATGCTAACTTCCTTAGCTTATTTCTCCAATTTCTCCACTCGATCGGAACTGATGTGTTTCGACGGTCCTGCTTCCAACAACTATGCAATATGCTGAAGCTTCTGCTGCCCAAGCTGAATGAGCCCTATCACCCATACTACTTCCAATTGATATGTTTTCACCTCCTCATTCCTAGTGCACTCTTGGTCACACAAGGCTTGAGATTCCTGCTGAAGTTGTTTGATCTCATCCATTTTAGTAACCTTTTCCTACAACAAGAAATTCTTCATTTCTACCTTCGGAGCAGTGATTTTATGATCATCTTGCTACACATCTACCTTGATCTTCTCTCCCATATCATCTTCCAAAAGTGCCTACCATATAGTGGAAACAACTTCTACTGCCTTAGTGTAGAGCTTTTCTTCATCGCATGTCTTCGCAATAGCCTCAGACGCTACTTTATTGCATTCCTCAAGAACTTCTGGAGGTGTGCTTGGTAGCTGCTTGGCTTGAAGCTCCTCAACTTGCTTCTTTAAATCCACTATAATCTACGACAACCAGGAAACCTTAGCTACTGATTCTTCATCTTCCTGGACTACTTCCAGTGGGAACCTGATGATTGCGCCCTTAATGGTCTCAACTAGCGCAACGAAGCTTTGCTCGTGCACCTGAATTTCTTGTTCTTTTTCCTTAAGGAGGGCCTTGCGCCCCTCAAGTTCTTGTTCTTTTTCCCTAACGATGGCCTTGCGTGCCTTCTCCTTCCTTTCATGTTTTATTTCCTAATAGGAAACAACATTATACCTCAGCCATATTTCCAACGTGGATGCCTGTTGTAAGCCATAGAATTCACTCAAGCGAAGCTTGTAGAAGTCGATCTACAGTGTGGAAAATTCCTTGACCACATTATTGAATGCACTCGTCTCCATTCCTGTTTCCAGTGCGCTCCCTTGAATATGTAGTTTGATCGACGACACTGGCTCTGGCGTAACTAATGGGGTGTTGGGATCCATGCCATATGTCTCATCCTCAATAGTGGCTTTGACCTCGTTAATTGCATCTACCAGCTTATTAAGGTGGTTCCCAACTTGATCAGCTATGCTTACTTGCTGCTTCTTCGGAACGGCAAGGCTGTCTTTGGTGATCTTAGCTACAACATATGCTAGTATGCGAATATCCTCTTCAATCAAGGTATCCATGTTATCTATTTTTCTAGATTTCCTCTTCTTACGTGGGGGCTCTCATCCTTGCTACTGTGTTTTCTCTTGATTCTGGACATTCACCGAACTAGGTGTAAGCTCTGAATAACCATGATCAGAGCAACCATCACCACCATAATTATCTTTGTCTTCCTCTTCTTACAACTGATTATTTTGACTGTCGCCTCCATCATTTCCTTGGCCATTTCCCGGGCCATCTCCTTGGTTCACCATTGGGTCTTATTGGTGTTGTTCTATAGGCAGGGGATATTCCAATGGGTTGCGCCATTCATCTAGCCACTCTTGGACAATTGCGTCCACATCAACATTTGTGATCATGAACCCTACATTGTGCGCTTGTTTTGTTGGGTCATTCTTCTTTTCCAAAATCATATTATGTGCGCCATCCTGGAAAATTATGAAGGACACATACCTATGCACTGTCGTTGCGCGTATTCTGTGGGTTTGCCTAATAGTGTCACACAACTCCTCAGTGTGCAGAAAAAAATCGATGGTATTATTCATCTAGCGGGACTTTTTCTTCTTCCTCTCCCATAATTTTTGATACTTTGTGCCAAGGAAAATTAGTGGGACATCCATTTGCTGGTAGTACAACGGGTTGGACCACAGAATGAATGATATCAGTATGAGAAGCTAGGAGTAGTGTAATTTGTGATTAAGCTCATCTTATTCCTGTTACACATCATCTATTAGTTCATTGAGCAAATACTGCAACCAATTGAATATCACTCCTTGTCCACACAGTTCTGCAAGTTCTACTGCTCCAGCAGTACATTGAGTTGGAATAATCTTGCACAACACTTTACAAGAGAGGAGTTTTATGATGAATCGCACTATGTTATCCTCAATAGGGGAAATATGAAATCCCCTCCCCGCATGGTGAAGGTTATACTTCTTCTTCATCTTTGTGGTGTCTTAGTGGTCAAATACAACGTGGGGTATTTTCCTGTCTTTAGCAGACCTGTAATTGAAGAAATAAGCTCGATGGTGAACGGGTATGGGTGATCAAGCCATAGGAATCCTATATGGAAACAGACTAGAAACTACTTCATGTATGTATTAACCTGTAGACTATGGCCAATGCGACATGAACAATAAGTCCAACAGTCCTGCATTGGCGACGTTAGTATCCCACTGCATCGGTACTAAGACTTGTGCCTGAGTCGGTCTGACTTGATTTGTAGTCATGCAGTTTCTTATTTCCAAGACAAACTACAAGTGAGTGTCGGCATATTCAAATGCCAACTTGGTGATCTTTGGCATTAGATTCATTAGCAGGGGTACATCGTTGGGGATTCGAGGTGTGACTAAAAATGTGGATGCTTTCTTTGGAAGTGTCACCTCCTTCACATCAACTCTCCTACGACGAACATAGTGTGGGAAGTATTCTTCTTCCCTCCCGGCATTTGCATCTCTATGAGGTGGAAATTCTTTGTCCATGAGGACCTCCTCCTCTGGATCTTCCTCCATTGGTTCTTTCCCAGGGTTGTCCATGTTGAGCCTCATTTTGTTATCATTTTTGGCATTAAAATAACACATTTAAATGCATATTTTATTACCTTTTGTGTATTTTATATCATGCAGATCATTATTCAGCACAAGGTAAGAACAAATTTAATGTTTATCCAATTTTGTTTATTAATATCATTTTTATGATTTTATTAACTCAAATATATATTATTTAAATCATATTTGATATATTAATTAATATGTGTATTTGTTTACAGGTTATGTAATATGTTTGGGCGAATTTATGAACAAAATGCATTCAGCTCACCATTTAGCCCGATCTGCACAACCACCGTTCAGCCCGATCTACACAACCACCATTCATCTCGATCTGTGCAACCACCGTTCAGCCTGATATGCGTAATCGTTGTCCAGCTCATCATGCAACTTATCACGTAGATCGCCATTCAGCTCGCTAATCAGGTTGAGCGTTGTTAACATCCAATATCAGGCATTCAACGTTGAAGAATTTTGCAAACCATTTTGTTGACCACGTGCCCAGGTGATAGCATAATCATCAATCTAGAAGGATCACTAGTGTATTGATTTCTCCATCCTATTTTCACTGCTCACACATTCAAAGGAGGGAACATTCTAGAGGATTGTCATTGTCATGATGCTGCTGCTTGTTACCTCGTCATCCAGCCCATTGCGTGAAATTTGTTGGTGGATTGCCACGTTTTCCCTAGATTAACACTTAGTGTATCCAGCTCACAATGCATCTAGTTGTTCAGCCTTTCATCTAGATCACCCATTAGCTGGCGCGCTATAAAACATAAAACAACCTGCAAATAAATTGTTATCCACATGCGTGGGTAATAAAGCTGTGTTCTGGATAGTGCACCATCTTGCAATCTCCTTCACTCGCCACCACTTTGCATGCCATATCACACATGCTAAGGAGATATGTTCACGTTGAAGAAGGAGCTCTTGTTGTAGAGACTCGCTACTATTTATTCTTCGCTACCCAACACGCTACCATCAACCACGTTGGAGAGTGAGCTTGCATGCCACGTTCAAAATGAAGGAAACCAAACTTACGCCAAAGAAGGGATATGCCTATGCACTTGGCTATGAACCATTATTACCTTTTATGATTGACTAAATTTAGAAGAGCAGTCGACCACTAAAGGGTTGACTTGCTCAATCTCTTGAAAACAGTGTGTATATAAACACCTCCACACAAAGAGATAGGGGATTGATCAATCCATTAGGTAGATAGTCTGTTTTGAGAGAAGAAGATTGTAACTTTGTTCCTTATTTTTAATAGAATCTCTATTCCTTGTTGTTTATGACTGTGTGTGAAAGTATTCGCCAGGCATTACCTGTGGTTGCTGAGAGGGCCCCTCGACAATTCATGGTTTTTATTTCCGTATGATTTTTTTATTATCTCTTCATCATAGATAGTAGTTTTATTTTTAATTTGTTTATATTTTTTTCTCTGTTTTTTGTAACATGTATTTGTTGTAGTTAATATAATTTACACTGTGTTGTTAATGTAGTTCTCATTTATAGAATTAAAAAGACCGGCCACATACAGTTTATTTCCAGTTTCTTTCTATCTTTCCTTTCAAGTTAGTGCTTAATATTATGTCGGTCTTAGGTATAATTTATAGTTAGAGATTAGTTTTGTTTCTTTTTGTCTAAATTGTAAATTAGTTCAGATATGTTTCAGTTTGCTCTATTTTATAATAGAAACAATATCTTTATACCCATAGATTAGTAATCCTTTTTTATTATTTCAATTAATTAAGTTTAAATTCTGTCATTTATGCATTTTGTTTTCATATGCACAAAATCAGCTGATAATTAAATCATTTAGGTCTATTTTTATTATTTTCTGTATACAACCTCTCATTCAGACTGTGTGTTTGGACTGGCATTCGGACCTTCCTTCCAAACTGTTGTCCAACCTTCCATTCGACCTTTGGTGTTCTTAGTTTATTTTTACCCTGTTTCACTTTTATTTCTTTGGCTTTTTGAATTCTGTTATGTTTTGGTAATTAGGTAATAGTTACATTAGCCTCTAGGACCTTATGTTAGATTTTTTTTAAGTACTTATTAAAAGCTCCTTTTGTATTTCTTTTCAATTAAAGCATGTTTTTGAATTATAATTTGATTTGCTTCTTTTGTCTTTGATTTCCTCATTTATCATCGCTGTAATAATTGATAATTGTATCTTTGGTTTAGTTTAATTCACCATTGTTTATATTGAACTTAGGGTTAGACACGTTAATTTCTAGAAAATACACTAATACTTTGTAGATTAATACTAGTATAGGGTTATCTTGAAGAATAGTTTCCTTTTTCACTATATGATTATCAATAAAAACTTGTAGAATAGAATTCAGTTTCTTTATTAATTTTTCTGCTTTTCTTATTCAGTTTTCTTTATTGAATGTTATATTTTTTTCTTTTACTTAGTTTTACATTCACTTATTAGTTAAGTCTTCCTTGCACCCTAGCCTTTTAAGTAGTGGTTGATAGTATCCTTTTTTAATTAGGAGTTATTTGTTTATAAATTATTTAGTCGTTGTACCTACATTTCCAAATATACACTTTCTCTAATTAGTTAGTTTTTGAAGTCACTAAATAGACTTTGTCATAAAAAGTAGTGATTGTATTATCATTGTTGAATAAAGTAATATAGCTTGATCTTATTATTGGTCTTGAAAAAAAATTTAGTACGAGACCTGAAGATGAAGCGCGACGGATCCTCCGCGGCTAGGGCTAAACCCTAGCCACCTTGCATCCTCCAGGCTGCATCTCTGCGGCTCCTTCTCTCTGCGAGCGCCCGCTGATGCTGCCTCCATCGCGTCCAGCAGTGCTGCGCTTTGGAGCTGCGATTTTTTGCTTCGATTTCTGCATTTCTCTTCCGTTTTTATTATCTGCTGCAATTTTTCCATGCATTCCTCCGGTGGTAGGGCCATGGATCCGGTGGAGGCTTTCAAATTTCTTGCTAGATCTGCAGGCCCTAGGGCAAAGGCCGCCCCTCCTGCCAAGTTTGTTAAAAAGATGGATGAGATCCCATCTGTGGAGCTCTCCCCTTCTGATCCGTGCCGCATGGCCCTTATTCTCTCAGAAAAAGCCCTCATTGGCAAGTTCACTGGTCTGTGGCCCAACCCCAAAGCAGTGGATCAATGGATAGCAAAACGTTGGAGCTCCCTGGCGCCCTCCCATATCTCTCTGTGTGCTGCAGGAAGAGGGTATTTTGTGTTTATCTTTGAGAACAAAGAAGAGCGGGATTTAATCTTCAGATCGGGACCATACTTTATGGGATCGAGGGGGCTATTCTTAGCTCCTTGGTCTCTGGATTTCAATCCTGAAGCAGAGATCACAGCTGCCCCGGTATGGGTCCGGCTCCCCCATCTTCCTCTTCATCTTTGGGGGAAAAGCTCCCTTGCTGATATAGGAAACAAGCTCGGCCGTTTCCTGGATAGCGCGGAACCTAAAGGGGATCAGTTCACCTGTGCGCGCATCTGTGTTGAGGTCAATCTTGAGAAAGGGCTCCCTGATGCCCTTAATCTCACCCTGGGCGAATGGAGTCACATCCAAGAGCTGGACTATGAGCATATTCCCTTCAAGTGCCTCCGGTGCCATGTTTACGGTCATTTCACGAAAAGCTGCCCCAAAGCCCCGGTGACGGTGGCTCCTCCCCCGGCTAATGGGGCAGACTTCCAGCCAGTTGCCAATAGGCGAAGGGCTCCTTGGAAAAAGGAATCCAAATCAGAAGTGCCCTCCGTAGAAGAATCTACCCCAGCTAATAAAAACAGATTTGAAGCCCTTCAAGAACTTGATGACCAAGAACCAGAGGCAGCAGTAGCGGCAGAAGAGACGTTGGAGCCAGGTTCAGGCCAGGAAAAGGAAGCACCAACAGCAGAAGGGGTTTCAGAAGTGCGTATCCCCCCTGGTACCGCGGAAGACCCTACGCCGGAAACCCTTGGCTTGAAGAAATATCCCATCGATTTGGGCGGCGAGACCTCAGCCCAGGTAGGGCTGGCTTCCTTGGTCCCATCCTCAGAGGAAACCTCCGACTCTGAAGACTTTTCCGCTCCTTCTCCTCCCCTCACCAGAGGACGCAAGACGAACAAAGAACATAGAGAAAAGGAAGCAGCCACAAACATCAGTGCGGGCTCTCAGAAGAAACTGGATCCTTTCATTAAAGGACACTCCTCTCTGCCGGTTTAATGCTATGCTTCTGTATTTTTCTCTGCTCACAATTTGTGAGAGTCTACTCTTGTAAGCAGTACTTTTCTCGAAATAGTTACAGGAACATTTGGGATTCATTTCTCAAAGATCTTTTAAGAAGGCTGACTATCTTATTTGAGGCAATCAGCCCTCTTTTTCAGAATTTCTCCTTGTAAGCTTGGCTGGGCTAAAGCCTTTTTAAAATTTATAAAAATTTTCTGTTTCTGTAAAAAAAAAAAAAAAGCTTGATCTTATTTTAGTTTGATGTTCTTATTTTAGTTTGATGTTTTGTCTTGGTTCAATTATATTAATAATTAAATTTTTAGGAGTTTGACTCGGTTTTTCATTTTGAAAGATTTTTCAATCTTTTGTTTATTAAAGTATTTCTACAATGCCCTAGGAATCCCTCTACCTTCGCATATATTTTGTAGCAACTCGAAGCCTACCAAACCTGGTTGATAATTAAATATTAGGTGTACTTAAGATAATAGAACACACGCAAAAATTTGGGCGTCATTGCCGGGGAGTTGCTCTGTAAGGTAGAAAAAATAAAATTTGCTTATGAAGTTTAGTGAGTAGCAGTAGTCTAGGTTTTCCTTTAGTTTATTTTTTCATGAATAGAGTCTAGATAGATAAGGATAGATAGGTTTCCTTTACATTACACAGTAAGGGGAAGGGGAAATAGTAAGACGCAAAGACAACTTCACTATGGAATTTGCATAGTGTGACAACCTGACGCATCCAGTTTATTGGGTCTTCGCAAAGCCTTGTTGTTCCCTTTTCACACGAGTGTGTTTACTTTACACAAAGTTTGATTTATTTCCCTTAAGCGCATTTTTCTTTTCACAAATAAAGATAGTTTAATTTTTCATAAGTTCAATTTGATGTATGGGTTCCTTCAGGTAATTTACTTTTGTATAATTTACTTGTATGCTAGTGTAGGATTTATTTAACAATTAAATCACTTAGTGGTGTTGTAAGCACCACCCATCCTGCTAAAAAACTAACAGGAACATTTGAAAGAGGAACCCCAATATAATATATGAATAGTTACTTATGTCGTGAGAAGATATGGTAGGAAAGAGGGATGAAGAAGTTTCTACCTTTGAATTCCCTATTAGAGATCCAGGAGGAGTGGCACAAATACAGTACGTTCCCCCATCCATTTTTCTAAATTTTCATGGACTAGAGAATGAAGACCCCGATGAATTTTTATTTCAATTGAAAATACTCTATAGAGCATATAGTGTTCAAAATATTAATTTTTTTCCTCTTACTCTGAAAGGAGTATCCCTCCAATGGTTCATGAGCCTAGGTGGGGATTGCATTCAAACTTGGGAAGACATTAAATATATGTTCTTGAAAACATACCAAGATTATTGTAGGGTCAATGAGGATATCTTTGAAATAACACGGGGAAAAGAAGAAACTTTGGAAAATTATGTCAAACGCTTTCAATACAACCTTCAAAGATCAAAACTAAGACAGTCAAGAAAGAATACCTTGAAAATAATTTTACTCAAAGGCATAAGAAATGAATATTTAGATATTTTAAGTCTCATGGGAACCGGTGACATATTTTAGTTATCATATGATAATGTTTGTGAATTATGTAGAAGTTATTCAAGAGGAAAATTCAAGATTAGTAAGAATATACCCTCTTCTCAGCCTCATCTTAACCCTTGTCAACCTTGTTCACAAATCCTTTCTATCCCATATGATGATCATAGGGATACTCTCTCTTATGATGAAACACTTCCTGTTCTACAATATTTTCAATAATATCTTATTTTCCAGGCAAGATCAACCACACAAGCTAGCCAATTACACCTGCGATAATTACCTTCTCATAAACCTCTTCTATGCCCTATGCACATTCTTGTTCAATCCATTCCACATTATAACAACAATAAAGCAGTACAATATGCTTATAGTTTTGAACTGCAAAATTCACCCACCTTACCTACCTCACCAACATTATTGCAAGAAATTCATACAAGATTTGGAGAGGTTATATATCAAGGGATTGTAAAGACTATGAAAGAATGTGAAGTTTCTACTTTCCCTTTTCCACAAGAAGACAAGGCCAACTTGGAATGCCTTGCATTCAATGAGGGAGGGACATTAGAACCTGAATATTCCCCGCCACCAAAATTACATTCTTTATACATCCTAGAGTTCAATGAAAGATCTCGTGACATAACAAATGAAGAAGAAAACATAGAATACATAAGTCACATTGAAATATGGTTCCAAGAGGGAACCAAGCCATGGTAGCATCCTCTTCTTCAATGATTATTGCTGCTAAATCAAACAGCTCGGTTGATTCTTCATATCCTAGTAATCATTGTAATATTTTTCTTATATGTGGACAAAGGTATATTTCTAATTTTGCTTCGAACATGGTTACATTGGAAGAATTCATATACTTGAATTGTTTTCTTTCTTTTTAGTAGAATAGGATATTATGTAAATATATTTTTGTTTTATTAAATAAATAAGAGTTACTACAAGTGACTCTTTTTCTTTCCATAATGTTATATATGTTTTTATAAATAAATATGAATCATCTAACAAATGGTTTTGGAGCTTGATTATAAGAATTTTATCTATAAGCAGCTCATGGAGTATTATCTGAAAGAAAATTTATGATTGTAAGATATCTTAAACCTTTCTTAAAAAAATTACAACTTATAACAATTTTGTGTACATCATTCTTAACCGTTCCTTTTATGATTCAGATAGATTTTGGTATTTTGATTGAATATTCAGAGATGTATATTTCTGATTTTCTATTTTGAACAATTGCATGATAAGACTTACTCTCATTACTATATTTTTCTAATCTCATCTTATACCTATGGATTACTAGTTTATTCTATACTTGTTATCAAAACTTGTCTCTTAAAATATCTTTGTGTGATAAGTCGATAGTAGGTGGAATTTTTGCTTGTGGGGAACATTATTTATCTTTTATGAAGAAGAAGGGTTATAAGGTCAAAGAACAGCTTTAAGCTATTCTCTTTTGACATGATTTATGATTAAGTCCAGTATGAAAATTATTTGTAAGTTTATTTTTGCAAAATTGAATTATGTGTTTTATCAGGGCTTAGGACGCTCTAGTACCAATCAGCTTCCATATACTTAATATCATTATACAAGGAAAACTCGTCGGGGTACTGAACAGGCCTATTGGTAGCGTGTCAATGGTAAATAAAAACTTAAAATAAGGAATCTCGATAAATGCAATTAAACCCGTTGGGGTACTGAACAAGCTCGCTGGTAGCGGGACTATGTTTGCATGGTACCAAGATAAACCCATCGGGGTACTGAATAGGCCTGCTGGCAGCGGGGCAATATCAGGTAAAAAGAGATCAATTAATGCATTACTATGCACATGATTCAGAGACTAATGATAAATATGAAGAAAATTTTTCAAATTTTATCTTAAGGCCGATTGTTTTTAATGTCATTTGAGAATCTCTGTAAGTTGGGATTGGACCTAGCCATCTCATTCAACAAATACCTAGGATGTCATTATCCTAGAAATGGGACCCATAGCTATAAAATATCATACACTCCGAGCTAAACTCAAAATATCTTATGATGACAAGATATCTTTAAAAAAAGGCACAGATGAATACCTTTTCCTCTGTCATGCTTTCAATTCTTTTATCAACATTTAAGTAGTATTTCTAAGCATTGTTATATTTTTCATCAATATACATATCTGAATCATTTCCAATTACTAGTTCGTTTTTCTTTTTACAAAATAATAAAACAGCATGATATCACTCTTTTTGTATGGAACAATCAAATATTCTTTCTCATGGATTGAGGACACACCATACCTTTGGTTTGGGGGAAGGAGGATTAGGAAAAATTAGAATGTTTAAAAAAAAAATTAGACTGTTTTAATTTTCATTATTTATGACAGATCTAATTTCTTTGACAAAATGATAAGTGTTTTCCAGGATAAATTAGCAATAGAACTTGGTTATAACATGAAGTATACTTTTACAGAAGATCAATATGGAGGACTATATGAAGGATCGAAGGATAATCCAAATGAAATACTAAATATTATGGCACTTATGATTTAAATTTGCTAACCAAATTTTGTTTTGACAAATAGTTTTTAGCTCCATGAGAATGCTTTGACCTTAAAAGTTTTTTTAGTTATCATTTCACTATTAGTAACCCTATCCTTTTACTCAATCATGCATGTAAACCATAAAATGATAAATTTTATACCTTTTGTGTCATATGTTCAACTTGTCCAAAGTTTTACTTTGGACATGGTTGCACTAATTATAAACTTTATCACTCGTTCATACATATGCCTATTGCTGGCTCACATTTTAATGTTTACTTTGATAGTATGATCTCTTATCTTTTTCTTTGCTCAGTGGGACCTGGCATTTCTTCGGTTTGGGGGAATTTTGAGCCTCATTTTGTTATCATTTTTGGCATTAAAATAACACATTTAAATGCATATTTTATTATCTTTCGTGTATTTTATATCATGCAGATCATTATTCAACACAAGGTAAGAACAAATTTAAAGTTTATCCAAATTTGGTTATTAATATCATTTTTATGATTTTATTAACTCAAATCTATATTATTTAAAGCATATTTGATATATTAATTAATATGTGTATTTGTTTACAGGTTATGCAATCTGTTTGGGTGAATTTATGAACAAAACACATTTAGCTCACCGTTCATCCCGATCTGCGCAACCACCGTTCAGCCCGATTTATGTAATCATTGTCTAGCTCATCATGCAGCTTATCACATAGACCGTCGTTCAGCTCGCTAATCAGGATGCGTGCTGCTAACATCCAATATCAGGAATTCAATGTTGAAGAAGTCTACAAACCGTTTTGTTGACCACGTTCCTAGGTGATAGCATAATAAGCAATCTGCAAGGATCGTCAGTGTATTGATTTTGCCATCCTTTTTTCACTGCTCATGCATTCAAAGGAGGGAACATTCTAGAGGATTGTCACTGTCACGATGCTGCTGCTTATTACCTCGTCATCCATCCCATCGCACAAAATTTGTTGGTGGATTTCCATTTTTTCCCTAGATTAATGCTCAATGTATCCATCTCACAATGCAGCTAGTTGTTCAGCCTTCCGTCTAGATCACCCATCAATCGGTGTGCTGTAAAACATAAAACATTCTGCAAATAAATTGTTATCGACGTGCTTGGGTAATAAATCCATGTTTTGGATAGTGCACCAGCTTTCAATCCCCTTTGCTTTCCACCACTCTACATGCCATATCACACATGCTGAGGAGATATGTTCACATTGAAGAAGGAGCTCTCGTTCTAGAGACTTGCTACTATGTATTCTTCAATGCTCAACACGCCGCCATCAACCACACTGGAGAATGAGCCTGCATGCCACATTCACATTGAAGGAAACCAGACTTATGCCAAAGGAGGGATATTCCTATGCGTTGGCCTATCAACCATTATTACCTTTTATGATTGACTAAATTTAGAAGAGAAGTCGACCACTAAAGCGTAGACTTTCTTAATATCTTGAAAACAGTGTGTATATAAACACCTCCACACAGAGAGATAGGGGATTGATCAATCCATTAGGTATATAGTTAGTCTATTTTGAGAGAAGAATATTGTAACTTTGTTCCTTCTTTTTAATAGAAGCTCTATTCCTTGCGTTTTATGACTGTGTTTGAAAGTATTCACTAGGCATTGCCTGTGGTTGCTGAGAGGGCCCCTCGACAATTCATGGTTTTTATTTCCGTATGAGTTTTTGTTATCTCTTCATCACAGATAAGTAGTTTTATTTTTAATTTGTTTAAATTTGTTTCTCTATTTTTTGTAACATGTATTTGTTGTAGTTAATATAATTTACACTGTGTTGTTAATGTAGTTCTTGTTTATAGAATTAAAAAGACCGGTCACGTACAGTTTATTTCCAGTTTCTTTCTAGATTTCCTTTCAAGTTAGTGCTTAATATTATGTCAGTCTTAGGTATAATTTATAGTTAGAGATTATTTTTGTTGTGTTTTGTCTAAATTGTAAATTAGTTCAGCTATATTTCAGTTTGCTCTATTTTATAATAGAAACAATCTCTTTATACCCATAGATTAGTAATCATTTTTTATTATTTCAATTAATTAAGTTTAAATTTTGTCATTTATGCATTTTGTTTTCGTATGCACAAAATCAGCTAATAATTAAATCATTTAGGTCTGTTTTTATTATTTTATGTATACAGCCTCTCATTCGGACTGTGTGTTTGGACTGTCATTCAGACCTTCCTTCCAGACTGTTGTCCAGCCTTCCATTCAACCTTTGGTGTTCTTAGTTTAATTTTACCCTGTTTCACTTTTATTTCTTTGGCTTTTTGAATTCTGTTATGTTTTGGTAATTAGGTAATAGTTACATTAGCATCTAGGACCTTATGTTATATTTTTTAAAGTACTTATTAAAATCTCTTTTTGTATTTCTTTTCAATCAAAGCATGTTTTTGAATTATAATTTGATTTGCTTCTTTTGTATTTGATTTCCTCATTTATCATCGATGTAATATTTGATAATTGTATCTTTGGTTTAGTTTAATTCACTGTTTTTTATATTGAACTTAGGGTTAGACATGTTAATTTCTAGAAAATACACCAATACTTTGTAGATTAATACTAGTATAGGGTTATCTTAAAGAATAGTTTCATTTTTCACTGTATGATTACCAATAAAAACTTGTAGAATAGAATTCAGTTTCTTTATTAATTTTTCTGATTTTCTTATTCAGATTTCTTTATTGAATTTTATATTTGTTTCTTTTACTTAGTTTTCCATTCACTTATTAGTTAAGTCTTCCTTGCACCCTAGCCCTTTAAGTAGTTGTTGATAGTATCCTATTTTAATTAGGAGTTATTTGTTTATAAATTATTTAGTCATTGTACCTACATTTCCAAATATACACTTTCTTTGATTAGTTAGTTTTTGAAGTCACTAAATATACTTTGTCATAAAAAGTAGTGACTGTATTCTCATTTGTTGAATAAAGTAATATAGCTTGATCCTATTTTAGTTTGATGTTTTGTCTTGGTTCAATTATATTAATAATTAAATTTTTAGGAGTTTGACTCGGTTTTTCATTTTGAAATATTTTTCAATCTTTTGTTTATTAAAGTATTTCTACAATGCCCTAGGAATCCCTTTACCTTCGGATATATTTTGTAGCAACTCGAAGCCTACCAACCCTGGTTGATAATTAAATATTAGGTGTATCTAAGATAATAGAACACATCCAAATAGTCCACAACAACCTTAGACTTTCATTTCCTCTATAGTGGTGGTGCGGACATCTCTCCTACAGCTCGCTCGCCCGCCTATCTCGGCTCCATGACTGGTGGTGCAGCTCTAGCTAGCGGTCTCTGAACTAGTTTTGGCATAGGGTGCAAACTAGGGGTTGGGATATTGGCAAGGGAGGTCACAGGACCAGCCGCAGGGGCGGTCGTGGGACCAGCCACAGAAGTAGGTTTCTTCCTCATCCGTGCCATGGGGTCGATTTCGGGTTGCTGGTCTGGTTGTTGTATCTTGGATGATTCTATCTCTTCGTCAACTAGGAAACCTGAGATAACAATTTCATTGGATAGATTGCTCTCACTAGGGATCTCTATTACCATGGGTGTCGACTTACTCTATGACATGGTTCATCTTTGTAAACTCTCATCTTTGGTTCTCTCTGCTCTCTCTATGTGCATAAAATATTGTTTAATGGTGAAGCCTTATATTTATATGTAACTCCATGTCCTTCATTCATCATGTGATGGGAGGTCGATGTCTAATCGATCACAATAGCTTCATGGCCAACACGTTTCTTCATTAACTCGAGAACTTGAGTACTACACTATACCTATCAAAATAGTTATGGTAGTTATGTCGAAGACATATGATGGGGCCAAAAAGCACGTTGTCATTCTCCTCGTATCTCGTCAAATTAATGACGATTAGTTGTCATAACCGTATCAATCTTCACTGGATATTCACAGTTTAATATCATCCAGCCTGTCATTTCTACTTTTCCTTGTTCTTTCCACTTTTTCCCATGCTTCTTGATTTTTCATGTGCTTGGCTCTTTTTCCTGCACTTTGCATTGGTTCTGTTGTAGACGTGTGATAGAACAATTTACGTCTTTGAGCCTCTCTTTCTTTCTTTTTTAACGTGCAACGTGGTTCTAACCAGGGAGGTTATGCCTGTCATAATATGGTTTCAAGCAACTTCCATTCACCATTCCTGTGACATACATTCCATCTAGTCTCTGTAGTCTTATTGCACCTACATCAGTGATGTGCACAAACTTGTATGGCCCTATCCAATGTGTCTTTAGCTTTCTTGGGTGTTTGAAAATTTTGTTGTCATACAACAACACAAGTCCTCTGACTTTGAATGGTTTTTCCCAGATATGGAGATCATGCCATGCTTTCTTTCACTGCTTCTCAACTATCTGAAGAAATCCTGCAATGAAGCGTTCCTCTTCCATCTGAACAAGCTGTGTTAACCTATGTTTGACAACATTCCGATCAGTCATCTCTGTCAGTGCAGTAATCGTAAGGCTCGGCACAATGTACTCCATTGGCACAATATCTTCTTGTCCATATACTATTCTGAATGGTCTGTTCCCTATCAGTCGCTTGCAAGCTGTGTGATAGGCCCATAGCACAGTTGAGACTTGTTGATCCTAGTCATCTCAACGTACATTGCATACCTTGGTTAATGCATTCTCTAGAAACTTGTTGATAGCTTCAACCATTCCATTCACTTGAGGATGATAAGGTGTTGTCTTCTTATGGTGGATTTGAAACTCTGCAGTCAGCTCAATAATCTTTTTGTTAACAAAATGCGTACCTTGGTCGCTTAGTAGTATCTTTGGACAACCAAATATGGTGACTACATTTTAAAAAAAAAAAATTGTCGTAGTCGCAGTGGTACAATATTTAACATGTGTAGCTTTAGCCCATGTAGTTAAATAGTCTATTACAGTGATAATGTAGCATGCGCCAGTCCTCTTCCCTGGTGGACTGATTGGCCCCACAAAATCAACTTCCCATTTGTCGAATGCTTGAACGGTTATCTACAGCGCAAGTGGTATCTCATCACGACGCAATGGTTTTCCTGTTCTCTGGAAAATATCACAGCGCCTGTAGAAGCTTTTACTATCCATGTGTATGGTTTTCCACCATAGTCCTTCTTGCAATATCTTACACATAGTTTCTTTTCCCGCGTAGCATCCTCCTGCAACACTAGCATGTGCTTCGCTCATTACCCAAGGTCGTTCATAATAAAAAACACAACGGTGCAACATTTCTTTGGTTCCCAGGTTGTACAGATGTCCCATGATCAATGTATAGTCAGCAGCCCTGACAACCAAGTGTTTCTTTTGATTAATTGACATTCCTTTAGGTGCATATATTTTGCTCAGAAAGTGAATGATTGCATTAAAATCATGTCTCTGATGGTTCATTATGTGGATCGTAAATAGTTGTGCGTCAGGCAAATTATCTTCCAAGATGGTTGGCTCTTCACCACTTTCTATCCTTGATAAGTGGTCTGGCCTAACATTCAGTCGAATAGGTATGACAACGACCTCAAAATCAAATTCATGAAAGAGGAGAATCCATCTAAAGATCTTCCCCCCCAACACCGGCTTGTTGACTAGGTATTTTAGCACTAAATGGTCAGTGCACATCTGAAATGCCCACCCAACAAAGAGTGTCTAAACTTTTGAAGTGCATAGACCATAGCGAGGCCTTCTCTTTCTATTGTTGTGTAGTTATTTTCTATTGTTGATAGTTGTCTTAAGGCAAAAGAAATAGGGTGGTCTAGCACACCCTCTCCTGGTTGTGTCAAGAATATGCCAAGCACGACAGATGATGCATCGACATGAACATGGAATTCCTTCTTCCAATCAAGGAACATAAGTATTGGTGCCGTGGCCATTGCTCTCTTCAATTTATCCAATATTTCCTAGAAAAATATTGTCCATTGAAACTTTGCATCTTTCTTTAGCAGTTTCTACATAGGTGCAGTGATCGTTATATATCCTCTAATGAATTTCCTATAGTAGCATGTATGTCCCAACATTTATCTAAGTTGCGTGACTGATGTAGGTGGTGGTAAGTCAAGAATTATCACAATCTTTGTTGGGTCGAACAAAATACCTTTGCAACACATGACGTGACCCAACATCACACCAAACAGTGCACAGAATATACATTTCTTGGAATTGAGCGCAATCTGATACCGGCGACAGTGGGTAAGCATCATGTGCAAACTCTCAATATGGTCTCTTAATAGACCAAACATAGTCCAATCATCAAAGTATAATTCAATAAATTTATGAATAAAACCTTTGAAAGGAGAGACTACTATTCTAGAAAAAATAGTAGGTGCGTTCTTGAGTCCAAAAGGGATTACCGTATACTGGTAGCACCCCCATTCAATGAAAAAGGTCATTTTGTGGCGATCCTCCTTCATGATCCTGACTTGATGATAGCTAGAGAAGCCATCAGTAAATGAATACATTTCTTTCCCTCTGATTCTTTCAAGCACTTCATCAGTAAATGGTGTTGGGAATGGATCGTGTAAGTATGCATCATTCAGATTCCTTGGGTTGACACAGATCCTTCACCAGTTGTTTTCTTATCCTGCATCACTATAGGGCTGATCCACTCTAATTCCTCAACAGGTTCAATGATTCCTGCATCGAGCATGCAATCCAATTATGTTTTTACCTTCTCTTTATACCTTGGTTTTAACCTATATGGTTGCTACTTACTGGGTTTAGCATCTGGTCATAGGGGTATTTTCTTCTTCCCTAGATCTCCTACTATCCCCTTCATCTCCAAAAAGTTGGCAGGGAATAGGTCCTGGTACTCATGCAACAATTCAATGACCTTCGTGACTATCTCTTCATCCCAATAATCTCCTATATTGGTCCACTTCGTGTTCTCCGGTGACCCAATGTTTAATTTCTTAATTTTCAACTGCTTAAGGAACTAGTCGTTTGAAATATCTCTTCCTTCTAGTGCGTAGGTGCCCTCCAATTTTAGTATGTTTATGTTGGTCGGATAATCATTTGGGTCTCTGTTCAAATTGTAGCAAGCCATCCATTACTGAATGGTCACACTACACTGGTGAGAACTAGCCTCTTCAATAGGGATTTCAGCAAATAAACTCTCCTTTATTGTTTGAAGGGCGACATCAACTGTAGGTTGATCATCAGCAAATTCGAATGTGTGCAAGAATTGCTGAGTGAGCCCTTCCCAATCTTGGGTTCCTTACCGCAATTCCATAGATGCATACCAGGTTTTAGGTGTCATTTCCAATGTATGTATTAAATGATGGACCCATTCCTGTCGTGGGTATTTCACAAATACTGTGAGACAATGGTTAAGATGTTCACCAGGGTTTTCCAATCCCGAGTACTTGTGATTTATGAGGGTTAATTCTTCACAAAATTTTACTTGCATCAATCTTCTGCACTATGGCCAATCTATTATGGAGCTTGTGCACACCCCACCATCTAGTGGGCATAGCTTTTAGCACATGATCTAGCGTAGACAAGCACTGCGATTTTGTTACAAGTCCTTCAAACTCAGTTAGGAAAGTTGCAAGGTTAGGTAAGCCCTCATAGGTGGGTAGGTCTCTTAATTCATTCTCCACCCGTTGCACAAACCTTGTAACTCTTGCACACATTCTCATAGATACCTCATGTAGTCTATTTTTCCAATTCTCCAAGGCCTCCCCTGATTCGGATGTGCAGGAACTAGCACTCTTCCAACTCAGGTTCCTATCCGATGTTGGATTGATGTAGTCTTCTTGCATGGCAGTGACAAAATAGATCTGGTTGAGATATTCAACCTATCCCTCCTTGTAGACAGGTTCAACGTATCTTTGTCCCTCTAATGGATCAATGGGCGACACTACCCTCATATTGTCATCCTCAAATGAGAGAATCCTTTTCTTGAAGTTTATAATGGTTTGGTTATCTATGGTCCAATCTATCCCCAGCAACACGGGGTATGGGTTCATGTCGCCTACAATATTAATAACTTGAAAGTCTGCAAATGTATGCAACCCTTCAATGTCGACAAGAACCTGACTCAACCAGCCAATAGGTAGGACCTTCTCTTGATTTTCAAGTCACAACTGGAAAGGGGACCAGTCCAACCGTGGCTTTCCCATAATTTCCCAAGTTTGTCATGTCAAAATATTGACATCAGACCCCAGGTCTAAGATGATGTAATCAATTTCATAGTCACATATCTGCACATTCATTCTTAACTCATGTCTATTTTTTAATTTCATGCTTACTTGGCAGCTCTGCGATAGCATCTTTGTCTTTTATTAGCATTAAGAAACTTGACAAAAAGGACTTGAGCTTACTAACCTTTTGTGGGTCATTCTTCTGGAATATGCACTGAAATTGTTCAGGCTTCTCCCTGACTTCTTCTAATGTCAACAGTTCTTTCGGATCCACAAATTATTTCCACACATCTAAGAATACTTCATTCTGTTTATGGATGTCAAGTGGCACCTTCTTTTGTGATGTGAGTCACACCTGTAGCTGTAGTTGTTCTTGTTTTTTATCTTGACCAGCGCCAGTTGTAGCACCTCCTCGTGTTATGACATTGACATTCGGATCTTCTTGTTCAGCCACAATCATATGAAAATTCATGTTAGGATTTGGGTTTGGATTCTACATAGGGTTACGTCTTGCGATGGTCCTTGCTTTCCATTTTGCGATCAACAGAGGACATTGCTTCACATTATGGCTTGTCCCTTACAATATGAACATGTCTTTGTAGGTTTTAGGAAATCCTTTGAATCATGGCCTGTTTGTCCATAGTTATAGCATAATATATGACCTCTCCCTCTACTGAAGCCTCCTCCTCATCCTCTTCCTCTGAATTTTCCACCACCCCTTTTTCGAGGGTGTGGTTGCGGTGTTGGGTACTAATTCTGCTGGTAATGCAACTAGTGGTGATTTTTTTGCACATATGGCTATTGTGGCACATACTGAGCCTAATACTGGTTCTGATACTCATTGGGTGGGAACTGTGCAGGATGATATGATGGTTTCCCTAGTTCATCCTGAACCTACCCCTCATTCTTCATCAAGTATGTGTCTACCATATTTTCCTTCAAGAGCTGGTATTCTCTGCAATCTTTCTCTTCATGTCCTACTGACTTACATAATTTACAAAAGAGATTTTTCGGGTTACTTACTATTTTTTTCAAATATAAACAATCCTCATCACGATTCCCTCTTAACTGGCATATGCGGCACCAGGGTAGTCCATGGCCATTTAATGGGTTTGGTGCACTTAATGAGATATAATTCATGAAGGTCGGATAATTATCCTTCATGTGTCTAGTTGTTCTGCATTTTTTGCACCATAAATATTCTTGTAATTCCTTTCCCTTTTTTATATCCCACAGATGTATCATCAGATTAGCCAACTGCAACTGAATCTGCACCATCCCTGCAGCACCATCGCCAATTGGCGAGGCCTTCAGCTTCATTTCCAATTCCAGTGCTCCTATCTATGACTCAAACTTTTGTTTCATCAATGGCCCTTGGATGTGTGGTAATAATGCAACAATAAACCACTCTCTATGTTGTACATCTGAAATTTGGAAACTTACTTTGGCCATCAAAGTTTTAAACCGCTGGTCAAAGTCCCATATAGTTTCTGCCAATGCTTGTTTTATCTCCTTGATCTCAGTAATGCATTGTGACTCTGATATAGGTTTTTTGAACTCAGAGACCATAGTAGCTCAGATCTCATTAAGGTTATTCTGTGGGGTTCCGATCGGTGTGGCACAGAACTTCATAAACTAGTCCAGCGCATGACCCCTTAGAGTCATGGTCATCTGCACCTTTCTTATGTCCGCACTATGGACTAAACGAACCATCCAAACATCTTCGCAGAGGAACCAATACTGCTCTAGATTTTCTACTCCATTCCCATTAAATGTGGATAAATGAATATCCACCCTATCCATTGAGTTGGCGTCAGGTTTTTCTGGTAAGGGATCCACAGGAGGTGTACCCTCTTGTGTACTAGTCGTAGTACTATCACTATCAGTATTAGCGGTCATTTCCAAGGATAAGATGCTAGATCTTACCTCTGGTGATAATCCTGGTGTGATGTAGTTACGTCCTGACCTTGGTGTCTCTGTAGACTCTTCAGACTCCTATTCTCCTTCCAATATCAGGCTATATTCCTCCTCTTCTTCGCAATACCCTTCATCTTCCTGCAACCAAAGTTCATGTTCACTCACCTCGAATAGACTAGAACCTCGTTGACCTTCCTTTGTATTTCTTCTATTCCCTCATCTGAATCTCCTTCCAATCCTTAGGAATCTAACATCTAGTTCAGGTTACATACTCCATGGGAACATCTCAACTCAACATCTCCCATTTTCTTGACAGGATGTATGTGACATATCCTTCTTCCTGGGTATGCCACTCAACTACCCAACTACAAGATACCCTTCTCATAAATGAGCATCTTGATCCATGTACTAATAGATAGCAAATAACTTCTTCGGGGTCCTTGGAAAAAATTTATTTCAGCCTCACTATACGAGGTTATAACCTCTAGTGCAAACTCAGTAATGTATCCTTGCAAAATAATTTCAACCCAAAAATCAACAGCCCTGGAGATGGTGTTACTTACACTAGTTATTTCACGCACCAACTAATCATTCCACTCGACTACTTCTCTTCTATGGAAATTTTTTTGTCTTCTTGCCAATATTGACAACAACTTGTGTAGTAGAATGGGAAACTCTACAAAGAAGATCTCATGAATATCATAATATATATACTCGTCCACCCAGTTCTCTGTGCTCAACCATGATCCTGCGCTCTCCTCTTGCGTGAATGATAGCATCTTTGACTCCAACTAGTCCTCTACCTCTTTCTTTGTTGGATGCGACAACATTTCCCTTGAATCAATTGGTTAATGGTCCTAAAAATGGAACCATTTTTTGGCCTCTATCTACTTCTTGTATCAACCTGCGGTTCAATCACTCAACACAATACCAACATGACACCCCAAGACATCGACCTGACAAAGCAAGCTCAATCGGAAACACCTGCAAAGTGGGTGCAGTCTCACCCGAGATATCTTAATGGGTAATTTCCAGAACCATGTTTCCGCGGTTTGCAAGGGATTATAATCCCTTGGTGTGAGGCCAAGGTGCTCGACAAATGATATAGGACAATGGATTCTATCGCTGAGCGACTGGGGTGTAATTGTATGTCAGCCCACACATAAAACAACCCTCATCTTAACCTCAGAAACTTGTGCAACTTGTACGACATAGCTGATTCCTTGCACTTCATTAGACGAGGCATGACTTATATTTTAGCTTAGTAGTTTAACCATGAAGTCATAAATACATTCCAGTAATTCTTTAAACATTCATTCATTTACTGATCAGCAAGATGGCATCATACATTCAACAATAACTCATGAATACACAATAATAAGCTACTTGAAATTCACATAAACATTCCATATCAATCAATAATTCAACACAAGAAATAACGTGGAAACCCATCTGGGAAAAACCACCAAGGTGCTTTTCATCTGGCATGAGAAATTTTGTATAGCACCTTGCAGTCTGCAATATGTAGACCATTCTTAAGATACATCTTTCTGACTCAATATTTTTTCTCTCATTCTCTCTGGTTTATTCTTCGACCTCTACTATCTACACACTCAGCTGCAGATTACTTCTACCACTAACAATCTAGAAACATAGCTACAAGATTTGTGGATCAACATCCCTCTACTGCTACCAAACTCTCCTTTGAGTCTTCTCTCCCACTAACCCTAACTTCCTTAACAAAACTGAGTGAGTTGGCGAATGAACAACCAACCAAGAAACCACCCTCTACGACCGACAACCACCAACCCTTATACAGAGTGGGTTCTTCCTATTTATAAATTCTACAATACCACACAAGGTCGACTACATACTTCTCATCTGTTACAGGTCATAATCAGCCATTCAAAAAAAATTACAAGCTATCATAGACTAACACAAGGCGTTATTAGCTTGACTTACATATATTCCTTCATACATTCGTTGTCCGCTGGCTTACGCCAATTTTAGCAGCCACAATCTCCCTGTTGTGTTGCTTTCTCCCCGTTACTCATTTTCACTCCTGCAAGCTCATTTTTCCTCAGTTATGTGCATGTTCTATCTTTCTACATTGGTTCCTCTGCTTCCTTATTTTCCCTTCTGTCGCACGTGCACCTTTCCTTCCTAGCATGCGCATTAGCTTCTTCCTTGCGCACTTTTTTTGTCCCAACAACATTTATATTTTATTTTTTTCCTTGTGTCTTGTTTTGTAATTTACAAGTTCCACTGCACATTCTGTAGAGGCAATCAGTGGTTCCACTGCATTAATCTAGTGGTCAGAGAGCGATGCCACTGCTCTGTTCTTGTTGGAAAAATCCGGTGCTGGAACAATAACGATCTCTACTATACCTTCAATCAACGATGCCAAGTAGGATTTTTTTTCCAGTGTGATTTTCAAACTTGGAATTTGAATTTTAGTTTTCTGAAGTTGTTCTGGCTTGTTTATGATAGTTTCATTTGTGAATTGAAATCTAGAAATTGAGATAGGCTTGGCTAGTTTAGACCTCCAAGAACTAGTTGAATTGGATCATGAGCTCCTTCTAGTTTTCATTTTTGGTTGAATAACTTTGAAAGGAAACTATAGATCCATATCTCTGAACGTTGTTTGATCAACTTGAAAGAAAGTATTTTTTCTTTTAGTTTCTTCATAATTTGAGATTGGTTTTTTTTTTTTTTTGAAAAATTGAGAGAAAGGTCTAGGTCAAGCTTAGATATGAATTGGTATAGACTTGATTGGTATTCAAGACTTTCAAAAACATACTTTATCTTTTCTTCTTAAATATTCTTACTCTCAAACAAAAGAAAAAGTGTGTGGTGTGCATCTTATTTTCATTTTGAAGAGGTTTGAAAAATATGGTGTTTTGAGTGGTCATCATAGTCTTTCTTTTCAAAAGAGATATTGTCATTTTCCTTTCCCAAAAGTTTTTGTTTTTGAAATCATGATGTGCTTGCAATATGTCTGAAGGTAGAGTTCCATATTTGTTTTCTTGGGATTTATTCATTTTTGGATAAGTAGGAACTGAACCTCTATCTCTTCCTTAAATAGGGAATTTCTTGAAAAGGGAAAACAGATTTACATAAGAATTTTGCATGGTTTTAATATTATGTACTCACCTCATGCATTCACCTAATCGAGAAAGATAAAATCAAGCACTATATTTAGGTTAAAATTTGTAGAAAGGTGTGATAGGTTAGAGATGTGTTCTAACATCTTTAAGTGTAGGAGTTTTCACTATTTTCCCACACTACATCTTGGGGATCATGCGGTTATTCCATGCAATACTGTTTTATATAATGGCCTTTCACGTACCCTTTAGGTATATAGAAAGGTACTTCACGTACTCGATGGTATATCAGAAGGCCCCTTTCAAACAATTGTGCATTAGACAACACTACTACGGAGTTGAGCTCCCACGTACCTTGCGTATATAGGGAGACACTTTTAGGAATCCTAAGACCATCTAAGCATAGCCCTTTGATCATCCTATCACCGTAGTACATAGAGAACAACACTCGGGGAGATTACTACACACGTGTCATCCATCTAATCGAGTTTAAGGAAAGGGTACAGTCCCAGTCTTGATTATTGTGTTTCACTATTGGACCCTATGATATATCATGAGTTGTGGTGGTTTGACAATCTTGTGAGGATCCTGACTTTTTACCACTCCTATCACAAGTTTTGATTGTTGCTTTATCTTGAGTAGCATTTTATTTTCCTAACTAGATAGGGTTTTTTCTTTCTAATGTCAAATTAATTGTTACAAACTGGATTATTTCCCATGGAGGAGGTCTCGTCGGTTACAAGGGTTATCACTAGAAAATCCTTTGAACCCTCTGGCTCAACCTCCCATGGAAAGAGACATGGAGAAAATTTTTGAGGGAGGTAGGACTTCTATGCCTAAACTGGAAGTAGATCTAGTTAAAGAGGAAGGAGTTGAATATACTCTTCCCAATGCTCCCTTGACGAACCTATCACAACCACCACTATTGGAGAAACCCTCATCTTGGAATGCCTCTTTTTTTGTCTCGACTCCTTCTGGAGTTGGGCTTAATCAATTTCATCCTGATGAAATGGTAGCTCCTATATTTGGACCTAATGCTCCATTTTGGGAAACTTCCCTTGGTCAATATATCACTGATTTCAGTACTACTACTACCATAAATGTGTTAGCTATGGAGTTGACCCCAAACTATAGAAGACCCTTTCCCTACCTTTTACCTAGTGATATTTTAGGTAGGTCATTGAATATCCCTTCTAGTTTTGTTCCATCCAATCCTCCATCTGCACCTATGATGTATAGACTTGCCACTCCTTCAAGAGTGCCAAATTAACCTCAAAATACTTTGTTGAATTCACATATGAGAGGAAATTCTATGCCTCCCATAGCTTTGTTGAATGTTGGAAGTCAATTTTTCCCTCCTACATCCCAAACAGTGAGAGGATATTATGTACCTATCTTACATAATATTTCACATCCTCCTCCTCCAACTGTTGGACCTAGTGGTCATGTTGGTCTTGGTCTTATTGGTCCTGCCTCGCAACCTCCTACATCAGCTTGGGTCGCTCCTCAATAGCCTAACATTGGTAATCAATACCTTAGCATGGCATCGTACAATAATCCATTATATGTCCCTTATCCTAGAGGAGTTACTAATCAATCTGCTCAACCTATCTATGGACCTAAAGATGTACCTAACTAGACAAAACCACCATTTGTGGGTCAAAATTATCCAAACCATCAACAATTTGGTGGGTTTTATGGCCAACCTCAATAGACCTTTGGTCATACCTGGGTAGCCTTACCTTATAATTATTACAATTACCCACAAACCAACCGACAACTTTCATTTTTGGCTACATTGGATCTTCCTGACTTGTCCAAGTTACTAAATGATCCCATTCAACATTATTCATTTTGGACTACCATCCTGGTCAAACTTTTGTCATAAATTCCAAAGTTTGATGGAAAATAAGGAGAAGATCCCAAAAATCATGTGATGACCTTCCATTTTTGGTGTTCATCCAACTCCCTTATGGATGATTCTATCCGTTTGAGACTCTTCCAAAGAACATTGACCAGCACAACCACAAAATGGTATATCAAACTTCCACAACACTCATTTGTGGATTTTAATTCCTTGGAAATAGTGTTTCTTACTCAATTCCAGTTACCTATCCAGTATGAAACTGGTACAGATCTCTTGACCTATATTTGAAAAAATAATTCTACTCACATATCAGATCATATCCATGAGTGGAGGAGGCACTGAAGGTTAATCAAGGCTCCCATTCTAGATCAAATTTTGGCTGACTAGTTCACCAAGTCCTTGTTTCCTCCTATTTCCCGAGATGTGGCCATGGGTGTGTTGTCACAGAGGAGAAGGATATTAGTCAGGCCCAATATTTAGAATTATTTTATTCTCAGTCTGGAACTTTATACGATTTGATTCCTAATTCTCCTCATCCCAGCACCAATCCTGACAAGACATTGACATAGAATTCGGTTGATGGTGTTTTTGGTACAATCCAACCTTCATCTACATCCAAACTTGTTAAATCATAGAGTGCTTTAATTACAACTTATTCTACTCCTACAGTTTTCATCGAGGTGAATGTAATTCAATCCTCACAATCACCCAATGATAAAAAGAAAGGAAAAGGTAAAAATTAGAAACATGGAAACCAGTAGGATAATACCAAAACATCAACTCTAGAGAATGACACCAAACCTAAATGGAAGGATAAGTATTCTTTCTTGTTGTGTGGAGATGCACTTCACAAATGAGTGTCCTCGTCATGAATATATAAATAAGTTTTTGAAAAATAAACCCACACCAGTAGTGTTAACTTATCCCTTTTTGTCCCAGCAACAGTTTATTAACCATACATCTTTGTATAGTCCTTCATCCTCCACTAAAGACATTAATATGATGTTCACCGAAATAGTTGCGTTGACTAACAGAAGTCATACATACGATAAAATACCTGAGAACAAAGATGAGGGTTCTTCTTTCGAGAAAACTCTTGCCATCAACCCTTCTCCTCCACCTCCTTCCAATGGTCCTCTCACTATTAAAAAACCTAGTTTTGACACAATCTTCTATCCTCTGAAGATTATGATCCGTAAAAATGTTTTCAATCCTAGTGCTTGAGCTGCTCAATTTTATAATGTTGTTGAAGATTTATCTCAAGCACCTTGTGCTATGTCCACATTGGAAGTACTCCAAATTTTTCCTACACAACGAAAAAAATTGTTGTTAGCTCTAGGGGATTTCAATCTTGAGAATTCCACCATGATCACTTTCAATGTGGAGAATTATAAATCGAGGCTATCCCATCAACTCTATTTTCAAATAGCTATTATATTAGTGGGTAGGAAGGTCCATCAAAATGTACTGGAAAAGGGAACTTCCACCTCGGTTTTTTATATGTCTTGTGTTGGCTCAACCCTCAACCAACAAAACCTAGTCGACAAGGGTCCCACTCTGTCAAAATTTGACTCGCCGTGATCTCCCTGAGCATCGATCCAGACAGGTTTTACCTTGTCCAGCAACACCCGCAGAGCGGATGAGATCTCACCTGAGATGTTCGAGGGAAGGATGATGGAACCAAGTTTCCACAGTATAGAAGAGGTTTATGGCATCGATGGTTCATCAAATCAACAACCAGATCAGATCAAATTTTCCAACAGAACCATTCATTATTGCGCATCATTCATTCATAACTAAAACAAATCTAGATCGAAAAACACAACAACATTCATAAAGGGAAAAACATAGCATCATAGATCCATATTTCAGATTCACTTAGCATTCATCATCAAGAATAGAAAGATATTAAAGACAAAAGAAGACAACAACAATTCATATCAACATCCATCTCATCATATTACTTATGCGCATCCACCCATAGATCAAAACAGATACCAATTCATCTACAATAGTTCAATGGTTCTATTGTATCAATCATTCTCAGATATCTTCATTCACAATTATTAGTTCTATATATAAGCTTATTCCTTTACATTCATGGCCCACTTCTAACTAAATCATAATTTATTTAACTGACTAATGACCAATATCCACAAAAAATTGTCAACAAGTACACAAAGTGACGCAAATTAATCGAAAGTAGTCTATCTTCCACCTATCGCACTATCTTTGTCTTAAGTGGTGTCTTCTGAGCCTGTAAAGCATCCACGATATTGCACAACTTACCCCAAACCCTTGCCAACAGGCCCCCAACACAGTCTTGTGGCTCGTCCTCAAGCCATGTCAAGAAGACTTAGTGTACTCATTGATTTTAATATTGAAGTCTTCGTATTGCTAAGAAATTAATGTGACTTGTGCTTTGAATTTATCAGCAACACCTTGACATGTAAGATCATCTTGCTTCAATGGGTGCTCCACCATCTTGGCATTGACTTCTTTCTTTCCATCCTGCACCACTTACAACAAAGTGGCTACTTTTCCCGACAATTGTGCACCAATCTCCTAGAACTCATCGAGCTAGTCACTGCATTTTCGTTGTCGTTCCTGTGCCTTTGCAACTCGCTGCTGGAGCTCCTTCAGTTGTTCAGATCATGTGATGGACACAATTGGTGTCATTTTCCTTAACTTCATCTTCAATGTTTCCAACTAGGTCTCAGCTTCCCACAACTACTTGGTTAGTTGATCGTGCTACTCATCCTAAATGACACTACTCCAAAATTGTGTCTTGGCCTCCATGACCTTGTTTGCATCTTACTCCATGTCAACAAACTATGCTGCAATCTATTCAATGACACTCTTCCTTTCTACAACCTACTCTAGTGGTGTCTCTGGGTAAACCATAGCATTTAAAAGGTTGTTGTCCAACTAGAGTTGCACGATAAATTCTCCAAGATGCTTGGACTTGGGACTACGTCTAGCTCTGTTGTACTTTCATGGATGTACTAGCAGGAATTTGCAATAGCCTCTTCTACCTTCCCCTAACTCGTAAACAGCTTCACCTTCTCAATTACGAGGCGGTCAAATTCCTTTTCAATTTCATAATTTATGCAGCAACCTTCTTCTTTAGCTCCTCCTTTATTGTCTTCGTTGGTGCAATTTCCTACAACTTTTCTGTTGTTAGCTTCTCCTTTACTCATCACAATTCTTCTAGTTCCTTCTTCATTGATTCTTCTTTATTCTGTGACCATAGGTGCTGGTCGCTGAGCTACTTTTTTCTATCTTCCAACTCTTGGTTGGAGACCTGCTACATGTGTACTAGCATCTAGTTTTATAGTTTTTTGATATCCAACACAATGCTTCATAGCTGCTATAGTGAGGATTTGATATCCTCTCATCCAACGTCAATCACAGCTAGGGGAACTTGAACATTCTTGGCTCACAGTTCAGTGCTAATCAACGCGAAGTCCTGCACAACTGCACTTTCTATCCCTCTTCTTGCTACAACATTATATATAGAATATATCTTTGTGTGTACCTCAGCAAAACTTTCCTGAGCAGACCTCCACATTTATTTTGTGGCAATGTTAGATGAGTCCATGACAGACTTAATAAGCCGGATTTGGTATTGTTGTTGGCATCTTGGTCCATTTTCCACTTCATCCTTATCACCTTAAAGATATGCTATGCCTCAACATTGACGAGGGTTTCTGTGGAGGATTCACCATCAGATTCATGGTGACTCTGCTATTCATATCCTCTGACCGGATCCTCTGGTGCATCTATGGGAGGTCTCGTTGATACTTCCTAAGCACTTACTGGTTCACACCACTCTGTCGGCCAATCCTGAGCCATTGCATCCAAGTATTCATATGTCACCTTATAAGCCATTGGCAGCCATTACTTGTTAGGGTCGCGGTGAGCCTGGATCTGAATAGTATGCGACTTGATGGCGAACCGCATAATTCATTGATACTTTACTACTGTTGTTTCTGATAACCATGGAATTTTGAAAACTACTACTTGTAACACCTCCTAGTAGACCCAAAAGTGGATTGCGCAATATACTTGTCAAATTTCCTCTTCTACCGACCACAAATTTTGATATCGAGTGCTTTTGCACACTTTAACAGCTTCTACATCCATGCATTGGTAGTCTTCTGGCTCCATCCAAGCCACTAACGTAATTAAGATCAATAACCAACTATACGTGAAGGGTCGCTCCCCAACCTGGATTGTGACTGCATCATATGTCAACTAATTCAACAAAAAGAGGGACCAGTTCATATGGACTGCCTCATAAAATTTATGTGCACATGCAATCACCCCCGAAGTGCACTGAATCGGGTGATTTTTCTGGACAATATTTCTTTCCAAAATCCGTGCAGCGATCTGCACTATTATATCCTTAATGCTATCAATGTGATATGATTTTCCATCGTGCTGCAAATCATACCTCTCCTTTAGTTGTGTAGCCAACCACTTGTCATTATCCCGGCCTTTGAAATATTGTGATGGGTCTAGCCCATCCTTTGGAAACCCCGTGATCTCTGCAATTAGGTCCACCATAACTTCAATGGGTGTGTCCAACCAAAGTGTTCCTCCATGAAAGAAGGCCAAAAATTTATTTACACATGCATTCGCTTTATTCAACCACACAAAATGTGGCATGTTAATGAGCCCCAACAACCCATATTTATCCATCCCTTGTGCCCATGGCTGTGGAGTACGCACAATTGGTCCGCCTGTGACTGAAGGCAGCGACTCGTAGGGCTCGTTCGTGACATCCTTCAGTAGTAACAAGTCATGGTCCTTGTACTTTATTTTCATCAATGAAAGGACTATGTCAGTAGTGTACACCATCCCTTGTGGCAGGGGGGGCATATTAGTTTGATATTTTTGGTTTTTGGTCAGGCGTCAAGTCTTCGCACCAGGTAGTGTGGGAGCAATGTAACTGTGAATGTCCTTGATAGAGACCTCAGTGCNTGGCAGGGGTGGCATATTAGTTTGATATTTTTGGTTTTTGGTCAGGCGTCAAGTCTTCGCACCAGGTAGTGTGGGAGCAATGTAACTGTGAATGTCCTTGATAGAGACCTCAGTGCAGACGATGAAGTCTACTGCTATATAGATGGATAGCCCTGCCTAGGAAGCTATGTCTTCTTGTGCCCTTGCTGATTTCCTTGTCTTTGTCTTGGTCAGAAATGGGGAGCATTGCTGCTTCCCCCCTCGTTTTTCTGTCGGGATGCTGGATGACCCAATCTGCATGTTGGTGACTTCTTCTACTATGGAAACTGGTCGAATGGGTGAGTCTCGTTCACTAGAAATCTCAACTATGATGGGGTTACTCTGCATCCTGTGAAACTTATCCACAGTCGTGAGGCACTCTCATATTCTCTCTATAACTCCTCAAATTTGCTCGACACTCTTTGTAGACCTCTCTCAATCACTCTCTGCAACTACAACTCGGCTCAATGGTGCATTCTTCCTATGTTAAACCCTCTCATATAGCATCTAGGTGATCCATTTTTCATTATTAATAAATCAGTTGCGGTGATCATGACTAAATCCTGCATTAATTACCCAAATCCGTAGTTGATCTTGCCAACCCAATGGTCAAATCATCCATAAATGCGCGTCGCTTCACCAAGCGCCACCGGCTAACTTCTTTTAACTACCCATGTTTAATGTTGATGTGACTAACCCATAGCCCTTCATTTGTCACAGTCTGGCTACCTAGCTGTGCTAATGTCCCCTATTCTTGCACAGCCCCCTCCTCTTGGTGCGCCCTTCCATTTTCTATCTATCCTATTTCTATTCTTTTTTTTCATTGCGTGGTTATTTATCCATCCTATAGGGATTCAAGCGGCTGCCATTCACAAGCTTTGGCAGCATTGCCCCATATAACTACTACAATTGAACTACACCCCCAGAGGTAATAGAATTAACAAGATAGGGTCCTAACCAGTGCATCTGTAACTTACTTGGATGCTTTAAGAACTTGCTGTCATAGAGAAGCACTAAATCTCCTTGCTAAAACTATTTGTTTTTGATATGGGGATCATGCCATGCCTTCTGTCAATCCTTCTCGACGCGCTGATGGAATCCTGCAGTAAAATGGTCTTCTTCAAGTTGTATTAACTGTGTTGCATGCTCTTCTAGCGCGACTTCATCATCCATGCTTGTTGCTGCTGCAATGCGCAAACTGGGGACAATGTACTCCATAGGAAGGACGACCTCTTTTCCATATACTAATTTGAACGGTGTTTTCCTCGTCAATCTCTTGCAAGTGGTGTGGTACACCCATAGCATAGCTAGAATCTTCAAATCCCAGTCATCTTGGTTAGTATTACATACCTTTGTAAGTGCATGCTCCAAGATTTTTTTTAAGGCTTCTACAGTCCCATTTGCATGTGGATGATATGGTGTAATTTTATTGTGTTGTATCTATAGTTCCTCCATCAGTGCTTGTACTTTGGGATTGATAAAATGGCTGCCCTAGTCACTCATCAATACTCTTGGACATCCAAACCGCATCACAATGTTATCAAATAGAAATCTTGTTATTGTCGCAGCAGTGTAGTCCACAACTACTGTAGCCTCCGCTCATCTTGTCAAGTAGTCTATTGCTTTTATTATGTACCGCACACCAGTTATTTTTTCGAGTGTGTTGATTGAACCCATGAAATCCACAGCCCATTTATCAAAAGGTTACAAAGTCACCTGCAGCACTAGCATCATCTCATTTTGCCGTGATGGCTTCTCGGTACGTTGACATACATCACAGCTTCGTGCATAATATGACACATTGTTGTGGATGGTATGCCACCAAATACCTGTGTGAAGCACCTTCATTACCATTGCACGACCCTCGTAGTCCCCCCTAGCGACTCTTGCATGTGATTCCTCTAAGATCTTCCCTTATTCATGTGGTAGGACACATTGCCTCAAGATTTCATCTAGTCCCAACTTATACAGATGTTCAGTAATCAACTAATAATTAGAAGCTTTAACCACCAACTACTTCTTCTAGCTTGTCGAAAATTCTTCTGGTGCGATTCCTGTCCCCAAAAACTAGATTATTGGGGCATAATGGTCGTTTTCCATGTCAACTTGAAATAACTGCGCATCAGGCAGTCCGTCTTCAATATTAGTAGGCTCTTTTCCTATTTTTATTTTGGATAAATGATCAGGGCCAACATTCAAGTGACCCAGCTTTATGATTATTTCAAAATCAAACTCCTGAAAGAGAAGTAATCATCGGCATATCTTCCCCTCCAACACAGGATTATTGAATAGGTACTTCAAAGCAGAGTGGTCAGTAAACATCTTAAAATGGCCACCTAAAAGGTAATGCCTAAATTTTTGCAGTGCATAGACCATTTCCAGACCTTCATGCTCTATGGTTGTGTAATTCCTCTCAGCAAATTACAGGTTTTGACTAGCAAAAGCAATTGGGTGATCCAAATCTCCTTCTCCTGGTTGTGCAAGCACTACTCCTAGTGCAAGAAAAGATGCATCAACATTCACGTGGAATTATTTGTTCCAATCTAAGAATACAATTATTGGTGTTGAATCCATCTTTTCCTTCAGTGTGTTGAAGCTACCTTGACATTCTAGACTCCATATAAAGACAAAATCCTTCTTCAGTAGTTTCTCCATTGGGGCAGTGATTGCAACATATCCTTTAATAAATTTGTGATAGTATCCAATGTGCCCCAGTGTTTCCCTGAGCATATTTACATTAGTCGGTGGTGGAAAGCTTAAAATGAGTGCTATCTTTACAGGATCAACCAGTAATCCTTGTTTGCACACAATGTGACCCAACAAGATCCCAAATGGTGCGCAGAAAATGCACTTCTTGGAGTTCAATGCAATCTGGTGTTGTCAACACCTCTCCATCATCAGTTGAAGGTTTTCCAAATGATCCTTAATTAGGAAATATACTGTCCAATCATCCATATACATCTGTAGGAACTTCTAAATGAAATATTTAAATGATGCAACAACAACTCAGGAAAATATTGCGAGTGCATTCTTCAACCCAAACAGCATCACCATGTATTGGAAGAAGCCCCACTCAGTGACAAAGGTAGTTTTTTGTTGATCCTCCTTAGCTATTATGATTTTGTGATAACCAAAGAATCCATCTGTGAAAGAGTACATTTCTTGACCTCCTACTCCTTCAAGTACCTCATTAGTGAACGGGGTCGGAAATGGGTCGTGCATACAGGAATCATTCCATTTTATTAATTCTACACAAATATGAACTTCACCTATTTTCTTGTCTTGGACCACCATGGGACTGATCCATTCTGATTCTTTGACTATCTCAATGATTCCAACATCCAGCATCTGGTCAAGTTCATCCTTGAATCTTTCTTTGTATTGTGGATTCAGGCGATATGGACTCTGTCATACTGGTTTTGCATCTAATTTTAGCAGTATCTTCATCTCTCTGAGATCGCCCAGTATCCCATTCATTTATAAGAACTTAGTTAGAAAGAGATCTTGAAATTCATGTAGCAGGTCTATGATTCTTGCCATGGTCTCCTCATCCCAATAGTCCCCAAGAATTGCAAATTTTGGTTCCTCTTCTGTCCCAATGTTAACCTTTCATATCTTCAATGCCTGACTCATGGGATTAGTTGGTACATCTAGTGCTGCAATATCCCTACTTCCTTCTATCTCCAAGATATTGATATTTCATAGTTCATCATCATCTTCAGGCTCTCCCAATATGTTGTATCATTTCATTATTGACTACATGTGGCAATGCTCATGTGGATCCACAGGGTATGCGGCTAGTACAACTTTTAGGACCACATCCGAAATAATCTAAAGTGCATTGTTAACATCGGGGTTAGCGTCTGCAAAGCGAAAGGTCTGCACAAAGAAAACCGTCAGCTCCTTCCAAGTGATTATGTCCCTTCGCAAATTTGTTATAGCTCAAAATGACACATCTCTACCTGTGAGTGACTTTCCTATGTTTTCGTCGCATGTCGACACTTCCATGACGACACTTCATGAAAATTCACTGAAAAAACACTCAACTTGGAGGACCCATATATTTATTTTTGTAACTCTATTTGACCTCATCTCTATGCCATTGGAAAGATATTTTAGTTAGCTAAAACTTTCCAGAAGACACCAAAGTCTGAAAATTCCCAAAAATACCCTAAAAATGAGTTTTTGATGTGTACACGACTTTCCTTAAGGAAAACCCACGTACGTACGCGAGTTTCTATATATAATAGTCACGTACGCCTTATATACATGACTTTCTGCATTGCAACCTATGTATACCTCCTCATGTACATGACTGTTGTCTCTGCAACCCACGTACACCTCCTGAAAATGTCAAAAAACATGTCTTTTGAATTTCGGGTAGTTTGGGTAGTTATGCAATGGACTCCTTCAGTTGTAACTACTTTGTCTTCACCCCTAACTCTTCCTTAATCATATAAATAGAGGTAGGGAGGTCCATGAGAAGAGACTTGAATCTTTGCATTGTTATGCTGGAGGAATTGGAGCTCTCTTTGCCCACACCTTTGCCCTAGAAGCATTCTCCTTGTGTTGCAGAGCTTGGAGGCTGAGTTCCTTGGAGAAGAGAAGTAGAAGAACCAGATCAAGGTTTCGTGAGGTGCTGAAATTGAAGAGAAGGTATACTTGTACTTGTTTTCAATATTAATAAAGATGTGATGTCCTTCTTCTTCCCAAATAATTGTTCAATGTGTGATTGAAACTCTGTTTATGATCAGATGATGATGTTAATCAGATCATTATTTCATGTTTATTTGATTACCATTTATTTATATGTGGTCATATTGGTTTGAGGAAGGTATAACTTGTTTTGCAGGTCTCTTGGAGAAAGAGGAGCAGGAGGAGCAAGAGAAGGATTGAAGGGCTTCTTGGATCAACCTTTGTTTGGATAAGGTATGAACCATTCTAATCTCTGAATCTTGTTTGTATTTACTTGCAGAACCATTTGCATCCACCTTTCAACCCCAGTACATTGATGGCCTCTTAAACCCTAGCCATAGGAAACTTTCCTTTACAACAGAGCTCTGCAGCTACATACCATGATCTTGGCATTTCATCCAGGGTGTGAATAAAGGGATGGACCCATTCATCCTTTGGTCACAATTCCCATAATGTTTGGCATTCCCTAAAATGACCTCCAGGGTCATTCCTTCCATCATACCTCCTGGCGTGGTATGCCTCTACATTGCTGAAGTGAACTGTCATCAAGCGTAGACACAGGGCCCATCCAATAATTGTCTTTTTGTGAGTTTCCCACTAGCATGCTCGAGTAGCCTTCAGTGCTTCCTCTAGTGCCAATAATTGTTGCAGTTCTGAGACTTTTTCTTCAAATTCCATTAAGAACGTATAAAGTTCAGGAAGTCCTTCATAAAGCGGTAATTCTACCATGTTAGTCGCAACATGGTGCAATGACTGTGTGATTAATCCACACTTCCTAAAGGAAGCATCATGTATTTTCTTTCACTAATTTTCCAGTGCATTCTCAGAATCAGAAGATGCAGAACTAGCATTGCGCCAACTAAGTTCTCTATCAACCATGAGGTGAACATAATCTTCAGAGATATTGTAGGCATGATCCCACCCCCTGAAAAATTCATGTTTTACTGGTTCAATGTATCATCGGCCTTCATCAGGATCCATAGGTGCAATGACCCAAATATATTGGTTTTCAAAAGTCATCATCCGCTTTTTGAAGTTAATAATTTCCATGTTATCATTGGCCCATCCATCCCATAGAAGAGCAAAGTAGGAGCCTTCACCATTAACAACTTCAATTACGTCAAAATCAGCATGATTCCTCATACCTTCAACATCTACGACAAAGTTAGATACCCATCCAATTGGTTTCACCTTCTCCCGATTAGCTAATCGCAGTTACACCGGGGACCATCCCAATGTGCCCCATCTTTTCCCATGTCTGCTTTGTTAAGATATTTACATTCGACCCTAGATCCAGAATGATCGAGTCGATTTTATAGTCTCCAATATGAATATTCATACGAATTTCCTTGCCTGTCCATTTCTTATGTAAAGAGTTCACCACAGACTCCTTACTCGGGCAGTGCAACAAATTTTCAATCTCAGACAAAGCGTCTGGGTCTCTTGCTAGTGATAAAAAAATATCAAAGAAGTGTTGTAATGTACCATGTTGCCGCAATGGTCTTGCCTCTAGTGTAGAATAAAAAATGGGAGGCATTTCAATGATAGGTGACTTACCAAGATTTCTTCCGATCACATCCCGTGCTCCAAAAAATGTCTCCTTTTCAGTTGCGATATCAAACTGTGCCTTCTTCTATCTAGCCAATCGAATCCGTGGGTGAGTCCCATCCTCTCCTGTTGTGGCTCCTGGGTGGGTGACAACGACAATGTCAACATATGTTGTTCTAGGCTCCACTGAGAGTGTTGCTACTGTTGGCCCTTGATTATGGTTCATTGGGGGATTCTGAGTCAGCGACGGATTCTTGTTCAATGGGGGGTTCATAGGTTGGTTCGCCATTTGATTCTGGAGTGGAACTTGATTCTGTGTTGACAAATGGTTTTGATTTTGTAGCTGATTCTGAGTCTGGACTTGGTTCAGGCTCTACAACTAAGGAATGTTCCCAGGCTTCCATCTTGTGATTAATAGTGGCCAGTTTTCGATCATGTGACCAATGGTCATGTAATATGTACATGAAAATTGCAAGTGTGGGTAGTCTCTTTGATATTTCCCAAATACCCCACAATTTTAACAATGGACTGATCTATGACCTTGTCTGAAGCTTCCTCCTCTCTCGAAATCATCCACAGAATCCTCCCTGTTGCTGGTATTGTGGCTGAGACGTCTATTGTAGTATGGGATTCGACTACTGCTAAACATACTGTGTAGCTTGAACATACTGTAGCTGGGAATGAGGCATCATCATTTGATTTTACTCTGGCTGTAATGCAAGTTGTGGTTGTGGTGCGAACTGTGGCTGCGGCTACGACAGTATAAATTGCATCTACGACGGTGGTGTATACTGTGGTCGAGCATTTATCATCTGAGGTTGCGTCTACGGCTGCTAGACTATGCGATGATCTTCACCCTTCAAAAAGTATGAATCATATGTTCTCTCTTGTAGCTAATCATATGCCCAACAGTATTTTTCTTCATTTCCCACCGATTTACATAAAGAAAAGTATAAGTTGGTTGGTTTTGACACCATTTTCTACATGTAGCTGCACTCTTCATGTCGGTTCCCATAAACTTGACATATATGGCACCATGGTACATTGCTACAACTTAATGGGTTTGGCACTCCTAAAACTAGATAATTTTAGAAATTGGGGCAGTTATCTTTGGTGTATCCATCTGCATGACACCGAGTGCACCAAATATCGTCGCAATATTCCTTCACCTTCTTGATGTCTTGTAGCCGAAGTGTTAGATTTTCCGGATGTGCCTGGATTTGATTCATGTCGACTGCACTCTCGCCAATCGATGAATCTTCCAACTTCATCGCAATCTCTAGAGCCTTGCTCTATGTTGTGATCTTCTGCTGCATTAGTGGTTTCCAGATGTGAGGTACCAAGGCTGCAATAAACCACCCTTTATGTTGAACATCGCTCATATTAAATTTGACTCATGCCATTGATGTCTTGAATATCTGCTAAGTCCCAAACAGTCTCATTGGGAAATTGCTTAGTATCTTTCAACTAAGTAATGTATTGATCCTCAGAATCAAGATTCCAGAATTCTTCGATCAGCCCCTTCCGGAATTCATCCAATTTTTTTGCAGGCGTCCCCGTAGGAACTTGAATGAACTTCATGAATGAATCTAGCGCACGACCCCACAGGTTAGATGCCAGTTGGCCTTTCTTGAAATCATCATTGGTGGCTTGTCGAATAGTCCACATTGCCTTGTAGAGGAACTAGTACTGCTCAGGATCATCAGTCTTGTTCCCATGGAACAAAGGTAACTTAGTATTGTCTCCCTCCATTCTCAACATTCTTCCTATAGACATTGATATACTACTAGAATGTCGCTGACATGCCAGGCATGCCGACATAGAATTCATGTTTCTTCCTGAGTTTGAAGTGGTGCACAGAGGCATGGGCACGTTGCTGCTAGGGTTTGATCTTACCATTGTCTTGGGCGTAGTCTAGGTCTAGTCGCAATCTTTTTCACTATAGGGTCGCTCTGTCCCATGTGGTTGTCCTTCTAGGTTGTGTGTTTCGATCGCATCAGGACCTTCCCCTGTCCTCTTCCTCTTCTTTTGTCAAAACCTTGCTCCTTCCCTTGTACAACAACTTTCTTCCTTAGCTTCTCTCACAATCTCATCGAAACTTGCACCCATATACCCATTATATTCCCATTCGTATCCCCCCTTTAGTCGTAGTATCCACCACCTCCATACACCAGAGTTTGACTACTATAGGTGCATCTTCAGTATGCCCTTTTAATAGACAAGCATTTTAATTGACATCTGTACATATAATAAGAACCTGCATCGAGGAACGTTAAAAAATTCTCTTTCTATTTTGCTGTAAGACTTGGTAGTGTTGACTGCAAACTCTGTAATGTATCCTTCTAGGATGCTATCCATCCAAACCTCAATAGCTCGTGACGCCCTGTTGTTAGTTTCTTGTAGTTCCTGGATCAATTCAGGGGTCTAGAATGTTGGTTCTCCTCCTTGGAAATGTGTCTTCTTGTATGTAAAATGCAGCAACCACTCATACAATATAATGGGAAACTCATAAAAGAAATACTCATGAGGACCGTCATGTATGTAGTTCTCTAACCACTTGTCTATGTTCAATCTCAGGTTCTGATTTTTTGCGTTAGCAAATGCTTGCAGCTTCTAGTCAAACCAGTATTGCATTTCTGGTCATGTCGGATGCCACATCCCCTCCTCTCAGTTATAACAAGGTCCTGGAAATAGAACCATTTGTTGGCTCAACCCTCAACCAACAAAACCCAGTCAACAGGGGTCCCACTCTGTTGACACTTGACTTTTCGTGATCTCCCTGAGCATCGACCCAGACAAGTTTTACCCTGTCCAGCAACACCCGCATAGTGGATGAGGTCTCACCTGAGATGTTTGATGGAGGGTTGACGGAACCAAGTTTCCGCAGTATAGAAGAGGGTTAGGGCATCGACGGTTCATCAACTCAACAACCAAATTAGATCAACTTTTCCAACAAAACCATTCATTATTGCGCATCATTCATTCATAACTATAACAGATCTAGATCGGAAAACATGACAACATTCATAAAGGGAAAAACATAGCATCATAGATCCATATTTCATATTCACTTAGCATTCATCATCAAGAATATAAAGACAGTAAAGACAAAATAAGACAACAATGATTCACATCAACATCCGTATCATCATATTACTTCTTCGCATCCACCCACAGATCAAAATAGATAACAATTCGTCTACAATAGTTCAATGGTTCTATCGTATCAATTGTTCTCATATATATTCATTCACAATTCTTCTTTCTATATATAGTATTGCGCCTTTACATTCATGGTCCACTTCTAACTAACTCCTATTTGATTTAACTGACTAATGACCAATATCCACAAAAAATGGTCAAAAAGTACAAAAGGTGACTCAAAATAATCAAAATTAGTCTATCTTCTGCCCATCACACTATCTTTGTCTTGCACGGTGTCTTCTAATCTTGCATAGCATCCATGATGATGCACAACTTACCCCAACCCCTTTCCAACATATTTTTGGAGATCCATTGGTTCTCTTGATCTTAGTAAGTCACCAACCACCTTAAAAGATTTCAACGGATGAGGTTTTCAACCCCATGGTTTTCTACCAACGTTTTCCATCGAGTTGGGGGGAAACTGTTTCTATCCAGGTATAATTGTTCGATGCTCCTCTAGATTAAAAATTTTTAGTTGGAAGGAATTGGTTATATGCTATGATTTTCTTCTCATCGTCATTTTTCCGCACACTCCAATTCCTGCATCAAGGAAAAATTGTAACCACAGATCAACTCGATTATTGCTCACCAGATATTACTACTTCCACAACAAGTAATGTTCCAATGTTTGGGTGTTCACCTCCTCCCTATCAATCTGTATCAGTTGGAATTTTAAAATATTCTTCACTTATGGGATTTTTTCCATCCAACACTGCCCCTCATAGTACAAAAACTTCCACAATAAACATGATATCCTCCATGATCGTGGGCATATTTAAAGGGAAAGATATTGATGAATAATCTTCTCTAAGTCCACAGGAAGCCCTGTATAATTCCATTCAGTCTGTTTTTGATGCCTACATAGATGATCATCACTTGGTAGCATCATATCCTTACCATCTTCCCTATTGGAAAGATTCCCCTCTCCCAAATTTATATTATCTCTCACAAACTTTTCCATCGGATGCTATTATGGAGGCTATGAGTATGGATGAATCTTTATGGGAAGAATCTCATCATCGATCGTCATTTCTTCCTAATTCTAATTTGATAGACTCATATTTTGTTTCTTTGATCAGTTTTGATATAGTCGAGTATCCACAAATACCTATATTACTGCAAGGTGTTGATTTTGAAGGGAATTTATGAAACATCACCAAAACAATTCCCCTCAATATATGGGTTAAGCTAGGTGTTTTCGAGCATGTCCACATAGGCCAGGACTAATCGACGACAGAAAATGAGGAATATTGAGCTCTTTTTAAGGAATTTTGTGATGTTTTTTCCTGGACTTATGAATAAATTCCCAGGATTGATCCATATATTGTCGTACATGAGATAAAGACATACCTAACGGCAAGACCTGTTAGGAAAAAACTTCACTAGGTCCACTTAAGAAAAGTTGCAGCCATTAAAGCTAAAGTTGAAAATATTTTAAAAGTTGGTTTTATCGACCTGTTCCTGTAACCAAGTGGGTATCTAATATTGTTCCTATATCCAAGAAACATGGCACTATTAGGGTTTGTACATATTTTTAGGATCTGAACAAATCTTATCCAAAGGAAAAATTTCCTACCCCTGACATTAATCATATCATTGATAATTGTGTTGGAAGTGTCATTTTTTCTTTTATGGATGGCTTCTCCGTCTATAATCAGATTGAGATCTTACATGCTGAATAGCACAAAACAACATTTATTTTCCCATGGGGAAGCTTCGCTTATCGAAAGCTTCCTTTCGGATTGAAGAACGTTGGATATACCTTCCAACAAGCTATGTCCTATGTTTTTCATGATGTAGAAAAAATAGTGGAACCATATCTGGATGATCTCCCAACTCATTCACAGTAGTGGGAAGATCATTCAGGGCATCTTAGATACATTGTTCTTTGATGTTTTCATTACCATATTTGGTTGAATCTAAACAAGTGTGTTTTTTGTGTTGAGACTGGATGCTTACTTTGTTTCATTGTTTCTAGGGGTGGGATTTGAATTGATCCCTTAAAAATTTCTGCTATCGTGGCCTTACCACCTCCAACAGACATTATTGAACTCCAAAGTTTGCAAGGGAAGGAAAAATTTCTTCGTCATTTTGTATGCAATTTCATAGAGAAAACGCATGGTTATATGCGTCTCATGAAAAATAACACTCCCTTTTTGTGGGGTGATCAGGCCCAAAGAGATTTTGATAATTTGAAACATGTTATAACACACTCACCTGTGTTACACCCCCCAAATTATTCAAAATATTTTAGGCTTTATATTACCGCCTCCACTACTACCACTAGCATGGTTTTAGTGCAGGAAGATATAAATGACCAAGAACATGTGATCCTCTATCTAAGTAAGATTCTTCTTGACTTTGAAACCTGTTATTCACATGTGGAGAAGCTATCCCTGGATATAGTCATTGTTGTGCAATGGTTTCGTCATTACATCTTACTTCACACCACTACTGTGCTTGTAGATCAAAACCCTATGTACTATATTCTCACTCGTTAGGTACTAGGTGGAAAATATTCCCGTTGGATTGTCATCCTACAGGAATTTGATCTCGAATTATCCAAGACCACTTCTAAGAAGTCTCTGGTCTTCGTGGAGTTGATGTGTGACCTTCCTCGTGCTTTCATAGAAGCTGAGCCCAATGATTCATATCCGGATGAATTCTTGTTCCTGATAAGCATGAATGACCCATGACATGGGGATTTGATCATATATATCTACACCAAAATATGTCATCCCAATGGATCCCATGATGATCACCAACGCATTCGCCATGACGCTAAGTATTATCTCATTCTTAATGATACCTTATACCACTGTGGTATTGATTCAATCCTTTGACGATGTCTTACTCATGACAAGGCTGAGAAAGTCATGAATGACTACCACTCAAGAGCATGTGGCGGTCATCTTTCTGGGATGGATACATCTTAGAAAATTCTTTGCGCTGGGTAATTTTGGCCCTCAATCTTTAAATATTGTCATGAAGCAGTTAAAAAATTCCCACCATATCATCTTTTATATAAAAAAAAGTGCACTCACCATGATTCATTACACCCTGTCATTGTCTTCAGACATTTTTCCAAATGGGGGATTAAATTTATGCATTGTAATCCTACATCAGCTGGGGGGCATGGTTACATTATTGTAGCTGTGGATTATTTCATGAAATGGGATGAGGCAATGCCTACATATGTAGAGGATGGTAAGATTTCCTCCCTCTTCCTATTTAATCATGTCATAGCTAGGTTTGGATTTCCACAAGCCATAGTAAATGATCACAGATCTCATTTCCATAATCATATGATGGTCGAGCTAAGTACCATGTTGGGTTTTCATCATGAAAAATCAACCCCTTACTATCCACAAGCTAATGGCCAGGTTGAAGCCATTAACAAGGTCTTGAACACCATGCTTCGTAGGATGGTTGGAGATCATAAATCTAATTAAAATTAAATCTCTTTTCCATACTGTGGGATTATAGAACTTCAATCAAAACAACAACTGGTTTTACATATTTTTAATTAGTCTATGGACTGGAAGTTGTACTACCTATTGAGTGTGAAATTCCATCACTCAATCTTACAGTTGAGATTTTACCCAATACTTCTACCGAAGAGGAAATTTTTCTTTATCTATTCAACCTTGATGAGACTTAGATAGATGTCTCCTTGGCTAATGAGTCGCACAAAAAACAAATCAAGGCTCAATATGGTAAAACAATTCAACCTTGTGTTTTGAATGAAGGAGATTTGGTTCTGACCTATGATCAGAAACATGACAAACTTGGGAAGGGGAGTATTTAATTAATGTGGTATGGTCCTTATATCATAAGTAAATTCTTAGAAAAAATGGGCCTATGAGCTTGTTGACTATGATGGGATATCTTTCGGTAAACCTCACAATGGGTTTTACCTGAAAAGGTATTATGCTTGAGGTATATTTTGCATTAGTACCTTGTATATATGTACATTTTTTACTTTTAGTGTGGTTTTGTTATTTTAAATATGGTTTTGAGTTCTTGTCAATACTATTTATCCCATGTTTTGATTCTATAGATCAGATGAACTTCTTTGGTTTTGTTTATGGTGCTTGTCGTCACACCCTGAATCTTGCTTCAGTTGCCTGGATATTATACTCCCAAGCTCATGACCTAGTTAGTTCAAGAGCGATTTGTATAGGTCTAGCCACCAATAACATTGTCGAGTATCATGTAGTGATAGGTTTGCTAACTGAAGCTTCATCTCGTGGCATTGATCATTTGGTAGTATTATGGACTCTCAGCTAGTGGTTTCTCATTTAAATCATGTTTATGTCATTCGGAACCCGGTACTCCTTCAACATTTTTGGAGAGTATGTTTGTTGGAAAGGTCATTTGAATCTATTACTTATCAGCATATCCCTAGATCTTTTAACACAGTTGCAGATTCCCTATCCAATTACATGTTGGATTGGTACATTGCTCATTCATAAGTAAAATAACATGGTTCATTGTAAATAAACATAAACAATAAAAAGACATAAAAATCATGTAAATATCATTCCATGATTGAAAACAGATAAATCGCCAATAGATATGTCTCTGTGTATGTGTGTGTGTGTGTGTGTAAGTGTGTTTTATAAAAAATGGTCTCGAGACCCCAATTGAATCATGTTGGATTTCAAATACACAAAATAACAAAAAATATTGAAGTTATATAGCTTTCAGTTTCTACATCATGTGGGATCCTAGTGGTGCTCATGATAGCACATGATAGCTCTTTCCACTCTATGTAGCAAGCGTCTGAAACAAACTGAGACTCTCATGGTGTCTCTGATACCTCCCAAGGGGGTCATCTAAAGTGATATTTGGTATTTCTAGTGTCAACTAGCTGAGGTTCTCTTCTAGTTCGGTCATCTCATCATCTCCTCTATGTACAAAGCACCCCCTCGCTCACCTATCAATGGGAGAAGAACCACCAGGTCGTGCCAATCCCACATCTTCTTGAGAGAAATAGGTCTCGTTAACGTACATAAAAATCATAAAACATAAAATATAAAAAAATCAATTTCTTAGAGTCTTACTCACCCATGTCATCCCACTCATGATAAACTCGTAAGGACGAATCCAAGTCTCCCTTGAATTCAGTACATGCGTACACGTAGTCCTAAATCATGAGGAGCTGATCCTCTAGCCATCTGAAGAATGTGGTCTCGTACTTTACCTTGGAGCATCTACCACCATAGAGGGCCATGACCTCCACCCAACACAACATACAAGGATCTCGTGCCCTCAACTTAGTGAAGGCCACTTGTGGCCTCAGGTGTGGTACTCTCTCGAAGGAAAAGGACACTAGGATAGTTCCATAACCAAAATTATTTAACTCTCCTCACAGACACTTGGTCAGTTGTTTCTTGAGAGTAACAAGTAGGAATTTATCCCAGTTGTATACCATAGGTTCCATTTCCTCCAAAGAATAAAGAATATGTGCATGAGATGCTTGGTCAGCCCCTTGTCTCCCTGATATGCCCTGCATGGTGAACAATACTATGTTAATAGGTAGTTCCATGACATCCTTGATGGGTATCTTTTTCTCGCACATTTGTGTACCTAAAAAGTAGTAATGATCAATAAGACCTTGTGTGGTAATATCCTCACATCAAGGACCATTCAATGATATGGGCACTCCTCGCATGGAAAAACCTCTAAGGAATTAGATATCCTCAACTTCCACCATCAGAATGTGGGTCCCGACCTCAAAGTACTATTGCTCGGGATTCCACATCCTGAGTATGTCACTCTAGCAGCTTTACATGTGACCTCATACTAGGAACATTGAATAATTTTAATAGCCCACACCCACTTAGAGCGGCCACAGTCCCATCATCATTCCCAATTCTAATGTCATCGAGCTCATGCTCTCTTTCCTTCCAAACCACCATGTCTGCTGAAATAGCCTGCCAAAAAGTTAAAATGGAGTGTTAGAACATAAATCCAACCATTTAAAATACTTCAAACCCATTATTTTCGTCTATTTTTACAGCGTTCTAGGGAAACTTGCAGCACCTCATGTTCCACGTTAGGACAGCGCAGTGCCACTGCCCTTTTCTATGGGAGAATGTGCGGTGTCACTTAGGCAACGCTTGTACCAAAAAGTAAAAGTGTGTTACCCAATTCAAACATTTTCCCTTTGGGTAAATTCCCCCAAAACCATAAGAAATGCATGAAATGGAAAAAGGAAACCATGAAAAGATTAGGAGTGAGCTTAGGTTTTACTTGGAACTGGCGGTTTTGGAAATAGTTGACTGACGGCTCCACAGTCCTCACTTGAAATATGCACACAAATGGTTCAGAATGCTCTCCAAATAGTAAAAATGAAAATAGTAAGTCTTTTTTACTATTTACTATCTTTTATTCAAATATTTTTGGGTTTTATTTTATTATTTTAATTATTTTGTTAAATATTTACCCTTAAATAGTCCATATAACCTAGTTTTTAATATTTTCAGATTCTAATAGTGATTTTAAGGCTCGTAGGGCATGGAGAAGTTAATTCTTTGGTTGTGAATGACTTTATTTTTTACTTTTTCATCCTCACAGAAAATGGAAAATCTCTTGTGCGCTATTTTCAAAATTTTAGTCATGCTCGTTAAACCTACTACTAAATTTTTGAGTCAAATTTTACTTATTTTGCAGGCTCGTTAAACTCCTTTACATGAGAAGAGATCCTAATGGAGTCTTATTTAAGCTCTTTTTGGAATCCTAAAATGAGAAAATATTGTCGAGTGAACTTGTCCTCTTCACACTCGTAAAAGGACCTGAAGAGTCATATTTATGACGATAGTTTACCCCTTTTTCAGTTCGAATTGACTAAATTACGAAAAAGGAATACTCTAGTCATTAACAAGAAGAGTTATCTAAGGTATTATTTTATACTTTTTCGGGCATCAGAGACTAAAATCATATGAAAAACGACCCTTTTGGAGCCTTCTTCCATTTCATTTAGACTCTCTAAACATGAACCATGCCGAGTTTACTTTCAATGGACTCGTTAAACTAAACACTGAGAGACCCTCTTTTGGGAACGAACCCCTCCTTTCTTAGGTTTGTAAAACATGTGAGAATGGACTTATCCTATGATAAGCTACAACGAGTGTTTTTTTTCTTCTTTGAACTCATAAAAACAAAAAGAGGCACTCATCAATCACGATGGGGAAAGCAAGGGAAAGGGAACTATATTTCATTTGCAATAATGGCAGTTTGTAGTCACCTTGAACATGGTACTTTTCTGCATTTCATTTAGCCAATTGGATATTCAGCTTGCTTTTGATTCGATCCACTTTCATGAGTCATTTTACTCCTTTGAGTATTTCAAAGAATGCGTATTCCATCGTCGCATTATGTCTTGGTATCTTCATCATCAAGTCAATGCTTCCAAGTCCTTGGTCATGTCTCCCTATGTTCAAAGGAAGATTGTGTTGAGATTTTTCATCTATAGTCAAAATTACCTTTGTGTCAGTTACCTTTGAGTCAATCCTATGGTTACTTCATACTCAAATTCCAAAACTTTGTTATGAGTTTTGTGTTTTTGATGTGGGATAATGGGATTTATCATGGCTCTCTTTCGACGAGACTATTCTTGGCGACTTCAGTTCATAATCCAGGAATTAGTCTTAGAAACAAGGTAGTAGCTTGAGTTATGTATGCATCAATGACATATCCTCTCGCTTTTGACATAGGTTTACATCATAGACCTTTGATCTAAATATTTAACCGAATGTTGGACATCAAATCATCTATTCACATTCGTAGAAATGTAATAGGGTACCTTGGAAATCATTAACATTACTAGTCATATCCCTCGCACTTGTTAACGGTTCTCATAATTGATCAATAATCAAGTGGTTTCTACCATGTTCAACATCAAGACATTGTAATCACATGGATAGGATCGTACTTTGTTGAAGACAAGACGAAGACCTTGGGTATATGTTAAGCACTCATTTCTTTCGTCAGGTTGCGATGGAGTATTTGTATGAGTCTTAGCACGGATCCACATTTGTATGGTCATGGTTGTGTTCAAATTTAAGTCTATATCACATATATATACATTGTATGTCTGGTAGCTATGTCCAAGTTTGAGTATTCTTTTCATGGATCTACATTGTATTTTAGTAGCCATGATTGTGTGTACTTCACATGGATCTGCTTTGTATTGGTCTGCAACCATGATGAGAGTCATATGGATATGAATCAAAGTGTTGATATACTATAGAATGAGCTGATTTGTTGAAGATATTCAATCAGTGAACCCTTTCCTTGAAGTGATAACTTGTTATAACAAATCCTTCACCTCTCCTATCCCTCTAGCCTCATGCTTTGGGGGGCATTATGTTACACATATTTCTCGTCATCATCATATATATGAGAACCAAACATCAGAACTTGCCTCAAATCCCCAAGTTGTGAAGTTGAATTTGGATTAGGATTAGTGATTTCATGCCATTGTCCACCACCGCACTTTCCTTGTGTACAATGTACGTTACCCCTATGCATAACATCTATTTTCCATGAACAAAAAGTGGTTCCACTGCCACATTCCTTCATACAATGAGAGGTGAAATTTGGGTAATGCTCTGTCTTAGTTGACAAAGAGTGGTTCTTGAGTTTCAAAATTAAAAAAGAGAATTTTCACGAAGCTTCTTGATGCTTGGAATCATGGAAACCTCATCACTAGACTCCTGGACCACCTAGGCTTGAGATCCATCCTTGTAGGATCTCCCATCCACCTCACCCATGAGAATATCAACCTTCCCTATCCTCCCATGGCTATAAGTATTGGCTCACCCCCCATGGGTAAAGGGAGGAATATTATGAGACAAAATAAAAAATATAGCCAAATCTAGCCAAGGAGAGAGAGCATTTGGTAGACAAGTTTGAAGCTTTGAAGGCAAGGTTTTGCTTGAGAAGAGACTTCTCAACACTAAGTCTCTTGGTTGTAATTTATCTCTCTTATTTCATTTATTGAATAAAAGTTTCTTTCCCATGAATGATATTGTGTATCGATCACTTATTTCGTTATTGAATTCCTTAGTCATCAACATAGGATCATAGATTGTACTTGGTGCTTTGACCTTGTATATGCTTTATTTTGTATTTCTTGTAGGTGAATATATGGAGATAAAGCACTCCAAAGGCCAGCATACTACAATGTGTGATAGGTAAAAGAAACCATTCCAAGCATCTATTTGATCTTAGGGGAAGTGCTTTTAGTTGTTGTGACTTATTTGTTCTATATGTGAGTATTTCAGGTTAGGGAAACAACTTTTGTTCGCAGAAGGTGAGTATTTCGGGTAACAAAAATTGGTGGGTCATCCCATCATATCTGTATTTTCCACCATTTTAACATAAGAGCCTACCAAACATGGGACACCCTAGTTAGCATCCCATTACCATTTTGGTTCACATGCTGGGTTATTGTCATAGGCCCGAGAGCCTAATCAGTCCCATCATGACTTGGAGTTTGAGACCACATTCTTCTCTTCCATACAATTCTGACCATTTCCTGACAAGATCCCTATTTTTTTAGTTTACATAAGCATGCGTTAAAATATTTGCATGAACATTTGTGCTTACTACTTCGGTTCTTATTGCTAATGTTGTGTATATGCCTTTGGAGTCACTTTTTGCTCAAAATGCCTATAAACTATTGCTTCTCTTTAAGTTGACCTATACCTATGAGAACTATTTGATTTAGGTAGTTGATGGACCATGATTCATTCTGATTTATGATTTTGGTGTTTTTTGCAAGAATTATCATGAAGTAAACCACATTTCCGCTTTCCTACTTGTTCATCGCACCAAATTGGATAACTGCAGTTACTTGGTTCTATTTCACCAGCCTTTGACACATAATCCTGCTTCAGATAGCCAACTGATGGAGGGAACATCTGTAAGAGTGTGTACAACTAGCTTGGACCTTGTTTGCAATATGTATATTTTCCTTATCCTAGCCCAGGCTCTTGAAAAATAGAGTACGCCCATGCAACACTCGTTCCCTCCCATGTACCATAGCATTCTTTATTATTTTTCAAGCTAATAAATGAAAAAAGTACTAAAAAGATAAAAATAAAAAATAGAATATTACTGAATCTATTCATAATTCATCATGGAAAAAATGGCAATAGTTATTCCTTGTCTCCCTTGAACACGACACACATCCCTGCATCAGTTATAAGTACACCATTTACATTTGACTTAGGAAACTGTACTAGTAATTTGAACATATCTCCATTGATAGGTTATCCTTTCTGTCATCTATGGAGCTTTCATTAATTCATCTGGAATTGATGAATTTCACAATGGGTGGTTACTCAACTCTTATGTTTCCAAGTGTCACTAGGCATCATTTTATGTGTTTAAGGGAAGTCAAACCAATATCAGCAATTCCTCAAATATTCATGACCAATCATTTCAATATACAGTGTTGGATCTTGCAGCTCTGCCAAATTATGTCAGCCTATTGATATCAGTTTCGTTTCAGTTGATATGGGATGCATCAATTCCATCCTTCTAATGGATTCATTCCTATTGATGCCAAATCATCATCTAGAAAAATGGATCTAGGAGCCCTAGTGAGTACCTTGGATCTTGCAGTCATTAGTGGCATTCTTCTTCGTAAATGACATTGGGTAAACATCAATGACCCATGATTGTTTGATTCTACAAGTGTTTGACTCAAGAACATCTATTCACACTTGTTAATTTGTATTCAAGTACCTATGATTCCATCATCATTATCGGTGGGCCTCCTCGCATATGTTAATGGTATACATCAATGACCGGTAATGAGATGGTGTTTTATTATGCTCGAAATCATCTCATTTATTTGCATGATATAAAATCATACTATCGTTGGTTTTTTTGAATACCTTGGGAAAGAAATTTGTATCACTCATCGATGCACTACCTGAGTTGCACAAGATTAAAACTGCTATGTCAAAGTACCATGAAGACCTGGATATTTTTCACTCATAAGCATGCATCTATACATTTTTGTAATATTTTATTTTGACATGGATCCACTATTCGTAGCCATGCTTGTTTACTGTTGAGCATGGTTATACCTACCTTAAGAAGATATTGTATATTTGGTTTATTTCATTGTTTGACTTATAGGTGCTTTTCAACTCCTACACTCAAGATCCTACTCTTTTACCGTCCTTCCTTTGTCATTAAATAGTATCAGTATGAAGAGTATCATCATAAAATAACTATCAATTTATTTTGGCCCTCGACATAGATTCTGAACTCACGCATTAGGGGGAATATGTTAACAATACAATTAACACCCTTGAGAGTGTTGGTATGAAAACATATTTAGATTTCTTCCGCAACATGAAGATCAGAGTTTTGGAACAATTGAGAGCTTCAATCTCTCATTTGACCACTTCTTCCACAAAGGAAGAAATGTTTGAATACAAGGTGGCTCTAAAAAGGCCAAGTCCATGACCACTTAAGGGCCAAACCTCAGTTCCTATAACTCACACAATGGAAAATATGCCTAACATGGGTATTAATTGTCCTGGATATACTGAAAATCAAGTTTGATGCCTAAAAACTAGGTAAAGTGGGGTTTTTGAGGGAAATAATAAAAAATATTCAAAAATCCTAATCCCACATTCATGGTTAAGATATTGGATGCAAAAAACCCAATCCTATATAAGGAAGGGATATGAGGTGAATTAGAGGAGACAAAATGAGAGAGCAAATCCATGTAGGAAGAATTTAGGGCTAGAAATCACTTTTCTACTACAAAATTTTTGGGAATCAAAGGCATGGATGGTAGAGGAGTAGGTGTAAGAAATGGAGAACGAAGGAAAATTCAAGAATTGTAATTATTTATCCATGTTTATCTGTTATGAATCAATTCAATTTTCTTCACAATTCTTGTTCAATGTTTTCCCTTCAAGTTTCATGTTGATGTAGAATTGGTAGGCAATTAGATATAATCTATATTTCTTAAAGATATTTTGGTAGGATAGTAGGAAGTATTTTGTACTAAGATTTGAAGGTGTAAAGGATATTCAAGGAGATGCAAGGACAACCATCAAGGAAATCCCCCAAACTTTATGGCTACAAGAGGTATTCTTCTCCCCTTCTCCTCTTCTCAAACTCCATGAAAGAAGGTTTAAGATCTTAGGATTATTGTGATAATTGATTTATTTTTTGCCGATTGGGATTCACCCACCCCATAGAAAAGAAGAGTAGGATTTATCTTATGTTGTATAAAACTCCACTAACACTGATGGTACGTATACATGACTCTATGTGGTTTCAGTAATATATAGTTTACTAGGATAGTGGTAGCTATATCATACATACAATAGATACTAATGACATATAGTTATATCCATACATACAATAGATACAATAGACACTAATAGTTATATCCACTCACTCATGGGAAGAGGAGGTGATAGATCGCTACATTAGACTCACTATGGATGGACGTGGAGTAGCTATTGGAGGGGGTTGTCGACGATGGGTGGCAGTACCTAGACAAAGATATGATTGTTGCATGCTGCAGAGATGCTCTATAGTGGATCTATTTGATGAGGAGGATCATAGTTGTTGTTGAGTATGTCAGAGCGATGGAACAAGGTGATGTTTCAATGGAGGAGGAGAGATTAGAGGAGGGGGAGGACATTGAGGAGGACAAAAAGTCAGAGGAGGATGACTCATACTAGAAGCATGTGGTGTTTCCCCCAATGCGCTTGAGCATGGGGATTTTGAATGATATGTATGACGAGAAATCCTGTGGTGCTTCTCTTTTTGTATGGGACATGATATTTATTATATGAATGCATGTGGATGCATATTTTTGTATTTTTATGAGTCTCTTATTTATGATTATGAATATGCATATATGATGTATTTGACATATGTATGCATGACTATATGATGTTGTATGATGTCGTTTATTTTTTATATATGCAATGATTGATGTGCCACTATAGAAAATCATTAGCCATTTTATTTGCTACACTATTGATACTTCTGGGAACATGCATGAATGAAATGGATTTGAAATGTCTAACCAAGTGTCTAGTGCCCAGGAACTTTGTAAAGAGGCAGGGATTGTGTACCCGGTAGCAGTTATTCAATCAGGAAACAAGCAACTGGAAGTCTAGGAATACATTGAGGCGAAGAATACCCAAGTGAAGTGAGACGGTCAGGAGACCAATGACACTACCATACTGAGCTTGGTTTTTTGTAGCAATACCGACACACATTCCATCGATATGGATCAACTCATGTGGCGTAGAATAAATGAACCACACAGCCGAGGTGAGATTAGGAGACCATCTACTTGCACCATTAGTGAAACAAACATAGCAAGGTAAGGTGGGATCCATCTAGAGAAACCAAGGAAACAAACAGTGAGTCTCATGGTAAAAATGATGCAATACAAGAAAGAAAAACTATGATACAAGGGTATGCATGGCGAGAGACTTCATGTGTAGAATCTATTGAGGTAGAGTCCATTGTGGGGATTCTTCAAGAGGTGATTGCTAGAGTCAGCAAGGAGATATAACCCCTTTTCAAGGCATATATGGATGTCATAAGGGACATTCTACATGGATTCAAACTTCCCTTTTCCATTCTTATCATGGGATTGATCATAGATAAGGACAAGGTCCCCCTCACTAAAGGTGCATAGGTGGATGTGGGAGTCATAATAGGACTTTGACCGGGTCTTAGCCACTTCAATAATTTGAAGAGAGGCATGATGGTCGTCATCACTTTTGTCAAGCATAAGTAGGCATTATTCCAATGGTGAAGTATCAGGTACAAGTGCAACAGCAAGGCGAAGTGACGAAATCTGGAATTCAATGGGAAGAACCGATTCCATGCCATGGAATAAGTGAAATGGGGTAAAACCAATAACGGTTTAAAGGATATCTACATATTCATGAAAGTGGTTTTGATATAGATTAGGGGGATCTTCCATAGTCACTGACGAGGAAGGACTAATGGAAGTAAATTTTGTGCAAATGGTGTTATTGGTGTCCAAGGAAGAGGTCGAAGGGTGGATCTCCTCAAGGATGGTGATTTCGAACTCACGGGAGTGCTTGCGAATGTCACTAAGGAGAGACTAGTACTTGGGAAATTTTGGGAAATGGTGGGAACAATGACCATATATACCACAAACTACACATGGGTGGTTGGTTCGTAGTGATTCATTTTTTACCATAGGTATGGTTGTTACATTGACAACTGGAGGGTCATTGGTCTTGACTATTGTGTGCATATGGGTGCAAATGATTGGTAAATCTAGACAATTTTGTGTCACATGGCCTTGGACCTCGCATAAAGAACATTTAGGAGGAGAATGTGGTTCTGTCAGGGATTTTTGGATCCTTTCCCCCAGGCTTCATGGGAGGAGGGGGGAGGAGTCAAGGTCATAGCAAGTGTGGGTTGCACAAGTGGTGGGTAGTAGGAAATGGTAGATGGAGGGGCTGCAAATGTTATTGTCTATCAATTAAATGTAGGGACCAAGCAATTTGGTCCATGAAAATGAGGTATTGGAGTAGGAGATGCATACAAAGGTGTGGCTGCAGACTGAACCACTACATGTGAAAAATTAGGGGCATAGCCTGGTTGGGAAACAATAGGGGTGGTACATGAGTGAGGTGGCATCAAAGGAGAGGTTGTGTAGAGGTGAGTATGCTAATTAATGGAGAAAATGACTCTATCAGAAGCATGGGATTCCTTGGGTATATCTTGACCTAAGGAATCAACACGGGGATCATCGAGGATGATGGTATATAGGTAACCTGATTGGGCATAGATATGATCAAACTGTTGTTCCTTAAGAATGGATTCCTCCTCAATTTGTGGGAATTTAGATGCAATGTCCTTAGCATTGGGTGGAGTAAGGTTTTAAGAAATCAATCTAGGAAAATCCTATCATATAGTTGGATTTTACATAAGCTACGACGATGACACCATTCATGGATATGATCAGTGATATGGGTAGGAGTTCTATGTCGACATGATAATAGGATTTCCATGCCCTCATCATAACATACAAGTAACTGGAAGTACTGGAGAAACATCAAGGATAACGAGGAAAAATCAGGATAGGTCGCATGGGGGCAGCTCTATATACCATTTGGCTACAACACTAGTGAGTTTGTGTTGAAATAGCTGCAATCAGATGGAATCAACCACTATGTTGTTAGAGGAACACCATAAATGGAATGACATAATATGGATTTGGGGGTATTCTTCCTCCTTCCTTCAAACTTATGGATGACATAAGGGATTTTGGTAGGCATGGGAGGCCACAACGGGTCATGAAAAATGGGTTCATTCATCAACTGTGCCAAATCGGGTAGGTCGATACTAGCCATAAATGGTAGACTAGGATCGGGACTATATCGAGGAGATCCAATAATGGTGTTGGGACCAACAGGCATGTAGTGTTTGTGTGCAAAAAGGGGTTGGTATGGCTTACTTTCGACAATGGGATTAATCACTCTAATGGTGTGAATAGTTGGAATGGTGGTAGAAGGGCCAATACCCCCATGTAATATGGAAGGTACAGTATGAACCATGGTGGTTGGATTTGGGACACCACTAGTGGGTAGTGTACCAGCAGCAATGTGTGCAGTGGAGAGGTTCCCACTAGGACCAAGACTTGTGGGTCCAACATAAGGAATACCCAATATGATGGGTGGAGTGGTCATGAGTCCACAATCAATCAACCCCCCTGAAAGGGGTTAGGAGGTGCACTAGCCATGGGGATAGATGGGGCTATGAACAAGGTAGGTCGGATTGATAGGGATTCAAATTAGACTTATATGTTGTGTATGGATTTAAAGGTGGTTAAAGACGTCAAATATGGATCTCATGGTGGAGATTCAAGGAACCAAACTGAGGGGTATGCCCCCTAAGTCTATTTGAGTATCATGGTGGACCAATGATGGCATGATGGTGTGTATTTGTAATGAATGGATGCTCAAGAGTGTCAAACACAAGCTCAAAAACCCAACTACGGTCAAGTGTGCAGAAGGAGAGCTGAAAAATGGTGGATCAAAAGACAAAATGAAATCTCTAAAACTGAACTGCAATAGCATGTTACATCAGGAGAGTCTACAACAAAGTGGCCAGAAATCCAACAAGCAACACTACCTATAAATAAAATGATGCACTAACCTATAGGGTATAACTGCAAGAAAACTCCTAGATACAAGATGGAATACCCTCACAAATTGTATCCTCTGCTGGGATATGAAATCCCAGTCAAATAATACAAAATGAAAGAACAATAGGCTAAGAGAATCCCACTACCGAGAGGGACCTCAGGTACAATATACCTAAGATATCGGTAACTAGGATACCTCATTCATGACATGCCCAGAGTGGTTTCCTGGCTATTCATCTCTTTCATCCTCGACCCGATATGGTCCTTGGCATGCACAAAGAGGACTATGAATGGTTATCCTTGAGTACATAATGGAGTGCGGTATTCTACCCTTACTTTTGGAACCCTGTTGTTGTGGCTTACTCCCGTAGAGTGGAGGGAGGTATGATAGAATGGTCACGACCATGTCAACAAGTATTAGAGTATTTTGGTACCCTAATGGAAAACATCTATGTCTCATATGTAAGTGACAAAGGGGTGTTATTTGGATTGCTATCCCTAGTGCCCTAACTTAACTACAATATTTTTTTGGTCCTCAAATGATGTTACAATCTTGGTTGGGTTAAGTTAATTTTTAGGCTCAGCTTGGGGTCATGAACCAAGCATTTTACTTTAGGGTGTGATATGTGTGCACAAGTGATGTGTAATATCTAAACCCCGATGATCTCATGTTCAAGATGAAAATGCAAAAAAAAAAAACAGTAAATGAAAGTAAATATTTTTAAAAACAACTAATTCTTCCAAAAAAAAATGTACACAAGTAAATGAGTGCATAAGGAACTTAACAGGTTGTAGGAAACATACAGAGGGTCTCAACTACCAAGATCGACTAAGGGGGCTCACATACAAGAGAAATAAGACCAAAAAACAAACTAGGGGTTGTAAGTGATCAGAGTCTAGAAGGAAACAGTCGAGGAAGGGGTAGAACACATACAAGGGGCTTGGAAAAGGGTCTCAAATACCAAAAAGGACTGAAAAAACTACAGGTCATACTTTTTGGAAGAATAGGTGTGATTGGGGTCACACAGAACTATAAACAATTTGCGACCGGGACATAAAAATCAGCAGAAATACTTGGGTCGCAAAAAATAGGGGTTTTTGTGTGACAAGTCACACAAAACTGGGTCATAATAGCAATCAATATTGCTCTAGAAGCCTGCACATGTGTGATATGGAGTTTTGGTCTAGTTTTCAATTATTTGGGTAGAAGGCCTGACCTAGGTCGTGCTTATCGGGAAAAAATGTGCAACCTGGGTTGCATCTTTCTGTCAGATAGGTGTGATCCAGTTATAACTTAGTGTTTTTGAAGAAAAAAACTGCAAGATTGGGATGGGGGTAGGAACTAGGACAAGACTGGTTCGGATTTGCCACAGGGGGGTCAGATCTATGATGGATGAAGGTACTCAAGAATAAAAAACTAGTAGAAACACCTGCAAAAACATAGATCCAAGAGGATCGAGACAGAGGAGTCGCCAAAGCTGTAATGGGGATTTCTCCCCTACTACGTGTAAAAGAACCTACCCTAGATCAGTTGGATCAAAGGGTGGATTTCATGGTGTGAGGCATTTCTCAACCTCGACTTGTAGTAATAAAAAATAACAACAATAATATTAAATATAACTAATGTAATAAAAAAATACCTTTAAAATGGGCCACTGCAGTCGTTTGAGGAAATGGTCTGTAGGCTCCCCATGATCTTGGTCTTTGTGTATCTCCAACAAGGAGTTCTCACCGAAGAAGGGATTAAGGGTTGCATAGAAATAAATCGATGAGCAACATGGGATAGTGTGGCTAAAGGATGTGATGGACAAAAGGTTCTAGAAAATGTAAGGGATGTAATGTTGACAAAAAGTGAAAAGTGAAAAAGTGTCTTTAGGGAGACCTTCACAATGTATTTATAGGATGATCCAAGGTTTTTTGACCCATGGTATTTTATTGTGCATGGTATTTTTCCATGGTTTTTTACCCATTCTCATTTTAGGGTTTTTTGCTCCTTTTTGGAGAGACTGGGCATATGTCACAATAAATGATCAACTTCCCTATATTTATGGGGGAAGGAATAATAATGTTTTAGACTATTGTTTGTGGAATTTTAATTGTGAAGTTCAAAATGGAGGAAATAATGGTGGGATAATGATGTATAATTATGGTTTGGACCATAAAGAGGTAGGTGAACATTTTTTTGTGTTAAAAAAATGATAATGATGAAATCCCAATTAGATAAGCACAAAGGAAATTTGGTTCTTTTGGAAGCATGAGAATAATGCAATCGGGATAAGCTTAAGGAAATGGAGGACAAAATTAAAGAGTTGTAAGCGAAGGTGTTGTATATGGAGCTAGAACAAAGACTTGGGTTTGAGGAGTTGAGGAATTTTGTATCCCCACAATTTTAGTGGTTTATCCTTGACATGAGCAAGTGGCTACCATGGAAGAGGATAGTATGCAATAACACTTAAAGCAGGCTTGGAAACAAGGCCCTTGATTTCTCTTATCTATCATAAGCAAGGAAGGAAAATGCACATAGAGGGTATGGTGGAAAAAACATTAGATTATTTAATGTTTTTTAAATTAGTTTTTGTTTCGGAGAGTATGTAAGGATTTACCGAAACTGCATAGTAGACATTATAGGTCTATAATCCTGAGAATGGGATAGAATAGTAGCAATTGTTTTGAAGTTCTAATTTTTTTTGAAGAATTTTGGATCGTTAACTTTATAAAATGTTAAAATTGGAGAATGTTACTTAAGGTATGTTTTTTAAATTGTAAAAAAAATATTTAGGTCAAAATGATGAAATTAAATATTTTTTAAAACTTTTAAACTATGATTATAAATTATGTGTCAAAATAATGAAATTAAATATGTTTTGGCCAATTTAGGTCTAGGTTGAGTGGTTGTGGAATGGAGTGTGTTGTAAAGGAAAGTTTCCTATGGCTAGGGTTTAAGAGGCCATCAACGTACTGGGGTTGAAAGGTGGATGCAAATGGTTCTGCAAGTAAATAAAAGAAAGATCAAAGATTAGAATGGTTCATACCTTAGCCAAATGAAGGTTGATCCAAGCAGCCCCTTCAATCTTCCTCTTGCTCCTCTTGCTCCAAGAGACTTGCAAAATGAATTATACCTTCCTCAAACCAATATGACCACATATAAACAAATTATAATCAAATAAACATGAAATAATCATTTCACTAGCATCATCATATGATCATAAACAGAGTTTCAATCACATATTGAACAATTATTTGGGAAGAAGAAGGACATCACATCTTTATTAATCTTGAAAACAAGTACAAGTATACCTTCTCCTCAAGTTCGGCACCTCATGAAACCTTGATCTCATTCTTTTGCTTCTCTTTTCCAAGGAACCCAGGCTCTAAACTCTGCAACACAAGGAGAATGCTTCTAGGGCAAAGGTGTGGGCAAAGAGAGCTCCAAATCCTCCAGCATAACAATGCAAAGATTCCAGTCTCCTCTCATGGACCTCCCTACCTATATTTATATGGTTAATGAAGATTTAGGGTCGAATAAAAAGTAGTTACAACTAAAGGAGTCAGTTGCATAACTACCCAAACTAGCCAAACTGCCCAAATTTCAAAATTCATATTTTTTTGACATTTTCAGGAGGCGTACGCAGGTTGCAGAAACAACAGTCGTGTACACGAGGAGGTATACGTGGGTTGCAATGTAGAAAGTCATGTATTTAAGGCATGCACTACTATTCTATATACAACTCGCGTACGTACGCAGTTTTCCTTAAGGAAAGTCACATACACATCAAAAACTCATTTTAGGGTATTTCTAGGCATTTTCAGACTTTGGTATCTTCTGCAAGTTTTTAGCTCACATAGATACCTTTCCAACAGTTTAGATATGAGGTCAAATGGAGTTACAGAACTCAATATATGGGTCCTCCAAGTTAGGTGTTTTTTCAGTGACTTTCATGAAGTGTCGACATGCGACGAAATCATGGGAAAGTGGTCACAAGAAGAGATGTGTAATTTCGAGCTATAACATATGCCCCCTAATGTATGAGGTTAGATGGGAATATGATAGCTGAAATACATTATAAAGGAAACAGCGGAGTATGGAGAGAGAAGAGAATCCAAGATCGAAAGGCTCGAACAAAGGTACCTAAAAGAGAGATAAATGTCAGAAAAAACTGATCTCTGGGACATACAAGTCCATATACAAAACATCAACATAAAGATATAGGAAGATCCAACATATGTATAACTGATGAAACTATCATGGTCACTCAATATGCAAAAAGGTGCCATATAAAATCTAAAGGAGTCGGGGCCACAAATAAACAAGGTGGATCCATACTCGAAAATCGATCATAGCCACAAAAATACAAGGTGGATCTATGTCTCAACAAAATGTCATATAAAGTGTGCCAAGGTCTTGTGCAACTTGGGCAATAGAAAAATGATGATAATGCTATTGTCAGCCCAAGGTCTTCAATCCAAACCACCCAAAAAGGTATGAATCCTAACCATGCGAATAAAGGATTTGAAGTCGAACATGGAGGAAACCATTTGATTACTAGTCAATAATGAGAACCGTTAATAAACACAAGGGAAACCACCATTAATGAAAATGGTCTCCAAGGTACCTAGTACATTCTAGCAAGTGTGAATACAAGGACTTGAATTCGAGCACTTGAAGAATCCATCGAGTAGGAGACATTAAGGTATTCCCACTACCCAATAGCAAGGGAAATTGCCACTGATGACTACAATCCCCAAGGTACTGTCATAAACTCTAAATCTCATTCCCAGAGCAAGAGGTGTTGCATTCGATAGGAAGAGATCCATTGGAAAGAAGGCATTAAGGAATCCTTCATCATCTAACATGAGGTAAGTCAAAGACTAATTGGATATGGAATTGGTATATAATTTCACGACAAGGACCGTCGAAGACATGATGTAATGAACTAATACCAGGGAATGGCCGACACAAAAAGTTAATGCAACTACAGAATGGCTGACAAAGGTTTAATCCTTGAATAGTAAGCACGACACAAAAGTGACTTGGGCATATTTTGACACAAAAAAGGCCAACGACACAAATCTACAATGTAGGAGACATCGACAGATTCCCCATATAATTGGAAAAGAAACCAACTGGAGGAGTAAAACTCTGAATCAAGATAAGGTCAAAATACTAGGACCCAACTATTGATAGACTCAAAACTGGTGCTTTGTTCAAAGAAACAAGACTTGCTTCCATGCCAGTAAAAAACATGTGAGTGAACTTCCCTTCCCCTCTTTCTTGTAAAGGTTTAACGAGTCTAAGAAAGCAAACTCGGGACCATCTTCATTTTTGGCAAGCTCAAAGAAAAGACAGAAGAATGCTTGATAAAGCACTGATTCGTGGATTTTACGAGCCCAAATTAGTACATGCTCAACGGTGTTTTCATAGTTTAGAGAGTTTGAAAACTCCAAAGAAGAATCCAGGGGGATGCTTTTTCGTACAATTTAGTCTCCTGAGGTCAGAAAAAGTATAAAACAAACCATAGAAGAACTCTCTTAGCTTCTAAAGAAGTAAGGCGCACCTTTTTCATACTTAGTCGAGAAGGTCCGAAAAAGGTTAAATTACCACCTACCCAACACTCTTTCAAAAGTAGCATATAGCCTGAGTTTTACGAGTGTGAAGGAAGGAAAGATCACTCAGAAAGATCCATTTGATTACGAGAAATGGGGCTTACAACAGTAAACTTGATGCTTTGTTCTTTAGGGTTTAACAAGCATGACAAAGATACAAAGTACACTCGAAATATTTTTCATGTTTTGGTCCAGAGCACGAAAAAGAGAAAACTAAGCTCATACTGTGGGTTCCTTTTTCGTAAGTTTAGTCCCTCAGGTCTGGAAAAGTGATAAACCTATGCCTGAGAATACTCTTCTCAATTCCAAAGAAAAGAGAGTGTTCCTTTATCGTATTATTCCATGTGGTCCGAGAAAGACATAACCTACAACCAATGTGGATTCCCATTCACATATTCTTAACAAGCCTGAATGGACAAGTTTACTCAACAGTCAAGTATATTTTGAGGAGTCATACCTGGGCCTAAAGAAACTCAATATCTTTCCCATGAATTTTTAACGAGTTTGGAAAAGTCAACTCGCGGCCTCCTTACTGTTTTTAACGAGCTCTAAGGAGAGCAAAAAGAATGCTCTAAATGCAAGGATACGAGTGTCATAGATAGGAGAAACTAATTCCAAGCGCAAGGAACAAACCTATGCATAATGCAAGGAACGTGAGCATGATAAGGACACTCGGGGAACGTCTCCTCATGGTAAAAGGTTTCAAGTTGAAAAGGAAAAATGATACAAGGCTTAGAGATGATTAGAACAAAGATGAGGGCTTATACAACGAGCTAATAGCATGGAAGCTAGCATAAGGCTCATAAGCACGAGAAAGATACATGCAAATGCAGTTATAACTTGAACAACAAGACAAGGCTAGTAAACAGTTGTGAATCCAACTAAGAATCCTGTCTCCAAGAAACAACAACATCAAGATCATATTCAAAAGAAAAGTTTTGATGCAGGTTACTTTGGCAGAAACACATGCGACTTTGCTATCTTTTACAAAAGGTAAAGTCAAGGAAAAATTGACCAAAGAAGATTTTATAGAACCAAGGCTCGAGGGTTTATAATCACTAAGATCAACCTCAGAAGGAGAGAAAAAATCAACAAGGGATATAGAGTCTGCAAGAACAAACTCAGTATCATAGGAGTTGAAAAATTCATAAGAAAAATCAAACTCATTAAGATCACTGACTTACTATTCAAAGGAAGAGTCAAAAGACTCAAAAAGACCAACATAAGAAGAAAGGTTAGGCTTACTAGGAAAATCAGGGTTAAACTTAGTCACAACTGAACCAACATCCAAAAAAGGGTCAGACTGCTTACTAGGCAAATCAGGGTTAGACTTAGTCATAACTAAACCAACATCCAAAAAAGGGCCAGACTGTATCAAAGATTCTAGGAAGACTTCATCCAAAGGAAGGAGATCATCCAAGATAGGACACATGTCTAAACTTTCAAATGGATCAACAGAGTGGAGAGTAGGCTCCATAGTCTATATACGATGAATCACCTGGTCAACTATTGGGACCAAGTCCTGAGAAGGTAAGCATGAAATCAGAGGCTGCTTCTCAGTAGCAATTGAACGCAAAGGACATGAGGCCACATAGCTCACCTGTGGTGGGGTAGTGTCTATAGAAACACTGGGAATCAATAAAGGAAATACTTGATCTCTAGTTGGGCCAGGAGATGGATCAAGAAAATCCAACTGATCGATAGTGACAATTTCTTTGCCATGATTAAAGTACATCACATGAAAGAATGTTGACACCACAACTTGCATGGCATAGACATAATCACATCCGAGGAGCATATTGAAGTCCAAGGGGTATTCTATCACCATGAAGTCAACTAAGACGGTCTTCCCACCCAAAGTAATAGGTGTTTGAGCAAGAATTCCTAAGGCTATACAAGTTCTTCTATCAAACGCCAGTAGCTGACTAGCAGTAGACACAAGGCTAGGAGATCCCATGTCTTGCCAAGCACGAGCAGACAAAATACTAACTAAGGATCCTTCATCAACAATACAACGAGCAATCTTGTATGATTCAACTTTGACCTTTATCTGGAAAGGTGCATCAGAAGGAAGGCACGGCTCAACTAGGCTATCCCAATCAAAGGAAGAAATCCAAGAGCTTGGTGGGGGTTGATCGGAAATGAGTTCAATGCCCCCTTGTTCAATAAGTTATGAACTGGCAGTGAAGAAAATGTGACTAGAAGACACTTCACTCTCTAAATAAAGAGTGGGATTGATTGACAATGAATTTGATTCAACCACTTCATGAAATTCACTCTCTGAAGGGAGAGTGGGATTGACCAAAGATGACATTGGTTCAATCACATTAGGATCACTCTCTGAAAGAAGAGTGGGATATACCAATGCTGAGATTGGTTCAACCACTTCATCAACCAAAGGTTAAGTAGGTTGTTGAGAAACTATAGGTTGTTCATGAGAAGGAAATTCTTGAGTCTCAGACCACACTCTTCGTACCTCTGTGATAGCAGGGCACTGGTGAGTAAGATGATCTGATCTCCCTCACATAGCTTACAAGGGAACTTAAGTTTGCACTTCAAATGACCAATTTTCTCAACGGTGTCAACATGACTAGCATTGGATGACTATTTTCTCTCAGCGTGACCTACGGAGTCTGAGATTTTTCCCCCAGCATGAACATCAGAGGTTGGGTGGCTGGGTCCAACCTGACTAAGAGAGGATGGTTGTTGAAAATATTCAAGATGTTAAAAAATGGGATGACCATGAAACCAAACTCTTCACACCTCCTCAATGGAAGGGAATTTATAAGTAAGGTGGTCTCCCTCACAAAGCTTACAAGGAAACTTGGGCTTGTGTTTTGAACAGTTAGTCTTTTTAATAGTGTCAACATGACTCGCAGTGGCTGACAGATTGTCTCCAGCATGAACACCACAGAGGCTGAAAGACTGCCCCCAGCATGACTTGCAGAGGCTGAGAGACTAGGTCCAACATGACCTGCAAAGGCTGAGATACCGGGTCCAACATGACCTGCAGAGGTTGGATGGGCACCACTAGCATGAACTATAGAGGATGAATGGTTAGGATCAACATGCTTTGTAGCAGTTGAGTGTGTGCCCCCAGCATGAACCACAGAGGCTAGGTGGATGGATCCAACATGACTTACAGAGGTTAGATGGGGAGGTTCAACTTGAACAACATAGGTTGAACGGGTGCCCTCCGCATGAATTGTAGAGGCTGAGTGACTGGATTGGATGTGACCTGGAAAGGTTGGAAGGATCCCACCAGCATGATCAACAGAGGTTGGATGGTGAAGACCAACTTGACTTGCAGAGGTTGAGTGCTTAGATCCAACATGACTTGCAGAGGTTGGATAGGTGCCCCCAGCATGAACTGCAGAGGCTGGGTGGTGAGGTTCAACTTGACTTGTAGAGGTTGAATGGGTGCCCCCTTTCTTATGTTCCCTCTTCCTATTTCTCCTTCTTTTACTCCTTTTAGACTACTAGTTACTAGTATCAGTACTTTCAGCGCATGAGGTAGAAGGAAGAGGAGAATCAACTACAGGTGAAGGGGAACCAGTGTTTTGATACCCTTGATATAAGGATCTTACTTGAGAAGCATTAGGAGCATTCAGGATGGTTGGAGTGGAAAACAACCACACAGGTAGCCCTAGGGTGAATCTAGGTAGATTTAGGGTGGCCATCAAGGGAACACCAACATTCCCCATGAGAGGAATAGTAAAAGGAGTTCCTAGCATGGGGATCTCTTGGTTGGTGTTCAAAGGGGTTTTAGACATATTTTCAAACAAGGAGACAAAGTATGAGGTCAATAGGAAACCAAAAGCACCAAGCACACACCAGAAGGCAGACTAAGTACAGACAAACCACACAACACTCACTAAGAAATTCCTAAATCCAAATAGAAAAACAGGTATAAGATACACTTTCCAAAATAAAGATGATAGATAGTTACTTGGTGTCCCTATAGATGTTCTTAGGCACAAGCAGAGGAATCGCCCATCACCCTCCCCCACCTTCTACCGGGGTTACCTTCCAAGCCCGTCCAAGGTCAACCAGAAATAGCCTTTCGGTGTACTTATGTATGAACCCTAGATGTCAAAGAGACTAGAGGCTACCTTAACTATATTGACAGTCTGGGGGGATAGTTGCAAGCCTGGTTCATACTCATGGGCTGGGTAGCAAAGCTTGAAACCCTGTCTACGAAAGAATCCCCGGATGCGCAAAAACCTTGGTCTACGCTTTGACCAACGACACAAATCAACTGGAGGATTAAAACTCTAAATCAGGATAAGGTCAAAATACTAAGACCCAACTACTGATAGACTCAAAACTGGTGCTTTGTTCAAAGAAACAAGACTTGCTTCCATGATGTAAAAAACATGTGAATGAACTTTCGTTCCCCTCTTTCTTGTAAAGGTTTAACAAGTCCAAGAAAGAAAACTCGGGACCATCTTCATTTTTGGCAAGCTCGAAGAAAACACAAAAGAATGCTTGATAAAGCACTGATTCGTGGATTATACGAGCCCGAACTAGTACATGCTTGACGGTGTTTTCATAGTTTAGAGAGTTTGAAAACTCCAAAGAAGACTCTAGGGGGGTGCTTTTTCGTACAATTTAGTCTCCCGAGGCCGGAAAAGTATAAAACAAACCACAGAATAACTCTCTTAGCTTCTGAAGAAGTAAGGCACACCTTTTTCGTACTTAGTCAGGAAGGTCCGAAAAAGGTTGAATTACCACCTACCCAATGCTCCTTCAAAAGCAGCATATAGCCTGAGTTTTATGAGTGTGAAGGAAGGCAAGATCACTTGGAAAGATCCATTTGATTACGAGAAATGGGGCCTGAGAATACTCTTCTCAATTCCAAAGAAAATAGAGTGTTCCTTTCTCGTATTATTCCACATGGTCCGAGAAAGAGATAACCTACCACCAATGTGGATGCCCATTCACATATTCTTAACAAGCCTGAATGGACAAATTTACTCGGAAGTCAAGTCTATTTTGAGGAGTCAGACCTGGGCCTAAAGAAACTCACTATCTTTCCCATGAAGTTTTAACGAGTCCGAAAAATTCAACTCCCGACCTCCTTACTATTTTTAACGAGCTCGAAGGAGAGAACAAAGAATGCTCTAAATGCAAGGATACGAGTGTCATAGACAAGCGAAACTAGTTCCAAGCGCAAGGAAAAAACCTATGCATAATGCAATGAAAGTGAGCAAGATAAGGACACTCGTGGAATGTCTCCTTAGGGTAAAAGGTGTCAAGTTGTGAAGGAAAAATGATACAAGGATTAGCAACGATTAGAACAAAGATGAGGTCTTATACAACAAGTTAACAGCGTGGAAGCCAACATCAGGCTCATAAGTGTGAGCAAGATACATGAAAATGCAGTTACAACTTGAACAACAAGACAAGGCTAGTAAACAGTTGTGAATCCAACAAATAATCATGTCTCCAAGAAACAACAACATCAGGATCATATTCAAAAGAAAAGTTCTGATGCAGGTTACTTTGGCAGAAACACATGCAACTTTTCTATCTTCTACAAAAGATAAAGTCAAGGTAGAATCAGCCAAAGAAGATTCTATAGAACCAAGGCTCGAGGGTTTATAATCACTAACATCAACCTCAAAAGGAGAGCAAAAATCAACAAGGGATATAGATTCTACAGGAACAAACTCAGTATCATAGGAGTTGAAAAATTCATAAGAAAAATCAAGCTCCTCAAGATCGCTGACTTGCTGTTCAAATGGAGAGTCAAAAGACTCAACAAGACGAACATAAGAAGAAAGGTCAGGCTTACTAGGAAAATCAGAGTTAGACTTAGTCACAACTGAACCAACATCCAAAAAAGGGTCAGACTGTATCAAAGATTCTAGGAAGACTTCATCTGAAGGAAGCAGATCATCCGAGATAGGACACATGTATAAACTTTCAAATGGATCAACAGAGTGGAGAGCAGGCTCCATAGTCTGTATACGATGACTCACTTCGTAAACTTCTGGGACCAAGTCCCGAGAAGGTAAGCATGAAAACAGAGGCTGCTGCTCAGTAGCAATTGAACACAAAGGACATGAGGCCACATAGCTCACCAGTGGCGGGGTAGTGTCTATAGAAACACTGGGAATTAATAAAGGAAAGACCTTATCTCTAGTTGGGTTAGAATATGGATCAAGAAAATCCAACTGATCAATAGTGACGATTTCTTCGCCATGATTAAAGTACATCACACAAAAGAATGTTGACACCATAGCTTGCATGGCATAGACATAATCACATCCAAGGAGCATATTGAAGTCCAAGGGGTCTTCTATCACCATGAAGTCAACTAAGACGATCTTCCAACCCAAAGTAACAGGTGTTTGAGCAAGAATTCCCAAGGATATACAAGTTCTTCTATCAAACGCTAGTAACTGACTAGCATTCAACACAAGGCTGGGAGATCCCATGCCTCGCCAAGCATGAGCAGACAAAATACTAACTGAGGCTCCTTCATCAACAATATAGTGAGCAATTGTGTATGATTCAAATTTTACCTTTATCTGGAAAGGTGCATCAGAAGGAAGGAGCGACTCAACTAGGCAATACCAATCAAAGGAAGCAATCCGAGAGCTTGGTGGGGGTTGATCTGAAACGAGTTCAGTGCCCCCTTGTTCAGTAAGTTCTGAACTAGCAGTGAAGAAAATGTGACTAGAAGACACTTCACTCTCCAAAGGAAGAGTGGGATTGATCGACAATGAATTTGATTCAACCGCTTCATGAAAGTCACTTTCTGAAGGGAGAGTGGGATTAACCAAAGATGACATTGGTTCAATCACATTAGGATCACTCTCCAAAAGAAGAGTGGGATTGACCAAAGCTGATATTGGTTCGACCATTTCATCAACCAAAGGTTGAGTAGGTTGTTGAGAAACTATAGGTTGTTCAGGAGAAGGAAATTCTTGAGTCTCAGACCACACTCTTCGCACCTCTGCGATAGCAGGGCACTGGTGAGTAAGATGATCTCCCTCGCATAGCTTACAAGGGAACTTAAGTTTGCACTTCGAAGGACCAATTTTCTCAACGGTGTCAACATGACTAGCATTGGATCATTGTTTGCTCTCAGCATGACCTACGGAGGCTGATATTTTTCCCCCAGCATGAACATCAGAGGTTGGGTGGCTGGGTCCAACCTGACTAAGAGAGGCTGGTTGTTGTAAATATTCAAGATGTTCAAAAATGGGATGACCATGAAACCAAACTCTTCACACCTCCTCAATGGAAGGGAATTTATAAGTAAGGTGGTCTCCCTCACAAAGCTTACAAGGAAACTTGGGCTTCTATTTTGAACGATTAGTCTTTTCAACAGTGTCAACATGACTCGTAGTGGCTGACAGATTGTGTCCAGCATGAACCACAAAGGTTGAAAGACTTTCCCTAGCATGACTTGCAGAGGTTGAGAGACTGGGTCCAACATGACCTGCAGAGGTTGGATGGGCACCACTAGCATGAACTACAAAGGATGAATGTTTAGGATCAACATGCTTTGCAGCAGTTGAGTGTGTGCCCCCAGCATGAACCATAGAGGCTAGGTTTGATGGATCCAACATGACTTACAGAGGTTAGATGGGGAGGTTCAACTTGAACAACATAGTTTGAACAGGTGCCCTCAACATGAACTGTAGAGGCTGAGTGACTAGATCCGACATGACCTGGAAAGGTTGGAAGGATCCCACCAGCATGATCAATAGAGGCTAGATGGTGAAGATCAACTTGACTTGTATAGGTTGAGTGCTTAGATCCAACATGACCTACAGAGGTTGGATAGGTGCCCCCAGCATGAACTGCAGAGGCTGGGTGGTCAGGTTCAACTTGACTTGCAAAGGTTGAACGGGTGTCCCCTTTCTTATGTGCCTTCTTCCTATTCCTCCTTCTTTTACTCCTTTTAGACTGCCAGTTACTAGTATCAGTACTTTCACCGCATGAGGTAGAAGGAGGAGGAGAACCAAATACATGTGAATGGGAATCATTGTTTTGATGCCCTTGATATAAGGAGCTTACTTGAGAAGCATCAAGAGCATTCAGGATGATTGGAGTGGGAAACAACCACACCAGTAGCCCTAGGCTGAATCCAGGTAGATTCAGGGTGGCCATCAAGGAAACACCAACATTCCCCCTGAGAGGAATAGTACAAGGAGTTCCCAGCACGGGGATCTCTTGGTTGGTGTTCAAAGGGGTGTTAGACATAGTTTCAAACAAGGAGACAAATTCTGAGGTCAACAGGAAACCAAAAGTACCAAGCACACACCTAAAGGTAGACTAAGTACAGACAAACCACACAGCACTCACTAAAAAATTCCTAAAGCCAAACAGAAAAACAGGTATAAGATGTACTTTCCAAAAGAAAGCTGATAGACAGTTACTTAACGTCCTTGTACATGTTCTTAGGCATAAGCAAAGAAATCACCCACCTCCCTCCCACACCTTCTACCATGGTTACCTTCCAAGCCCATCCAAGGTCAACCAGAAATAGCCTTTCGGTGTACCTATGTATTAACCCTAGATGTCAAAGAGACTAAAGGCTACCTTAACTATATTGATAGTCTAGGGGGACAGTCATAAGCCTGGTTTTTATGCATGGGCAGGGTAGCAAAGCTTGAAACCCTATCTACAACAAAATCCCCAGATGCGCAAAAACCTTGGTCTATGCTTTGACAAGGAATCAGAGGGTTATCTCCTCACTCCAAGCCTCCACGTGGCCTCGTGCTTAACTCTTGTTTGAGAGGAGATTCCCAGATACAATCAACATAGAAAAGGGTTTACCTAGTTATTGGCCAACTATATCTGAAATTTTATACTTGTGGGGAGTTTAAACTCCCTATCCCACAAGTCTAGCCTGATCTAGTTGGTGTATGACCCTATAAAATAAAACTTACTAATAATTTTTAAATTATATCATTTATTTTAAGGGTTTTTTTTGTCAAAGGGTAAATGGCATGAAACTTATGTGGTGTTTTGACTCAAAGTTGAAACAAAATGACTAAACAAAGAGAAATGAAATGCAAAAAGCAAAAACTATTCTCTTTTTCTTTTTCAAATAGAAACTTGAAAGCCACAAAAGAACAAATTCTTTTTATTTTTTTCAAAAATAATGATATGCCATGCAATCTAGACTAAAAAAATAATCTACATGCATATAAAGAAAACATGTGTTTTTTATTTTTCTTTTATAAATGCAAAAGAAAAATAGCCTATCAACTAATGCAAGCAAGTAATGTAAGCAAAGCAAATAGACAACTACTCTACACCCCATAAACAAACCCTAGGTTTCCCTAAAGTTGGATATAACCTCTCTTGGAAGGAAGGCTCACAAAAGTGAACAAGCCAACAAATTTGGAATGAAGAGACTGAGCAATAATACTGACACAAAAAAAGGTCAAAAAGTCCCAAGTATCAATCTAAACCTACAAACAGAGGTTGCTTAGTAACTTGTCCAACAAGATCAATCCAAATAAGGAGGTGGGGGGGGAAGGCAGCAAAAAAAAGTTCAAAGACTTGAAAGAGACTTACAAGATAGACAAAAAGAACCTAACAAAGATAAAACAACCTCTCAGGGGTCATGCACATGCAGAAGACCCTTGAAGACCCTACAAACAACCCTCAAATCACCCAAAAACCCTAAAAAATGATGAAAGAACACAAATTAAGATGCATACGCGGGTTCCCTTAAGGCAGGCCGCGTATGACACATGGGTTGCAGGTAGTGCAAGTCGCGTATACAACATAGACACGTGACTGTTTAGCTTGAAATTCGCGTATGGATGAGAAAAGGCACAAAAAGGGTCAAAAACTGACCTAGGAAGGCATGAAAGGTGTTCCAAAAAACTCAAAAGGTGTTCCTAACTTGTAAGAAGGACCTGAAACCTTACAAAAGGTTGGAATAAATAAAGAGAAACCCCAAATAGACAAGGCTCTCCCCAGCAGAGTGGCCAGTTTTGTTGTAAAGGAAAGTTTCCTATGGCTAGGGTTTAAGAGGGCATCAACGTACTGGGGTTGAAAGGTGGATGCAAATGGTTCTGCAAGTAAATAGAAGCAAGATCAAAGATTAGAATGGTTCATACCTTAGCCAAATGAAGGTTGATCCAAGAAGCCCCTTCAATCTTCCTCTTGCTCCTCTTGCTCCTCTTGCCCCAAGAGACCTACAAAATGAATTATACCTTCCTCAACCAATATGACCACATATAAACAAATGATAATGAAATAAAGATGAAATAATGATTTGGCTAACATCATCATATGATCATAAATAGATTTTCAATCACACATTGAACAATTATTTGGGAAGAAGAAGGACATCACATCTTTATTAATCTTGAAAACAAGTACAAGTATACCTTCTCTTCAAGTTCGGAACCTCACAAAACCTTGATCTGGTTTTGCTGCTTCTCTTCTCCAAGGAACCCAGCCTCTAAACTCTGCAACACAAGGAGGATGCTTCTAGGGCAAAGGTGTGGGCAAAGAGAGCTCCAAATCCTCCAGCATAACAATGCAAAGATTCCATTCTCGTCTCATGGACCTCCCTACCTATATTTATATGGTTAATGAAGAGTTATGGTTGAAGACAAAGTAGTTACAACTGAAGGAGTCAGTTGCATAGCTACCCAAACTACCCAAACTGCCCAAATTTCAAAATTCATATTTTTTTGACATTTTCAGGAGGCATACACAGGTTGCAGAAACAACAGTCACGTACATGAGGAGGTATATGCAGGTTGCAATGCAGAAATTCATGTATTTAAGGTGTACACAACTATTATATATAGCAACTTGCATACGTACGTGGGTTTCCTTAAGGAAACTTGTGTACGTATGTGGGTTTCCTTAAGGAAAGTCACATACACATCAAAAGATCATTTTTAGGGTATTTTGGGGAATTTTCAGACTTTGGTGTCTTCTAGGAAGTTTTAGCTGACACAAATAACTTTCCAACGGTGTAGAGATGAGGTCAAATGGAGTTACATAACTCAAGATATGGGTCCTCCAAGTTAGGTGTTTTTTCAGTGACTTTCATGAAGTGTCGTCATGGAAGTGTCGACATGCGACGAAATCATGGGAAAGTGGTCACATGTAGAGATATGTCATTTTGAGCTATAACAGAGTGTTATCCTCCCCACCCAGGTTCTATTTCCATAAGTGACATGATGAGCTCATAATGAGTATATTGTTGTATTGGATTCAATCCCTATTGTTGACTTTCCCTTAATCCCTGAATTTTTTATTAACAAGATGTGTTGGACAAATAATAAAAAATCACTAAAATGTTCTTCGAAGTATCATTTTTATGTTTTGACATAGTAGCGTTGCATCTCTTACACCATGTATAAATAGATCATTGATGTAAAGAAGAAACATAGGAAGTAGATATTGCTGCAGGATAATTCTCACAATCATGCACAAGGAAAATCGAGAGAAGATAGAGAGCCTAAATCACATGAAAAAGAGATGAATATTGGAGTGTATACTTCCATTGATTAATGATGAATAATAGTGTACATAATTTTTACATCTATCATAGGTAAATTCAAGTTGCATAGGAGACAAATCATGCTAGCTCATAAAGCAGACTTACTAAATATGATAAACCCTCATAGGTGGATAAATAACTTTCTTAGTCAGTCAAGGACCTCGCAAATTAGATAAAGAATGAGTGAGTTGTCATGGATGATGGAAAAACATGCTAATCCTAGAATCTGGAGGGAATATCATCGAGTGTAGTAGGGATTTCACCCTTGCTATAGGTAGGAACGACACCCTACCGTCTATAGGACGAAAGGGTAGGGTTCTTGTGAGAATGGAAAGAACAGAAAGAAAATGAAATGAAAAACCCTGCAGACAAGGTTAGGGCCAAGCTCCAAAACCCTGCATACAACTGTTAGAAAACAAACCTCCAAACAAATAATGTTAGAAAACTACAATATAACCAAGCAAAAACATAAAAAGACAAGTATACCTTCTATGGTTGGAATCGGACACCATGCCCTAGCTTGGGAGAGCACCTCTCAATGGATGGGGAGATATGGCTCAATGGAGGAGTGGAGGAGAGGGAGGGTGACTGACTTGAGAGGTAAAGGGTCTCAAGGCACTCACACAGGCAGCGTAACGATATGGAGATGAGAAGTGATTTGAGAGTGACCACCACCCCTCTATTTATACTTTCTCTTGGTTTTTTTAGGGTTTTAAGCCCCTGGTTGGGGCTTTATCCCCTTTTTCCCAATCCTTAGCTCCTTTGGGGGTTTTAAGATCCTTTGAGGGGTTTTAGCCCCTATGAGAGCTAGTTTGGCTCTTTTTCGGGGGTTTTAAGCCCTTTTTCATATTTTTAAGCCTTTTTGAGGGTGTGGGGGTCAAATGAGGGTCGTGTATGGATGTCCTTGGGTGGTGTAGGTCATATAGAGCTTAGTGAGGGATTGTTTTGGTTAACATATTGCCCCTTGATGAGTGAGGATAGGAGCTCATCGTATGGCCGATGGACATCATAGGATTTTCTTGGAAAGAGGTGGTGCTTCCTGGGCTGGGGCATGGCGGATTTTGGTTGTTTGTATTAATATGGTTCCCATAAATGGGTGAGATACAAATAATGTGTGACATGTATATGGACGAGGCAAGCATCCGCATGATCATAACAATGTCAAAAGAATAATGTGATCTAAGATCTATAATACAAGAACTGATCATGTACAACTATTGTTACAACAATGGTTGTCTCAATGAGAGGCTGAATATAATACTGATCTGAAGAAATGCTATATTGGACCCATGGAATTCTCATGGAATACTATATCTTCATGAATGATGGTCTACTGGATCTAGAATGGTACATAGTTTACAAGTTGAGAGTCATAGTCTCTGTGGTACAAGTATGTTGCATCAATCATAAATCTATATAGAAGCACTATTGGGGCTTCTGAACACTGTCTCCAACGCAACCTGGAAATCACAAGGGACATGAACCTTTTGGGGTCCCTAAAATAGACTCATCAATGTGCTAGAGTTAGGTGACATCCGGAGTCTTTGACCAAATACTGCACATACCATTACCCTATATGAACTCAACAGTGCAATGATGTAGCTGGAGTCGAGCACGTGAGAAACAACCATCTCGAGAGGCACTAAGGACTCCTCTCAAGTGGTCCAAGGAACTAATCAATGAGGTTAATGAAACCAAGATACAGGGACCTCTAGGTCTATCCTCTGGAATACATGTTTTGTCGTCGACATAGGGAGACCTGCCCGTGGTCAAGGCAATGGTGTTTCCTTGACCAGAAGCGCAAGGGAGATAACCGAAATATGTGAGACAATCTGAGGAATGACCCACTGAATGGGTGGGGGAAGGGAAGGAGTTGAACAGGGTAAGGGGGAGTGTAGTGGACTCAAAATTCCTTTGTTCAAAGTATAATAGCAGGTTGGACCAGGAAGCAAATGAAATTGACTCATGGGAAAGGGATCATAGATGTAATACCAGGAATGTAACTGCAGATGTGAAATACTTGGGGGAGGTAGAAAATTTTGGTATTGATGGGATCCAAGGAAGACACATCGCAGAGTACTCTGAACAAAGGCAAACCAAAGTGGGAATGCTGCCAAACTGTTATCTGTGGGGTGGTGTCTAGAGACACCATTGTGGTACGATCTCGTGGATTTTTGGCGAGCTCGAGAAAGTAAATGCTTGATGGTGCTTTCAATTTTAGAGAGTCTGAAAGCATGAAGAAGACTCCAGTGGGGGATCTTTTTCATTGGTAGTCTCCTGTGCCCAAAAAAGGATAAAAGTATACATAGGAGAGCTCGCCCATCCTTTAGGGGATGGGAGACTTCTTTACCGTTGGTAGTCCAGTTAGGATGGAAAAGGTTAAACCTATACTGGCTAGATGTTCATTCAGATACTTTTACAAGCATGAATGAAACCAAGTTTACTCGGCAATCTTTTCTTGATGAGAAGGCTCGAAAAGATCTTAACAACAACCCATGGTGAGTTTTTTTATAGAGTTCACCCCTCTTCTCAAGAAAGCATAAAAAAAAGCAAAGGAGAATGGTCTTGGCTTGAATATGCCAAGGTGGTCCTTTTAATATTGTAGTCTACATGGTTCACAAATGGAGATAAACAAGATGATGTAGATGCCCTTTCCTATACTTTAACGAGCGAGAAAGGAAGCAGCTATGCCCAGCAATCTTTTCATTATTTTAGGAGTCAGAAAATAGATTAAAAAAAACTCCAATATGGTCAACCAATATAGGAGACACTGATGGTGCCCCTATGTCAGTACAATGGACAATGGTACAAAGGTCATCCATGCAATATGGATGGATCAGGTGTCTCTTAAACATACCAATACATGCACGAGATATGTCTCAGTGGAGGCACGTGAATCAGTGCGGCAGAGGCACACAAATCGAGGTGGCTCTCGAATAGAGGTTAGGAGAGTTGTGTGTGAGTTGTGGTGGATGAACTTGACTACGTGTGATGTGAGTGCAAGTCTAGAGGTAGTTATGTGCCAAATTCATGCAAAATAAATGATCCATCCCCCAGGCAGTGTCCCGGAGACCCGCCTAAGGTGCGGTGGATGGATTAGAAAGTTATATGCTAAAGTAAAATGATGTGCCTTCTGGGCGGTGGCTCGGGAACCCGCATGAGTGGCAGTAGGCAAGTGTGACACAAGTACAGGTCCGGAGATACTTGTATCACAATATGATATGTGAACCATGGTAATTCCCAGGAAGTGGTCCCAAAAATTACTTATTAAACATGAGATGATGGTATCATTGAAAGATAGAGGATGGAAATTTGAGTCTGGAGGTGTGAGAGGTGTCTCTAACAGGCTCCGGGTGACTCTAACTAGCAGCTAATGGTACTTCCCCTAGTTTGGTGGTGCATAGGGAAAAACTAGACCAAATTGGGGCCTATGGGTACAGAGCTAGCTCAATGTACAATGTGCAATTCACATGGTGGTATGCAAATCAATGTGACTCCAGGAAATGTCCCAAGGAATCAATATGGAGGGAGGCAGTCTAAAGTTCGTTGCTCGACTTGGGGGCATTGTGCAATCGAGGAGATCAGAGAGGACTGGACCTCCAATATAGGTCTAGCGACTTGATGGTATGCTCGTATGGTGGTGGCTAGATCATACGTGCGACATACTGTGTGCATGTGCAGCTGTGGTACCGCACCCTCCTGTGGGCTATTCTCATGTGTAGAACTATTACTAGAGGGGGGCTATGACTTGTGGTAAAAATGTTGTAAAAAAAAAAATAAAATCTACGCTATAAGTGACTCATGGTGGTGGTATCAGGCATGGGATCACTTGAGATGGAGCCCATTGCGGAGATTCTTCAAGAGCCGACCATCTATGTCAGGGAAGAGTTATGCCCCCTTGCGGAGACAAAGGTCATTGGTAAGACAGGATGATGGAATCTGGTATTTTATGGGAAGAACCAATTCCACACTATGGTTTAAAGGGAATGGGGTAAAACTGAAGGCGGTCTTACATATCTCTCCATCATCGCGTAAGTGGTGCTGGGATAAATTAGGTGGATCTTCCACAACCGATGAGACAGAAGGGAAACCATTGCTAGAGATCATGTAAATGGTATTGGTTGTGGTTTTGGTGGCCTTGCCCCCAGTCTCTATTAGAGGAAGGGGGGAATTCCTAGAGACAAGAGAAATCTATGGAATTGGACATCATGTAAATGGACATGGTGTCTAAAGAAGGAGGTGGGGGGTGGACTTCTTCGATCAAAGTGATCTCATATTCAAGGGAGTGTTGTCGAAGGTTGGCTAGGGCCATTCGAAACTCAAAAAAGTCCTAGAAGTGGTGAGAATAGTGTCCATGCAATTTGTAGAGGGCGCAAGCATGGTTTGTTCTCAATGACTTATTTCTCACTATTGGCCCGCTTGGGATTTCAACCACGGGGAGGTTTTTGGTTGAATCCATGGCATCCAAGTGCACACAGATTATAGGAATATTAGGGCAGTTTTGAGTTAGATGGCCATGTTCTTCACAAACAACGCAAGGTGGGATCTGTCGAGGTTCAGTGGTAGATTTCACATTTTTTCCCTTGGCCCTTTTAGGGTGGGGTAGTGTGGGTGTGGGTGTGGTGGTTGGTTTTTATGGGCCAAGTGGAGGATGAGATTCGACCGCAATGGGTTGCACGGGGGTTAAGACTACCTAGGGCATTAGCGGTTGGGCAGGTGGATCAAGGTACCACACGAGAATTGCTAATGTGAAATTGTGTAAGTTTAAGGTATCCATTATTGGCTTACTCATGACACCCAGTAAGGGAAATAGGAAGGGAATTGTGTGGACTAGGGAGGAGTCCAGATAAATCCCGGATGGTTGCATGTGGGGATGAGGTTGTGGTGGTGGCTATGCATAATGTTGTAGTTGCGGATGATGCTACGACTACTGATGATGTTGCAGCTGCTGATGGTGTTGCGGCTGCAGGTCGTGTTGTGGTTGCGGTTGGAACTGTGGTTGCAGTTGATGTTTGGGTGTAGCAGTGTTGTTTGAGAGCATGCACAAATCCACAGTCTCATTTGGTGTTGGTGGTGGTGACACTAAGGGGAAGGAAGTTGTCATGGTGGTATCGGCAAACAACCCAAGGCCCACATTCAATAATGGGGAGGCTGGTATGTTGTTAACCATGGTGTTGACCCCATGGATAACATTGGCAAGTGTGGTTAGCCCTTGCGAATCAATGGTGTTGATCATAGGGATAACATTGGCTAGTGCAATTATCCCTTGCGGATCATGATAAGTCAGTTGGTCAACCGTCATGATGTTCCCTTCATGGGGGAACATCATGAGATGAAAAATAGTTGATGCTACGGCTCTCATGGTGTACATATAACTTCTTCCGAGGAGAAGGTTATAGTCCAACTGAGCATTGAAAACCTCTATGTCAATCAATACTATTTTCCCAGCTAATGTGATGGGGACATGAGGGAAGATTCCTTGGGCTTTAGTGGGGTGGCCATCATAAACCCGCAGAGTAGTAGAGGATGGTTGCAGAATTGGGGATCCAAGTTTTTTCTAGACTAAGGTAGACATAACTCATGTGGATGCTCCCTCATCCACTATGCACCAGTGCACGACCAAATTTTGGATGGAAACCAATATTTGGAAGGCGATGGTTGATGGCATCCATGGTTCTCCATTCTCCATGATGAGTGTGATCAACTTGGAGTTGAAGGGGTCTACAGCACTGAGGGTGTCTAGTAAGGCATTTCATTGCATTGGGCAAGTTTTGAGTACCTCGAGAGCGGACATGGCCATAGGTGTTTGGGCCAAATCATCCACAATGTTGTATCTTCTAGCAACTCTAGCCGTGATGTTGTTGGAAACCCTCCTTATGGGGGGATGTGGAGGAAAAGGGGGTAATTGAAGAGGTGCATTGGTTTTTTTGGACGTAGATGTCACTGATGTATCAGCAAGTTTGGTGTTATTTCTGTATGGATTTATTCTAGTCTGTAAATTGAACTCTTCAGTTTTCATGGCTAGCAGGTGGTGAACACCTATTTCTACTATCAGAGGTGCCCCAAGGGAATTGGGATTGGGCTGGGGAGTGGGTGTAGTTGCTACCAGTCCTTCAAATGGAAATGGGTTTTGGAGGACCATGGGTGGAGGCCCTGGTGGTGTTGGGTGTTAGTTTTTCATCAAATAAGCTAGCATTATGATCTTAGGATCTTTTCACTAAGAGAATAACAAGCACAGCAATAAAACATAAGCACATCACAAGAGACAAGAGACACAAAGAGTTTTCCTCGGGGAAACCATAAAGGAGAAAACCCCACAACTTCCTTAGAGATAGAATCAGCACCAAAACAGTAAGAGATCTCCCAACAGCAGTGGTCTTCTAGTCCCAATATATTTCCTTCTCCACAAGTGCGCCTCACTTAAGAGAGTGAATGATGTGTGTGATAAATAGAGAGTCTCACTCTCTATTTATATTCTTCCGTTCACTTGAATTGCATTTTCACACGTAGGCTCGACCTAACAATTACTTACCTGAGCCTACACCTTAATTAGTGTATAATAACTCAAGTGCCCCGAAACTGTGGGGACTTACCTAATGACTTGACATGACTTGTTTACATTATAGATCCTCCCGATCGGAACATCAGGGCATGACAACATGACTCAAATACATAATAGAAACATCTCGGAATAAACATCGGGTTACAATACATAAGATACATAGAAGAATACATTCCGAAGTTACATATACATCAACATTGGGTTTGGTTGAACTTGGGATGCCATATTGGTATCATGTTGAACCTCATTGTGAATGACTTTCTTGGCACGACCCATGAAGGGGAAATCGTGTGTATAGTGCTCATAGACCTCACACAACTTGCATGGATGATTTGTGTGCAACGGAGCATTGCATCTAGGTGCGTTTGGTTGCTGAGGATTTTGGGCTGGCCGGTTTTCCCTAGCATTGTTGGGAGGGTTTGGTTGTTGACCGCCTCCCTGTAGATCATTGTTTCCTTGGTTCTGGGCTTGGTTATTTATGGCTTGCCCTTGTTGGTTATTAGGGTCTGGCTGGTTAGGATGGTATTGTTGTACAAACACTTGTCCTAAAGGTGCTGGAGGAGTAGAGGCAGGGGCTTGAATGGCTTGCACCGGTGGTGCATAATAGACTTGGGTGCGTGCAGGTGCCACAAATGTGGGAATTTGTCCCACATATTCTTGTCCAGGCCAGGCTAGTGCCTGGGCCTACTGGGGTGGCATAAGAAGTTGTATCTCCGGACTGGGACATCATTCTTGCATAGTTTGGAGTTTGGTTTTGGTAGGCAACACTGGGGGTGTTGCTTGGTTGTGGTGGTATTGCAGATGGTGTCGAATGGTGTTGTGGTTGGTAGGAGACAGAACCTATGATGCCATATGTAGCATGGGATTCCCCTGGTGCATCTTGATAGGAGGTACCCACACGGGGAGTGTCTGGAATGGTAGTGTAAAGGTATCCAATCTATGCATAGATTAGATCAAACTATTGGGCTTTCAAGATGGCCTCCTCTTCAGATTGGGGACATTCAGATGTGAGGTCCTTTGCTATAGGTGGTAGAAAAGGTTTTAGGAACCAATCCAAGAAGATCCTATCATCAAGTTGAATCTTGCACAAAATACGGCATCGCCGCCACTCATGGATGTGGTCGGTTATGTGAGCCGCAGTATTCTGGTGGTAAGATAGCAATATCTCCACCCTTTCGTCATATCTACCAGGGAGTTGGAAATACTGGAGGAACATGAAAGCCAAGGAGTTGAAATCCAGGTACATGGCTTGTGGTAGCTCAATGTAAGACTTTTTTGCAACACCTGTGAGGGTGCATTGGAACAGTATGAGTCTAATTGAGTCATTTATGATGTTGTTTGATGAGTACCATAGGTGAAACATCATGATGTGGTTTTGGGGGCACTCCCCTACCTTCCCTTCAAACTTAGGAATGTCTGCGGGGAGTTTGGTTGGCATGGGAGGCCAAAACGTTTGATGGAGGATAGGTTCATTTGTTAATTGATCCAAGTCAAGTAGGTTGAGGTGTGCCATGAAAGGAAGGTTTGACCCAAGGTTGATGTGAGATGGGGCAGCAATGGTGGTGGGGTTTGTAGGGACATAATGCACCTGCATAACTAGGGGTACTTGTGGCACCGTTGTGGATGGGCCACTGCCCCCAAGTATGGTGTGTGGCATAGTGAGAGTGGAAGGGCCATTGCCCCCATGTGTGATAGGAGGGGCAATGTAGGTGGAAGGGTCACTGCCCACAGGCATGCCAAGTGGGACAGTGTGGGTGGAAGGGACACTGCCCTCATGTATGATGGGAGGGATGGTGTAGGTGGACTAGGTATTGTCCCCAGTTGTGACAGGTGGGACAGCTTGACTAGTCAATATGGGTGGTGGTAGATGGCTTATGATGGTTTGCATGACTGTGTTGGGGTCACCAGCAGGGGTGTTGGTGGTGGTGTGGGGTGTGGACATGGGTCCACTGCCAATCACTAATCTGAAAAATGGATCTAAGTTTGCACCATCCATGGGGCTAGATGGTGTAGTATGTAGATCTGGCTCAGATTGGTATGATCCTGAGTCTGAATCAAAGGTTGTGTGGCCTTCTAATGGTGTATAGGGTCATTGAGAATGGTCTCAATAGTGTTGGTTCAAGGACTCGAACTGTGGTGGATCGCCACTCGGGCGTGAGGAAGAATGTGGGGGATCAATTGTGTCTGATTTGTATGTCAAGTGGTGAAATATGGTAATGATTTTTGGACCCTGGTTTTAATGGCTTCCTATTGGATTTTAGGTGGTCACTCGGCCACCAAGACTGCTAGGAGACAGCATTTGGAATTTTCCTCGTGGGAGTGTTAGTCAATCGGTGGGGGTTGTTGCTCATTTCGCTTGGCAATTCCTCTCAATGGCCATCTACTTTGGGGTTCCCATGGTACTCCTCATAATGAGTTTCTGGACTGAGCCCAAGTACTTCCCACGGTTAATTCAGTCAGGGACTTATGTCCTCAAAGTCTGCAAATGTTTTAATAGTGTAAATTATAAATTTTAGTGGCTAGCTCAGCATCATGAACTGAGTTTGGTTGTTTTATGTGGTATGGTTTGTGTGTATGTATTTTATCTTTCTATTACACTTAGTGTCTGCTTGTATGGTTTATGAATAGTCCGTAGAGATTGTATTACAGAACTTATAACATGAATAAATTGTTTAACATAGCAAGAAATTGTGAAAATAAACTTGAATGCATGCCGTACCTGAATTTGAATCTGAACCTGACTAGGTGACTGCCTTACACCTGTATTTCTTTTCAACCAGGAAAGGGTGTTGGGCTCTCAACACAATGGGACTAAGCCCATCTGTACATCCTTAGGTCACCGTCCGGATCCAAGGCCGGTCAACAAAGAGGACGTGAATGTCGTGAGGCCCCTTAGGACTACCACCCCCTCTACCTTCCAAGTCACCCATTTTTAGTGGTTTGGAAAAATGGCAGGTAAATTGCCTATTACTATACGAGCTTCACCCTTCATCTTATCCTAGATTACCCAGAAGGGTGATGACTGGGTAGAGGAGGAAGGGATAGGAAAGATTTAATTTCAAATTAAGAATTGAAACCTATAGTATTTTTTTTATTCAAGCATTAAACAGATTCATTAACCAATTAACCATTTGATTTAACATTGATTTACATAGGCTGCAATGAAATAAACAGATGCTGAAATGAAATAAACACAAATTTGATGGATAGAGGCGGCTGAGCCGCATTGACAGTCCCAATAACTTTAAAAATCCGTATCTAAGAGACAGATCACTCTTTTCGGGGGAAATGTGGCGAGGGGGTCGCCAAATTTTCCCCAAATCAGGGGAGTGGGTCGCTTAGAACCTATAAACAGAAGTGATCTACTTTTTGGGATGAAGTCACACCTTTCGGGCCTAAATGAGAAACCTGGTTCCACCTGTTATCTCGATAAGAGCGACCTGGTCCGAAAGATGATTTTTTTTAACCTGAGCTAGGATCGGCTGACAGTAACTTGTGTTGTGGCCAAAGCTTGACTATAACTAAAAATGCAGGAAAATATAGATCTAAACTAGATTTAGCAACAAATTAAACTAGGGAAAATAAAACTGAAATGCAGAAATTAAACCCAAGGATCCTGTGGGATCGATCCAGTATGGTCGCCAAATAAGTAGTAGGGATTTCGCCCTTGCTACAGGTAGGAATGACACCCTACCGTCTATAGGACGGAAGGGTAGGGTTCCTATGAGAATGGAAAGAACAGAAAGAAAATGAAATGAAAAACCCTGTAGACAAGGTTAGGGCCAAGCTCCAAAACTCTGCATACAACTCTTCTAGACAACAAACCTACAAACAAATAATGCTATAAAACTACAATATAACCAAGAAAAAACATAAAAGACAAGTATACCTTATCTGGTTGGAATGGGACACCATGCCCTAGCTTGGGAGAGCACCTCTCAATGGATGGGGAGCTGTGGCTCAATGGAGGAATGGAGGAGAGGGAGGGTGAATGAATTGAGAGGCAAAGGGTCTCAAGGCACTCACATGGGCAACGTAACGATAGGGAGATGAGAAGTGATTTGAGAGTGACCCCCACCCCTCTATTGATACTTTTTCTTAGGATTTTTAGGGTTTTAAGCCCCTCGTTGGGGCTTTAGCCCCTTTTTTGGAATTTTAGCCCCTTTCTCCCAATCCTTAGCTCCTTTTGTGGTTTTAAGATCCTTTGAGGGGTTTTAGCCCCTTTTTGGAGGTTTTAGCCCCTATGGGAGCTAGTTTGGCTCTTTTTAGGGGTTTTTAAGCCCTTTTTCATATTTTTAANGTCGTGTATGGATGTCCTTGGGTGGTGTAGGTCATGTAGATCTTAGTGAGGTATTTTTTGGGTTAACATGGAGGATGGGTTGGCAACAAAAGATAGTAGTTTCCTAGTCTACTAGCTTTACCTTATACACTGAAAAGTTGGAATAAAGCGGGATAAAGACAGAATCTGCAAGAAGGCGCAATTACTAATTCTGGTAGTCAATAAACTGGGAAGGATCTAAACATAATCAGGATAAAGGAACTCCTGGGGTATATATGGCAAGTGTTGACTAAGTGGTGCAAGTGGATGCCAACTATCTAGGCTAGTAGGTAGGAAATTAATTAGAAATGATTAAATATTTTATCCTAAGTATGAAATGGGTTTTATAATATCCCAACACAGCCCTTTAAGTTTGAATTTATGATGATATGTATCAAATAATCAGATTCATATAGGGATCAGCAACAAGTCTATGGTCACCATTTACAATTATCATGTCTAGAAAAGCTAAGGAAAGAGGCAAAGCCACATGGGGAAAATCGTCCCTCAAGAAAATACAAGGCACAAAATTTGAAATATGTCTTAAATTGTGTATTTATATTTACTTGAATGATATTAATAAACTAATTCTGGTGAAATACTTTGATGAATAAATGGTAGACTCCATGATCATGTGCTAGAGTGTAGAATCTGCAAGAAAGAAGAGGAGAGACTCCTTGTATCTCATCATCCATTGAAGTAGGAGAATTATCTAAATTAATATTTCTTATAAAATACTCTGATATAAAAACACAATCTGAAAAGGAAAATAGATCTGTGCATACTCCTTCCCAAAGAGTACAAAAAGTAAGACAATCACTAACACAATCAGTTCCTTATATATCTGCAAAATTGTGATGTGAATCACATATATTTCTTACAATATGATGTAGCAGATTCCTAGATCTGATATGAGGCTGAAAATGATCTTTTATATCATAAATATTATCATATGGAACAACAAATACCAAATTTTCATTGTCTCCATGAGGATATGGGGTTAGACTAGGAAAAGGATGAGCAACTGGGAAAAACAGATTAGTGTAAAAATATGAATGATGGATGGACTTGAGATTTGAACCATAGGTGTTTATAATATATCTAAACATTTTAAATATAATTCCAATTATGACTTATTTCATGTATAATGAACTGGTGAAAAATAAACAAGACTTGAAACTATTTGATATAAGTAACATTGCATAAGAAACCAATGAGGAATCAACTAGTGAACTTGGATTTTGTATAGTCTTAGGAGTATTTAGAGGTATGTTATATTGTATGGATGGTGGTATTGATGGTGTAATTACATGAATATAATCATTTAAATATTATTTTAATCATAATTGTAACCATTTTAATGGAGTGAGGAATATTTTCTTAAAGACAAGTCAGAATCTAGTGAAAAATCACAATCATTGGGAGATGAATCTAGGAGAATGATAGGTGGATTTTATAAAAAATAAACTGACATTTATTCTTTTGATATATTATAAAGTAAATCTATATCATATATGAGAAAAAATGATTTAACTCTGGCACTCACGGCCTAGTTTATATCACCTTGGAACTGTGCTCTATGACAGTGTTCTATTAAGGATTCAACAGGATTCTCTAGCTCATCTGGAAATTCAATTTTGTGATTCTCAAGAATTTGATGCATGATGTCCATATTCTTTGTGAAATATCTATTTCAATATTAAATCCCTTGCTAAAATAAGAGCACTTGTATTTGCTCCCTTTCTTCTTGATTTCTTCATTGAACCTTCATCAGTAAACTTCGAACTTTCATCTTCATTATCTGACTTTGGCTTCTTCTCTTTGAATTTGATATCTTTATTCCTTGAACTATGAGAGAATTATCCTTTCCCTTGGAATATATAAGAGCACCCATATGGATCAATTTATCTTTATCATTTGTTAGTGAATCAAAGAATGTACTCAAGAAGGAATTTTCCAATTACAAATAGTAAGCCTAGTAGCATGAAAAGTAGACACAAAAACTAAGTATTGAGGACTCAATTTTGAAAGAATGGAAAGAATCCATTGATATTTCTTCTTATAAATCCCAATTTTCTTGAGCAATAGAAAAAGTGACATGAATTTGGTGAAGAAACCCTCAATAGAATCGAAAATTCTTAGACTCAATGAGAATAACTCATTCTCCAATTGATGTGATCTTAACTAGTCTTGAACTCCAAAGAGACTCAATTTTATACCTGGTTTGGAGTATTAAAAATATCTACATGAAATATTATATCGGGGTAAATAGAGAGTCAAATAAATCCATAGGCTTCATCCAACCTATTATGTCACTTAGCTTTCTCAACAATAGAATTTGGTCCATTTTCTAATCCATAGAGACTCTATAGAGTCCCTTACTACATAATAGAATGTCAATTTTGGATTTCCATTCATGATAGTTGAAGGGAGTCAGGATCAAAGCTGAAGAAGAATCCATACTGAGGCGTTGATGTGCTCAAGGAGATACTCTTTGAAACCTACACAAATAAAACTAGGAGAAAATCTTGTAAGCTTAATAGCAAGCTCTTCTTCATAGAGGAATAGAAGACTAGATGCACTCTGATAGAGAGAACAGATATCCCCTCAACTCTATTGAACTTGAAAATCCTTGTGCTCTGATACCATGTATAAATAGATGTTTGATGCAAAGAAGAAGCACATAAAGTATATCTTGAAATAGGATAATTCTCACAATCATGCACAAGGTGTTGATGCATTTGTAACTTTAGAATGTATTCACTTATGTATTTCATATATTGTATCTAATTAGTCCCTAATGTTCCTATCGAGAGAATCAATAATTTAAACAATTCATGTAAATTCATAGAGGTTAACCCTCCTTGTTGATTAGGGGTTAAAGTCCCCGTAGTTGTGGGGCACTAGGGCTATTAGAATCTCCTAGAGAAGTCGGTCGTGGTAATTTATTGTCAAGTCAAAAACTAGTATAAATAGAGAGTGAGCCTCTCTATTTATCACATAGTCACTCACACTCAGTTGTAGCGCATTAGTGAGAGAGAAGGAGCTGGAATAAGAGAGAGAACAACTGTTGGAGATCATCTTACTGTCTTTGGGTTTTTCTCCTTCTATTGGTGCTTATTCTATCTCTATGGAAGTTGCGAGGTTTTCTCCTTTATGGTTTCCCCGAGAAAAATCTTTATGTCCATTGTCTCTTGTGATTGATTGTTGTGCATGTTATTCTCTTCGATAATATCCTGAGATAATACTGTCTAATTGTATCAGAGCTAACCTGAGAAGAAGACACTATGCAGCTGCGGAAGCTAGGGCTTCTTACTTTTTGGGTCTCTCTCCACAATCCATCAGCAAAAGGAGGCTAGGATGAACCTCCATTGAAGGGCACATCTTTCTATTGAAGCAGAATCTGATTCTGAGAATCATTTTTTGACCTACCACTACATTGGGAAATTAGGGATTTTCACTGATGAGTAATTTTTTAGTGATCCCATGCTAGGATTTCTCTCTTCCTCAAAATCAAATTTTAGAGACAAAAATAGAGGTTTTTTTCTAGGTAGAACTCTAGGAAATTCAAACCCTAATTTTCCCTAGAACCAGAAAACCAAAACTACAGAAGATCAGCTCCAGATCCAGTTTTCAACTTCTCAAATTGGTAAGATCTAAATCTTTTTTATTTCCATTTGAGGTTCTCAGTTAAGATGTCTCATCACACCAATGATGAAAATCTTGAGGGAGATGATAACCTTCAAGCCTAGAAGTATAGGATCTCCCTAGTCCTAGAAGAAAATGAGTTGGACTCTTACATCAATAAAGAGGTTCCAGTTCCAGAGGGAGATGAGGATAAATCCTTACACAAGAAGAACTTGATCATGGAGAAGAGGATTATTGCAGATTCAATCAAGGATCATCTCATACCAGTGGTGTCCTCCCTAAAGACACCTAAAGAGATGTTTGAAGCCTTGACCAAGTTGTTTCAAGGAAATAACATGAATCGGAAGATGACTTTGAGGAACCACTTGAAGAATGTGAAGATCCAGAATGCAGAGACCATACAGTCATACTTTACAAGGGTCTCCCAGATCAAAGAACAACTTGAAGCAGTGGATGAAGAAGTGGAGAATGAAGATATTGTGATGACTACCTTGAATGGTCTCCCTAGGTCATGGGACTCCTTCATTCAAGGGATTTGTGCTAGAAGAAAGCTAGTCACCTTTAGTAGACCGTGGGAAGAATGCTCACAAGAAGAAGCTCGAATAGTAGCCCAAGAAGAAAATATGGGAAGTGAATATCAATCTTTCACAGTACACTCCAAGAAAATCATAAGGGGATATCATCACCCCAAAGGTAAGCATTCTCACCAGAAAGGTAACTCAAGAAAACCTAACAGATATTTATCTAAAATCAGATGTTTTACTTGTGATGAGAGAGAACACTATGCCAGAGATTGTCCTAGAAACAAAAATGGCTCTCACAAGAAGAAGGGAAACAAGAGAAGACATCATGCTCATGATGCAGAGGATGATGAACCTTCCACGAAGAGAATCTAAAAATAAAGTGATTATTCTTCAAGTGATGAAGAATATGTTTTGATTTCCACTCTCACAGGAACTATCACACATGGAAGCAATGATTGGCTTATAGACAGTGGGGCTTCCAAACATATGACAGGATTTGAAGAATCCTTCATGAAACTGTCTGAACATGAGTCACCTCACAAGGTGAAACTTGGGGATGACTACCAGTATCCAATAAAAAGGTAGTGGTGAATCATCCTATAAGCTAGACTCTAGAAATTATATGAAGATGAAGGATGTCTTGTTTGTACCAGGACTAAAGAAGAATCTCCTATCCATATCTGCATTGGATGAAAAAGGCATAAGGGTTGCATTTGTAGATGGCCAAGTTCTTATGTGGCCAAAGGGAAAGACTAAAGATGATACAGTAGTGATTGGGGAACAAGAAGGAGGACTATACAAACTGAAGGGCCAACCAAAAAAAGACTTGGTCCATGACTCAATAGAGCCAAATGAACTTTGGCATAGAAGGATTGCACATGTGCACTATAGAGCACTACCACTTAGGAGCAAAGTTGTTGAAGGTATTCCATAAATACAAAAAAAACATGACAGTGTGTGCAAATGATGTGTGAAAGGAAAGAACACAAAGAAGACATTTCCAAGTAGTGAGAGCAAGGCAAAAGGGATCTTGTAAATCATCCACTCCGATGTGTGCAGTCTAATGTCTTCTAGTTCATTTAGTGGGTATGTATACTACGTTTCTTTCATTGATTATTTTTCTAGGAAGACATGGATATACTTCTTGAAGAACAAATATGAAGTATTCAGCAAGTTCAAGGAATTCAAATCCTTGATCGAGAACCACATAGAAAAGAAGATCAAAACCTTTCGATCAGACAATGGTGGAGAATTCACATCAAATTAATTCAAAGAGTTATGCAGAGATTCATGGATTAAGAGGGAGTTGACCACTCCATATAATCCACAATATAATGGGGTTACAGAAAGGAATAATAGAATGATCATGGAAGTTGCAAGGGAAATGCTTCATGATCAAGATATTCCCATGCATCTATGGGAAGAAGCTGCTAGGACAGCAGTGTATGTACAGAACTATACTCCACATAGAGTACTCAAGAACAAGACACCTAAAGAAGTCTTTTTCGGCAAGAAACCAGAGGTCAGCCATATTAGAATATTCGATCATCCAGTATACATACACATTCCAAAAGAAAAGAGGACAAAGTTATATCCTTCTGGAAAGAAGGGTATATTTGTGGGATATAGTGAAATCTCAAAATATTACAGGATATACTTCCCATGATTCAAGAAGATCAACGTTAGCAGAGACATAACATTTGATGAAGACTTAGATTACAACAAATCTAGAAAAAGACTAGTTGAAGACTATGAAGAAACAGAAATACCCAGAATTCAAGATACAATTATGAACGATGCAAATCAAGATGAAGATAGAGAAATAGAGGAACCCCAGGAACCTATATATCCACCCCCAGAGAAGAATCCTCACAAGAGGAAACCTGTATGGGTGCGAGAGGATATCCAAGGTGCAGAAGGATATGGGGCACCATAAGAAATGAATAGAGAGGAAAAGAAATAGGTCCTGCTTCGGTTATGTAGCCCTATTATGTGACATCATTGATAAAGAACCTTCCAACTATGAAGAAGCGACAGAGAATAAAAAATGGAAGGATGCTATGATAGAGGAGTACCAGTCAATCATGAAGAATGATGTCTGGGATGTTGTCCCTAGACCAGAGGGGAAGTCTGTTGTGACTTCCAAGTGGGTCTACAAGATCAAGCATGCTGCAGATGGTAGCATAGAGAAATATAAAGCAAGATTTGTGGCTTGTGGCTTCTACCAAAAATAAGGAATAGATTATGAAGAAAATTTTGCACTTGTAGCCAGATACACTTCCATCAGATCAATACTTTCTCTGGCTGCAGTAATGAAATGGAAGATACACCAGATGGATGTCAAGACTATTTTCTTGAATGGTGTAGTAGAAGAGGAAGTGTATGTGGAGCAGACATTCAGTTTTGAGACACATGATAGGGAGACTCATGTGTGTAAATTGAAGAAATCCCTATACAGTTTGAAACAGGCACTCAGGACATGGTACGGCAGAATTGATAGCTTCCTATCTAGTTTGGGCTTTACCAAGAGTAAAGCAGATTCCAACCTTTACTACAAGGTTGAATAAGGGAAACCAATGATACTCCTACTGTATGTAGATGATCTATTTGTGACATGTGTGTATGGGTTGATTGCTGATACGAAGAGGAATCTTTTCACCGATTTCGAGATGAAGGACTTGGGTAAGATGCACTACTTTCTAGGCATGGAGGTGTGGAAGAGCATAGATGGAATCTCCCTAGGACAAGGGAAGTATGCAGTAGAGATCCTGAAGAGGTTCGGGATGATGGACTGTAAGGCCATGACCACACCTATGGCATCAAACCTGAAGCTATTGAGTGATGCTTCATCAGAGATGGTTAATGCTACAATGTATTGTTAGATGATTTGTTCCTTGATGTACCTGACGAATACGAGACCAAATATTTTCTTTGTTGTGAACACATTGAGCCATTTCCTGACGGATCCGATACATGTTCACCTGATTGCTGCAAAGCATATTCTGAGGTACCTGAAGGGTACAATTGATTATGGGCTCAAGTATGAGGTGGATCAGAAGATTAACCTGGAAGGTTATGTTGATTCATATTGAGTAGGCAGTTCCATTGATAGGAAGAGCACTTTAGGTTGTTTCTTAAGTATGGGATCAAGTGTGATCTCTTGGTTTAGCAAGAAGCAGTCTTGTGTAGCACCAAGTACAGCCAAAGTGGAGTATGTCATAGCTTCTTCGGCTAGTTGTGAGGTAGTGTGGTTGAGGAAGATACTATCTAATTTATTTGATCTCCAGTTGGATGCTACTTGTATATATTATGACAACTAGAGTTGTGTGAAGTTGTCGAAGAACCTAGTGTTCCATGACAAGTGGAAGCATATCGAGATCAAATATCACTATATCAGGGATATTGTCTAGAGAGGAGCATTGAATCTCCAGTATGTTGCGATGGACGAGCAGATAGCTGATGTGTTGACCAAGCGATTAGACAGAGTGAAGGGAGAATCTCAGTGTTCTCCAGATCGAGGTTCCTTCTAAGAGGAAGTGATGATTCCGTGAGACTTTCTGACATGGTGGTAGGTGGGTCCTCCCATGTTCAAATGTAAGTGTAGAGCCCTTCTTACATGGTGGTAGGTGGGTCCTCCCATGTTTAGATGTAATTGTGGATCCTTTCTAACATGGTGGTAGGAAGGTCCTCCCATGGTCAGATGTAAGTGCAGATCCTTTCTGACTAGGTCAGATGTAAGTGTGGAGCCCTTCTGACATGGTGGTAAGTGGGTCCTCCCATGGTCATATATAAGTGCAAATCCTTTCTGACCAGGTCACATGTATGTCCAGATCCCTTCTGACATGGTGGTAGGCGGATCCTCCCATGGTCAGATATAAGTGCAGAGCCTTTCCCCGAATGATAGATGGTGTGCCCTATCATGACGATGGATGTAAGTGCAGAGCCTTTCTCTGGATGGTAGATGGTGTGTCCTACCATGCCAGTAGATATAAGTGCTGAGGCCTTCCTTGTATAGTAGATGGTGTGTCCTATTAGCAACATTTTATTTTTTTCGCAGTAAGCCTCATTGCCTGAAAATTCTGAGTTTCTCTTGAGGATCAAATGGTTTTCAAACATTCCTCATTAAAAAAATTTATAAAAATTCTGAGGTGGTGTGAGAAAAAGGTTAGAAGCTTTGAGCAGAAAGAAAGTAATTCCTATGAATTAAAAATAAAAGGATTTTATTCATTTTTAGTAAAATTTATAAACATTGGTTTTTATATATAAATTTTGGCTTTATAAGTCAAGTTTTATATTTTATCCAAGTTTTTTTTATTATTAAAATGATAAATTAAGTTTTTATAAAAAATGTTGTTGGCACAAGGCCACTCATTATGGGGTCCACACACCAAGCAAATCTTTCCACCAAAGTCCAAGCGCATAGCTCCCAAGAAGTAATACACAAATTGTTCATTGATATTATGTGAAACTAGCAATGCATATAAACATTGGAAACATATCTTACACCATGCATGTGGGATATTACCACGTGAGTTTTTTATATGCACAAGGTAAAAAAATCACAAGCCATGAAGTTATCCAAGAATGGTCGTATGTATGATTTCATATGCAAACAAGAATGGCGCTCTCAAGTCCTTTGATTATATTTTTACACATCTTAATTTTACAAACTCTGTAAAGATGGAATGGAAAATATGTAGGAATTGCAGCTTGGTATTTTGAAGAAATAAGATATCACCGACTTGAATTTTATCATCATCTTGCTCAATCCCAGCATGGCGATTTATGGGTGGAGATTTTACGGTTGTTGAATGGAAGCATGGGAATGATGAATTATTGTAGAAGAATCAATAAAGAAATTTAAGAGTTTATTGTTGATTATGTTATTCTAAAACAAAGGTGGATCAATGGATTATATTTTTTTTTTTATCCATGTACCATCATACTAATCATCAAGGCTTACCGGATGATAATTCATTGTATAAGCCCCAAGCGACTCCAAGTCATGAGGAAACTCTATATGTGAAGATGATAGTTGAGACTGATATTCTAATAACTACATCACATCTGTCTTTTCACAACACTGATTCTCCATGTCTTCATTATTGATACCTTTGTGTGGCTCTGCATGATATGACTCTGAATGATCATATGGATAAACTGCATGCTCCTTTTTCATATCAAAGTTTCCCAAGGCCACATGGTCCATGATCTCTCCTTTAGATATGCCATAGATAGAAAAATCAACAACACCATCAAAAGTATCTGGTTCATTATTTTCCTCTTTATTCATGTCACAGACTGGATTTTCCATGAATGTCCAGGACTCCTCATCAACATATTTATCAGGGATAAGGGAGTCTTCGTCACTTGTATCATGCTCCAAGCTATACTTGTCCTCATTTTCATACTCATCTTCTTCAGAGAAAAGGTCACAAGGTAGTAAACCTTCCAGACTGTCATCATTATATGGAGAACACATAGGAGTCCCATCATGTATATTACAGTTTTCATCATAATTTTCACTATAAGATTCTGCAATGGTTTCATCATCAGGCTTGTACTGTTTAGATGGTAACAAAGGGTAGGCCTGGCCTACCATGTATATATGATCAGGCTCGCTTGAATTTGTTTCCTGATTACTGACCTCAGGAATTCCATGTTCCATGACTTGATTTGCAACATAACAAGTGCTTTCTTGGTGGAATTGTTCACAGGGTCTACACCATGGAATTACTTCTTCTACCATTTTAGCTGAGTCTAACATGTTTGGAATCCTAAGCTCTTGTTGAGAAAACTTCTTTTGATACATCTGATTCTGCCTAGGCTGAAAGTTCCTAGGTCCATTATTTCTTTCCATTGTGATTATTCTATTGTGCATAGGATTCAATTGCGTAGACTGATCTGTCATAAGTTGGTTTTGACTAGTAACCAAGTCTTTTATCATGTCTGTTACCTTTTCCGTGGGATCTTTAGAGGCTCCCTTTTCTTCTCATTCAAAGGCTTTTCCCTTTTCTTTGTTGTATGAAGTGTTTACCCTAGTGTAACCTGGAATGTTGGATTTGCCTGAAGACTGCATATTCTTTTCTATTTTCTCGGCCAATTCCTGAGCAGTTTTTAGATCGGTCGGCTCTTTGTCCCTTAACTGGCACCTCAAATCACCAGTGAAAGCTTCGATGTAAGATATGAGGATGGATGCATCCCTTGGCTTGATTTCTCTAGGGAGGTCCACAACCACACACCTGAACTTAGTATTAAATTCATCAATGGTTTCATTCTCCATCTTCTTTATGTTATGGAGGGCAGCAAGCAGATGTCTTGGTTCTTTCTTTTCCCCCCATTTCTTCTTAAAACCCTCTAGGAATTCACTAAGATTTTTATATGAATCATCATCTAGGTCGAAGTACCATTCTTCAGCATCATCTTCCAAGGATAAAGCAAAGAGTGTCATTTTGACATCATCATGGTCATCGACAGCATCATTGCAATAACTGACCAGGTGCTTTTCAAACTTTCAAAGGTGAGAATTGGCAGTGATGGCATTATTGCCCTAAAATATGGGCAGCTTCTTGATAGCATCATTCGAAATGTCATGAGGACTACCTACTATCTGAGAAAAGTCAAGGGGTTTGTAAAATTTTGTCATTTCTTGAGATTAGTGAACATGAATCTCTACAAATATGTGATGGATATCTGAGAGGGATTGTGTAGAAATTCAGGCTTGCAGTAGATTAATTTCACCCACAACAATTAACAATTGATCATGCAAAATTATCAACAATGGAGACTGAATATGGAG
>LPNX010096912.1:103526-149293 GCA_001517045.1 Pseudotsuga menziesii
TCAATAATGTCAAGTTTGACCTCTATGGATAGGCAATTATCAACTTGCACATGGTGGGACTCATGGACTAGGCAAATAAGACAAAATAAATGTAATAATGTCTAAGTGGGTAAATACTATGGGTTGATTATTCTAACAGATTGGTCTCCTAAATATTCAAGGTTTCTATGAGAAGTCTGCCTATTCAATCTTTCCCTAATACACCTTTCGGGATCAGGGAGAGGATAGAATAATTGTCGGCGGTTTCTTCAGGTAGAAATTCTTGAAGGGATGTTAGACAGTGCAGTCGCCAGATGGATCGAGTTTTAATTTTTATGTTTTTTAAAGACTAGATCAATCAAAAGTTTTTATCTTTTTAGTTGTTTAGAAAAAAGTTAAGCTAAGTCGTACTTGAGAATAAAAAGATTTATCCCTAGCAACGGTGCCAAAAAATGTTGCCGCCTTACACACACCTGGGTCACGTGGCAGAAATCTTCAAGCCACTCAATGTGTCCTTGGGGGCAAGTCTCGAGTCAAGGCCGTCACCTTGTTCTTGACTCCTCCATTTAGGCTCAACTCCTAACGGAGCCAAGGGGGGTAGACCCTATTAATTTACTAAGGCTAGATTACTTAGTATGGTGATGTTAAACTGAATGAGTTACTTAAAAGTTTGAGATTTAACTATAGATAATCAAAGATGGCAAGATACAAAGAATGAACACACAGAAGCACAATGCTAAGACACAATATATATATAAAGCAAGAAAATAACCAGTGCCTTAGAATGGAGTCAAAAAATAAGATCAATGTACTTGCATGTGCTGTAAGTGAATGTTTTGCGATTGCCTCTTGGTACATTTTAAGTTAAATTTGAGGTGTGAGTTGATTACAATTAGGTGAAAGGGGGACTCCAGATATACCCGAGAGTACTTGGAGTATGTCCAAAACTAAACCTTCACGGCTACCCACAAGGAATATGTGGGCTGAATGGAGTCTCTGGGGCTATTGTTCATAACGCACCCGTTAGGGTGTGACAGAGATCGGCGCCCCGAGGTCACTTTTCAGTAGGTTCCCGCTTCCTTTGGGTATTTTGCCACCATGATGGTTTGATCTAGGTGTTGGATTTTCACCTGTTGGTTTGTTAATTTAGGAGAGTGAGTCCTAATTATACTAGTCACTCAATTGCTTTTGATACAGCTTGACTGATCGGACGAAATGCAGCCAAGTGTAGACACTGAGAGGGGGGGGTGAATTAGTGTGCAGCCAATTTTAACCTTTTCACAGTTTATCAGGGTTAGCTACCAATTCATCAATTCATTACTTTATCATAAACATTTCATAAACATCTTCCACTTCATCATTCATAAATCAAAAGCAGTTAAACCATCAAGAGCCATAACACAGAAGAACACCACATCATATGAATTTGTAATCTTTTTATATTATTTGGGTCCGGCTACAACCGTTAGGCAAAATCAGCTCCTACTGATACATAGAGCACCTACTCTTAATCCAGGACCCTGCCTGGTTTTCTTAGACCCTGCTAAAAAGGGGTTGAGGTATCCTAACCTCAAAAGCAAGACAATCTTGCTTTTACAATACAGTAAATTCATGTAACCAACAAAGAATCTCTGACATATCAAAGCTGCTCATCTTATCTGCTCATCCCATCAACTCTTCTGTACCATTGCTCACCGCTGCGCATGAATCTTTGCTCATCTTCAGCTGGTCAATCTGCTCATCATTTTCCACTGACCACTGCACCACAACTGATCCACACTACTCATCAACATGCGCAATCTAGCTGTACCAATCAAGTTGTTGTTCACATTATCTGAATCAATCAATCTTAATTCAACCAACTATGTACCAGACCACCTGGGTCAAACCAACTGCTTATTCTACTCAGCCAATATGAGTCACACCAAATGCACATGTAGTAGCCTGTGCTAATGCTGCACAACTGAACCAATATACTCACTCCTCATTACCACTATTCATCATTGTACTATATAATTCCATACCATCACACATTGTGTTTTCATCATACATCACTGAGTATCACTGTGTAAACATTGCTGAGCATATCAAACTGAGCACATCATTGTGTAAACATATCTAGCACTTCATACATAAATTGAGCATTTATCACTGTGTTTCATCATACATATATTACTGTGTACTGAGTGTCATGCCACTGAGTGTATTTTACTAAACATACCACTGTTTAAATATTACTAAGTACATATGTATATGCCTCTGTTGTCATTCAACTGTCATTGTTAAGGTGGTCAACTTGTGCTAACTTGTTCAACTGTTCATATGATCATCCTGCTAACCTACTCATATAGTCAACATGATAAACTGATCATGTAGTCAATCTTATCAATTGCTAATTGATTTTTGTCTCATCACCAAATCAATCTTCCACTTATCATATCTTATCAAGTCAATACTTAGTCACAAAGAATGTCATCATAAAACTCTAGGAGTTGACCTTTTCAACTTGATTAAGCACATGTAGGCACTATGATTTAGCCAACCAATGCTAACACGTGACTATGTGCTTACTTAACTCAACACTGCTGTAGTTTTTCAAGGCTTGCTTGAACTCTGAGCTATCAGAACTTTTAACACAGTAACCAAAAATTGCATTTGTCTTCCAGATTGACTTTTACATACCTGATATCCCTGCTTGAACAAGTTCAGACCTTCACTTGTATGTGCTCCTTTGGATGTATTCTTGACAGAGTAACACTGGCTTCTTCCTTCCTTACATAGAACACCAAGTATGTACAGAGATCTGTGGATAGCTTCAATGTTGGTTCAACTAACCTTCCACATCCACGAACCAGGATGAAAATCAGAACTTACTTCACCACAGAAAAATGATTTACTACTCTAGTGCTGCTACTATTAATATTTAATGCTGCTGTTTAGATGCCTTCACTATGGCTACCTCAGTCACTGTGTAACACGGAATTCTGCAGTGGTTGCCTGAGGGCATACTCCAAAATTCAAAGAAGATATAGCTCACAATTTCCAGAGCTCTTTAAAGAGAGAGAACACGCCCAGATTTGTCATGAAATGCCCAACATTGTAAATACCAGCATATAATGACAGAGTGCTGGAGATTATTTCAAATCTTGAATTAATGGCAGCGTGTGAAGAACCCAAGCAAAGAAAGCTTGGTTGCTTGCTCCAAAGGCCCGAAATTTTGAGATCTTTGCTCTGCTGTCACATTAAATCCACGCTGCTCCAAAATACCTCTGCTCTACTGTCACATTAATTCCACGCTGAATAAAATACCTCTGCTGTCCAATTAAATTCCACGCTGAATAAAATACCTCTGCTGTCCAACAAGACTTAAATTTCAATTTCAGATACCTTCTAAACAGAAATTTTGAGCTTTCTTCCTGAATATAAGAACGCCGTTGTACCCAAAAAGAATTAGAGAAGAGTCAAGACTGCAAAATTGGGTTGTGGAAACCAAAAAAAAAATTTCAGATCAAGATTCAGATCCCTGTCCAAAACTCGGGTCTGCTCCTCCTTAGTCAACTTTTTGCTGGTTCAATACAACCATCAAAACAAATTAAAAAATTGCTGTTACAACTTGTATGCTGGACCATAGAGATTTTAACATGAGTTTGTGTCTACAAAATGTTTTCTTCCACAGACAGCGAGAAAGAGAGATGCTCAGTCTTCGAATTTTGATTGCTGCTCATATTTTATCCCCATGAATTTTTATTTATTTATGAAGATCGTATGCCTCAGTCATCTTGCCTCGATTCTCCAAAACAGCGAGCTACCTCAGAGAAACAAAAAAAACAAATTTTTATGCTGCTGTTATATAACCTTCCTCTGCTGCTCATCCCTCGCATTGCCAATTCTATGTGTTGATGACAAAATGCATTTCTATTTGAAACCCTCGGTATTTCCTCAATGCACAGAATTATCACTGAAAAATAAATGATCCTTCTCTGCTGCCACAATTTGCTTCCGTAACCCATGAATTTCCTCAGCTTCAACACCTTCGACAATTGCAGAGCGTTCCACAGTATAGCACAAAATTTCCACGCTGATAAAAATGCTGATAATTTCCACGCTGCTTAAAAAAAAATCCATGCATACTCCACGATTTCCACACACACGCTTTTCTTTTGGCTGAGCGAAGGTGTATATATATACACATCTTAGCGTGTACAAAGAGAGTAACTTCAAAAGGTAAAACAAGGGTGAGTATTTTAATCCCCCTTTTTTTTAATTTAAAATTGTTATTTGAATTTTTACTTTTATTTCTCATTTTTATTATTTTTAATTTTGATTTCTCATTTTTATTATTTTTAATTTTGACTCTGAATTTTAATCATGTTATTCAAAGACCACCCTAAGTCAAACAATCACATGAGCCATACCGTTATTACCAAGTGAGGTTTCAAGGTTTCATGACTTTAGTAAGTCATCAATGACCAAATCTTCATGCATGAGCTTTTTCATCAATAAAGGGGCTTCATGGTCTTCTAGCATCATCACCAAGGCTTACATTATTATGGGCAGGGTCTTCAGCATCTTCAGCAAGGTTGTGGCATCAAGACCATGTTGGCATCAATGACAATTTCATCAACAATCTCCCCCTTTGTCATTGATGACAACAACTCATGCTCCCCCTATGAGCATGTCTGCATCTCTCCCTTTTATTTATCTCTCCCCCTTTGGCATCAATGGCAAAGGGTGTGAACATACCTATCTCTGAAATCTCTGATCACTGTTGACTGCTCCCCCTGTCAATATGCACGATCCTAGGACCTGTCTCTATGCCTGGAGTAACCATCCTTTTTTCCTTTGAGTTCATTCTCCAGCCTCATGAACTCAAGGTGTGCTAAGGTCTTTGAGAGACCTTACACTTGGCTTGCCATATGGCAGCCATGCTCCCTGCTCTGATCAGCTTCTCCTATCTGCAACTGCTCGATCTTCCTCATCCATACCTGCTTCTTGGCATCTGTCCTTTGAGCATCTGTTCCTTCATTGTCCTTGCTGGTTTTCTTGGCTGAGCTATATGTCAGTATTCTCATATCATTCCAACAATTTTGTGCTTTGTGCCCAAATTTGTTGCATGACCAGCACCTAACTGAGCTGTTGGAACTTCCAACACTTCTTTGATCTGCTTCATTTCTCCATGCCTGAGCATATCCCTGACCGTAGGCATTTATCTTTTGATTTTCAAATCTTCTTGTTGATATGTATGGGGTATTTCTTCTTGGTTGACTTCTTTGACTGGCACATTCATGGGCTTTGTGTCCAAACCCACTGCATGAGTAGCATCTCATTGTGCGACATGTGGCAGCAACATGTCCAACTTGATTGCATGTCCAACATCTAACTGAGTCATTGGGGCTTCCAGCCCTTCTCCTTCCATAGAACCTACAATCCATAGCCTTATGACCAAAGTTAGAACAACAATAACAATAACCATTGAAGCCACTTTCATACCTGGGTCTTGGAGCTGTTTCTTTTATGAAGTTGCTTTGATGAACAAAATCCTTGTTGTCATGTGCAGGTGCCTTGGGAGCAGCTTTGGACGTTGATGGACCTGCTACTGGAGTCTTCAGAGACCAAGTGTCATCTTCTAGTTTTTCTTTGTTCTTCTTGTAACCAAGACCAGTCTTGTCGAGCGGAGATCTTTGGCAATCTAAGATCTTATCTAGGACAATTGAACTATCCTGGAGCTTGACCAAAGCTTCATTTTTTTTATCTTTCTTCCTGAGATCAACTACCTCCAATTCCAGCTTCTGGACTGTCTCCTCCTTTTCTTCTAGCTGACTCTTCAAGATTTCTTCTGTCCTCTTGGCTTCCTTCAGCTGAGTCTTCAGATCATGATTGACCTCTCTAGTTTCTTCAAGCTCTTGAGCAGGCTTTTCTGATTCTTCCTTTTGGCTGATCAATTTAGTCTTTAATTGTTCAATTTCAGCATCCTTGTCTTTCATTTGATCTCGCAACTCTTTGTCCTTGACTTTAAGCTTTTGAAGCAACACTTTCATTGACATGGTCTTCTACTGATATTCATTCAAGGAATCCAAGATTTCCTTTTTGAACTTCGTGAAATCACTCTGGTTCAGATCTACTGTGTTTAGGAACCAATTGGCTCTAAGATCAATATTTAGCAATGTGAGATGTATCTGATGTGCAGTCTTTGGTAGCCTTTCATCATCTTTTGCAAGAACCTTCTCAATTTCATCACACAAGCTATCATTATAATCACAAGATTCCATACCTTTACTAGAGTCCTCTTCGTGTTTGTCTTCTTCTTGATTGAGCTCTTCTGAGGGCTTGTCTTTAGATTTCTGATCTGTCTTTTCAGGTTCAGGTCTTGCCTTCTGATACTCACTCTCCAGCTTGAACCATAGGTCTTTTGCCGAAGTGAACTCTCCTACAATTTCCTTCACTAAACTGGGAAGTCCATCCATGAGGAACTTCAAGGCTGTAGTGTTGTCCTTCTTCGCTTCCTTCTGTGCAGCTGGCTTTCCTTTCTTGTTTGAAGGAGCGGGTGGATTGATGACAATTTCCCAAATCCTGAACTTCTTCAGATAAGCCTTCATTTTGCTCCTCCAACTGAAATAATCTATAACATCAAGTACAGGGACATCATTGCTTGATGACTCTTTCTTTTCCTCCATTGTGTCTAAGGATCTCCTTCGAGCTTGCTAGGCTCGTGACAAAGGCCCGCTCTGATACCAAATGTAGACACTGAGAGGGGGGGGTGAATCAGTGTGCAACCAATTTTAAACTTTTCACAGTTTATCAGGTTTAGCTACCAATTCATCAATTCATTACTCTATCATAAACATTTCATAAACATCTTCCACTTCATCATTCATAAATCAAAAGCAGTTAAACCATCAAGAGCCACAACACAGAAGAACACCACATCATATGAATTTGTAATCTTTTTATATTATTTGGGTCTGGCTACAACCGTTAGGCAAAATCAGCTCCTACTGATACATAGAGCACCTACTCTTAATCCAGGACCCTGCCTGGTTTTCTTAGACCCTGCTAAGAAGGGGTTGAGGTATCCTAACCTCAAAAGCAAGACAAGCTTGCTTTTACAATATAGTAAATTCATGTAACCAACAAGGAATCTCTGACATATCAAAGCTGCTCATCTTCTCTGCTCATCCCATCAACTCTTCTGTACCATTGCTCACCGCTGCGCATGAATCTTTGCTCATCTTCAGCTGGTCAATCTGCTCATCACTGTCCACTGACCACTGCACCACAACTGCTCCACACTACTCATCAACATGCACAATCTAGCTGTACCAATCAAGTTGTTGTTCACATTATCTGAATCAATCAATCTGAATTCAACCAACTGTGTACCAGACCACCTGGGTCAAACCAACTGCTTATTCTACTCAGCCAATATGAGTCACACCAAATGCACATGTAGTAGCCTGTGCTAATGCTGCACAACTGAACCAATATACTCACTCCTCATTACCACTATTCATCATTGTACTATATAATTCCATATCATCACACATTGTGTTTTCATCATACATCACTGAGTATCACTGTGTAAACATTGCTGAGCATATCAAACTGAGCACATCATTGTGTAAACATCTCTAGCACTTCATACATAAATTGAGCATTTATCACTGTGTTTCATCATACATATATTACTGTGTACTGAGTGTCATGCCGCTGAGTGTATTTTACTGAACATACCACTGTTTAAATATTACTAAGTACATATGTATATGCCTCTATTGTCATTCAACTGTCATTGTTAAGGTGGTCAACTTGTGCTAACTTGTTCAACTGTTCATATGATCATCCTGCTAACCGACTCATATAGTCAACATGATAAACTGATCATGTAGTCAATCTTATCAATTGCTAATTGATTTTTGTCTCATCACCAAATCAATCTTCCACTTATCATATCTTATCAAGTCAATACTTAGTCACAAAGAATGTCATCATAAAACTCTAGGAGTTGACCTTTTCAACTTGATTTAGCACATGTAGGCACTATGATTTAGCCAACCAATGCTAACACGTGACTATGTGCTTACTTAACTCAACACTGTTGTAGTTTTTCAAGGCTTGCTTGAACTCTGAGCTATCAGAACTTTTAACACAGTAACCAAAAATTGCATTTTTCTTCCAGATTGACTTTTACATACCTAATATTCCTGCTTGAACAAGTTCAGACCTTCACTTGTATGTGCTCCTTTGGATGTATGCTTGACAGAGTAACAATGGCTTCTTCCTTCCTTACATAGAACACCAAGTATGTACAGAGATCTGTGGATAGCTTCAATGTTGGTTCAGCTAACCTTCCACATCCACGAACCAGAATGAAAATCAGAACTTACTTCACCACAGATAAATGATTTACTACTCTAGTGCTGCTGCTATTAATATTTAATGCTGCTGTTTAGATGCCTTCACTGTGGCTACCTCAATCACTGTGTAACCCGGAATTCTTCAGTGGTTGCCTGAGGGCATACTCCAAAATTCAAAGAAGATATAGCTCACAATTTCCAGAGCTCTTTAAAGAGAGAGAACACGCCCAGATTTGTCATGAAATGCCCAACATTGTAAATACCAGCATATAATGACAGAGTGCTGGAGATTATTTCAGATCTGGAATTAATGGCAGCGTGTGAAGAACCCAGGCAAAGACAGCTTGGTTGCTTGCTCCAAAGGCCCAAAATTTTGAGATCTCTGCTCTACTGTCACATTAAATCCACGCTGCTCCAAAATACCTCTGCTCTGCTGTCACATTAAATCCACGCTCTGCTCTGCTGTCCAATTAAATTCCACGCTGAATAAAATACCTCTGCTGTCCAATTAAATTCCACGCTGAATAAAATACCTCTGTTGTCCAACAAGACTTAAATTTCAATTTCAGATACCTTCTAAACAGAAATTTTGAGCTTTCTGCCTGAATATAAGAACGCTGTTGTACCCAAAAAGAATTAGAGAAGAGTCAAGACTGCAAAATTGGGTTGTGGAAACCAAAAAAAAACTTTCAGATCAAGATTCAGATCCCTGTCCAAAACTCAGGTCTGCTCCTCCTTAGTCAACTTTTTGCTGGTTCAATACAACCATCAAAACAAATTAAAAAATTGCTGTTACAACTTGTATGCTGGACCATAGAGATTTTAACATGAGTTTGTGTCTACAAAATGTTTTCTTCCACAGACAGCAAGAAAGAGAGATGCTCAGTCTTCGAATTTTGATTGCTGCTCATATTTTATCCCCACGAAATTTTTATTTATTTATGAAGATCGTATGCCTCAGTCATCTTGCCTTGATTCTCCAAAACAGCGAGCTACCTCAGAGAAACAAAAAAAACGAATTTTTATGCTGCTGTTATATAACCTTCCTCTGTTGCTCATCCCTCGCATTGCCAATTCTATGTGCTGATGACAAAATGCATCTTCTATTTGAAACCCTCGGTATTTCCTCAATGCACAGAATTATCACTGAAAAAGAAATGATCCTTTTCTGCTGCCACAATTTGCCTCCGTAACCCACGAATTTCCTCAGCTTCAACACCTTTGACAATTGCAGAGCGTTCCACAGTATGGCACAAAATTTCCACGCTGATAAAAATGCTGATAATTTCCACGTTGCTTAAAAAAAATCCACGCATACTCCACGATTTCCACACACACGCTTTTCTTTTGGCTGAGCGAAGGTGTATATATATACACATCTTAGCGTGTACAAAGAGAGTAACTTCAAAAGGTAAAACAAGGGTGAGTATTTTAATCCCCCTTTTTTTAAATTTAAAATTGTTATTTGAATTTTTACTTTTATTTCTCATTTTTATTATTTTTAATTTTGATTTCTCATTTTTATTATTTTTAATTTTGACTTTGAATTTTAATCATGTTATTCAAAGACCGCCCTAAGTCAAACAATCACATGAGCCATGCCGTTATTACCAAGTGAGGTTTCAAGGTTTCATGACTTTAGTAAGTCATCAATGACCAAATCTTCTTGCATGAGCTTTTTCATCAATAAAGGGGCTTCATGGTCTTCTAGCATCATCACCAAGGCTTACATTATTATGGGCAGGTTCTTCAGCATCTTCAGCAAGGTCGTGGCATCAAGACCATGTTGGCATCAATGACAATTTCATCAACACCAAGTGCAGAGCATACACACCAGAGTCTTGTTAATTTTTAGTAAATTTTAAACTGGGTGTTCTTGTTTAAAAGAAAACCCTCCAGGAACCTCTTTCGATCCAAGTGGATCTCCATCGGGGAATCGAGGAGGGGTTAATTTTATAATATCTAAAAAATGAATGGTAGAAAAGAAAACAGATACACAATTCCAGTTTCCTAATTAGTCCTACCACGAATCTCTTTCCCCTTTCGGGTCAATCGGGAAGTCGTGGGGTAAGTATTATGATTACTTTGAAATATAAAATATGGAATGTGAAATTGGTAATTAAATAAATTATACTACCCTACAGATTAGATCAATGCTAGTTTGAACAGAAATGAGAAAAAAGCAACAAAAGGGACACCGACGCAAATCCCCCCAGGGGGGGATGGGAAATGGGCTCGAAAGAGCCTATTCAAAAATTATTTTTATTAAAAGTGGTTACAATATCAGAGAACTGATATAATTACTCTTGATCCTTATACGGAGTGAAATCAAGAGCTTACAAAGTGCGAAAATTAAAGGTTTTGGTCAAATGGGAGACCCCTGGGGGGGTTTGAACGCTCCCGAGGCCACTTCCGAACAGAAGCTTACTTTATTTTCTGTCAAACCTGATAAAAACAAGCAAGCATATCAGAATGAAATATGCCCAAAATCACTCTGAAAGTACCTTTGTTTCATCTTACTTTTAACCAAAAAATGCTAAGTAAAAACTAGTTTAAACAGGTAAAAAAAGGAACCAAGGAAAGCAGGATTTCCTTGGGATCTTGGATTTCCTTTTGGGAAGAAAATAATATGTGCACTTTTATTTCATAATATGAAATTTTAACGTACAGAAAAGGAAACTACCTTAAAAGCAAGCTACAAATTTTCATTAAAATGCTTACAAAAAATAGGGTAATTTCAGCTAGATCTCTTAAAATGTAACTTTATATGCAAAACGAAACTGAGATCTAGGCTTAGGAAGGGACCTTAATAACTAGATATATATGTAATTTTCTTAATGAGACAGATCTAAGCAATAAGACTCTTTAAAAGTAACCAATTTGAAGAGAAATTAAGATTTTGAAGGAGGAAGAGAGAGAAAGAGTGTTTGAAGCCTAGGAATGTTGGGATTTGGATTCTGCTTTGGTGGAACACTGAGGGACTATTTCATTCAGAATATACTAGAGATGAGGAAGATGTAAACCAGCTCAACCTATTCTATTAGCGAGATCACCTGCAAATTAGAAATCCTTGCACAAACAGATGGTTAAAACATAGGTGCTGCTGGAAGAGATAATTGGAAAGCATGCAATTAAACTTAAAATACATACAAATCCAATAGATCTAGAATAAGCAGTAGTAAGAGCATAAATCAAACTAGAATAAACTCTTACCGTAACAGGAGGGAGCTCTCTCCTTCAAGGCCAACAATTAACCAGCAAAGTAATGATAAAAAAAAAACAGACTATACCTCATAAGCATTTGACAATCAACATCCACACATGAAGAGCATTACACCATAGATCTTGCCTCCAAAGCTTCTTTATTCCAGAATGAAAAAACAATACAGTACAAGAGCAACAACACCTCAATCCCAGTTCTAACTAGCTTGGAAGAGGTTGTTGTGCTTGGATATATACAAAAACCAGGAGATCTAGCCCAGGGGGGTCACACATCCCAAGGAGATAGACAAATATGCTGATGGAGAGTCCATCAATGCTTGATCTATTTCTAACTAAGCCAAATCTAAGTCTCAATAAGTGCAATTGTCAATCGGAGAGCTGATTTGACTGACACCTCAACCTGTTGACTGAAACATCCACCAAAACTCATCCAAATGAGCCAAAACGTGTTGAGGAGAGAGGAAGGGTGAAATTCCCCATAAAGGATGCTGAAGATCAACTCTGGATCTGATTTGATCACCTCCTTCAGTCAAGGATTTGTCAGATCCAGTCAATGTGCTTCAGATCTGGCTGATTTCAATCAAATCGACTGAGAATCCATTGATCTATGATTTTGGATTTGCTCCATTATTCATCAATTTATTAATTAAAATAATCAATAATTGATTTTTGGGGATTTCTGACCTGAGTGATGGAAAATCACTCAAAACTAGGAAATAGTGGGTCCATGGGTTTACATGGTGCTCTTAGCTTGAAAATGAGCACCTACATGACTGAAATTGATTATTTGGCCCACTTTTATTACAAAATCATTTTTTCCAGTTAAACTATTAAAAAATAGCCTAAGTTTTGGAAAAATTAAATTTTTAATAAAAAACACTGAAAAAGCTGAAAAATTGAAAAATTGAAAAAAACTAGGGGGACTTAGACATGTTCATATGACTCGACCATGATGTCTAGCATGCTTATACATTGACACATAGACTCTAATAACCTCAATAGGCCTAAATGCCAAGCCAACCACCCAAACTTTGGAGGTATGGAGTGAAAAACTCAGAAATTATCAGTCGTTTATTCAACAACCAATAATAACCAAGGGAAAAAACACCCTGAGCTGATCGGATTGACAAATAAAGTCTAAGAGACCGAGTCTTTAACAGACACTATCATGCTAGAACATTTATTACAATTCCCCCATGGGGTATGAACATGTGATATAGTACAACAAAGCTTCCTAGAAGCAAGACTAAAGGTTATTTGACGTCCGAACAAGTTATCCTTGTCCAGTTCACCAGGCTCACTTGATAAAAAAAACCACTAAGTACAACTTAGGTGGGAACAGAATCAACGGCACAAATCAAAACCTAAATCATCCGATCGCTCAGGTCAATTTCGCGATGTGAAGTTGCACGGAGCAATTAAATTTTTCAATCAACGAAATGATGTTAAATGGTAGATAGTTTTGGACAGTCAGATTGGCAGGTGAGGAAAATCCAAGGATAAAACAAATTTCACATTGTCAACTAGCAAGGGGAAATTAGGTTTTGAGATTAGTGAAATTTTTATGCAGCATGCAAGTTCACACACATGGTAAGCATCCATTATCCGGTAAAACTGATCAACCGCTTAAAATAATTTCGCTGGGTGAATGTGAAGGTAGGTTGGAAAAACAATGCTCATGAACACTATACTAATTGTGGGTCAAATGAGCTCAATTCAGAATTAAAGCTTTAGAGCATGGTTGTTTTTTAGGAAAATGGTTGTTTTGGTCATTATTTTAAATCAATTGTTCCCACTAAAACAAGATGATTTTTTAGAAACTGAAAGAATATTTTCTTCATAACACACCTATATACAATAACCTCTCTCATAATTTACCCAAGTGTTGTGGATTGAGAGAATCGAAGTCATCTTCAGAGAGAAAATTTCCAGATTTTTAAATGACCATTTTAGTCAGTTATTTCAATCAATTTTTTCCGGAAAACCATAAAGAATTTTGCAAACTTGAATGAGGTTTCTATTAAGAACAATATCATTTTCAATAACCTCATTCATTTTTTACACAGGTCCTATGGGTTAGGAGAAACAAAGTGATTTTTACAGGCCATTTTCAGGTTTTCCAGAGGACTGTTTCAGACATCAAATTCAAAGAATTGTTTCAGCCAAATGGAGTTTAATTTCAGGAAATGGAGAGATTCGTTTCTTCATCACATGCCTATATACAAAAACCTCCTTCATATTTTACATAGGTATCACAGTTTGGGAGAATTTAAAATATCTTTACAGGGTATTTTTTCAGAAATTTACAGGTTTACTATCTGAGTCATCAATTTCAAAATCGGATATTGAGGAGCTGGAACTGAATCAGAGGAAAAAAATACATGGGTTTTGTCAGGAACCAAGACAACTACAAAAACCTCTTTCATTTTTTGTACAGCTATCACCATCTGGGATATGCACGAGGGTATTTTAAGCCTATTTTTCTAGTAGTCGGAATTTTATTTGTGTCTTATGTGAATAGTGGTGTGTAGGCCACGCCCAAAGTTTGTTAGAAGATGTTCTCTAGTTTGTAACAAATTTTGATTCTCAAATGTAGGTTTAGGAAGTCCAAAATACTATAAATGTACCTCTTGAAGAAGGAGAAAGGGTTGAAATCGATGTAATTTTGCAGTGTATGCCTTCAAGAGTATTTTAATAAAGTTGCAAAGCCGAGGTCGGCTTTTTACACAGGGATTCATGTGTTGTTTGTATTACAGTCCATTGATTACTTTCTCATGTGAATGTTTTTTTCAATTTATCTATTCCATTATGTTTTCTTTCATGTCTGAAATAAGTGTATAACAGTTTGGAATTTATACATGCTATGCTCCATCTGTTGTTTTAGATATCCACTAAAGCTTTCTTCTAAAGTTAACACAGAATTCATTTTCCAATGCTCTGTGTTGATGGTCTATTCATGTTCTTATTTTCCACTAGACAATTATAATTTGACTGTGATTGAATGGTTATCTTGCCTCTGTGTTGAAATCATCTGGATAAGTTTTGTTCATTTTTGTTGCACTTCTTGACTCCATCGCCCAATGGTTCTGTGTCTTGTTTCAACCAATTTTACAAACAATTTATATTTTCACTTGTACATATCTAGCATTGTTAATATTTGGTGAGAGATCCCTCTCGGAAGAGCAGAAGGCCAGTTCTCTCTTCGAATGTGATTCTGCTGTTACCTGGGAGAGGGCCTTCTGCAACCTTTGGCTCAATTCCAATGCTAACACCTTACATATTATAGAAGCCATCCATTCCTATTATTTAACTTAATTTGTACCTTACCCATTCCAAACATTTTACATGGTTCATCATCCCCTAATAAAACATGTCCAAAATCACCTGGAACATAATCATGAAAGAATATCCTAAGGGGTGTAGCATTACATGAAGCCCTTAGATATAATACCTAGTAATCACTAGTATTATATAATGCAAGAATCAAAGCATATTATAACACATCACCTGCTACATTTCCTTCCTAAGGAGTCTCTTGTTGTTTGTCTCCTTTTTTCTTTGGAGCTTTATAGTATTTCTTCAGATTTCCTCTCTTACCACAATTTCAACACTCTATCTTTCCCAATATGGAATTGGATCTGCCCTTTCTAGACTTGTTGTGATTACTCGAGATACTTCCTTCTCCCTTTGTCTTCCCCTGCTCTCCATGGTCAACACATTACCTAATGTCTCACTTATTCTTTTTCTTCACATTTCCTTGCTAAGAATAACACCAACAACATCATCAAATTTAAGAATGTTTGAACCAAGGACAAAGTTACTTACACCCATTACCAAGCCATCCCCGCTTTCTGGCAATGAACAAGGGATTATAAGAGCCCTAACCTCATCATCAAATTTTACTTTTGCAGAACTTAGCTGAATAACAATCCTATTAAATTCCTTTAAATGGTTAGCAACATATCAACCTTCTGACGTCTTCATATTAAATAAATACTTCATTAAAAATACCTTGTTGGAAACCAAGAGTTTTTCATAGAGCTTATTCAATGCACTCATCACACCCTCCATTGTCTTTTTTTTTTTAAATATTGAAATCCACTAATGAAGAAAGGAACAGTCGTATTGTTCACAATGCCTTTCTATCAAAATCCTTCCATTATTCATCCTTCATAGTCTCCATTTGTTTTGTTTTTCCTCCCAACGGTAGGTATAGATCCTTTTTCTACAGATAGTCCTCCATTTGCATCTTACATAACTGGTAGTTATGGCCATTAAACTTCTTGACACTAAAATTTCCTTCTTCTTCCATTTCTCCTACTCAAACTAGGAACCTTATTTCCTGTGTGTTTTCTAGCCAAATAGGCCTTTTGGCTCTGATACCAATTGTTAGAAAAACATGATCGCATTGCAATAACAATAAACAATAAAAAAGATGCAAATATTAAAACACATTAAAAGAGAGACACATATATAACTTGGTTCACCCAAGATGGGATACATCCACACAGAAATTGTCAGTCCTTTATTATTATACCATCCAACAAAATGAAGGGATACAACCTGCAGCAACCCCGCTACACTTCTTCTTCACTCTCTCACGGTCTCTCTCACACAATCACAATGATTGGTTTACAATGCTATAGTACAATACACCTCTGTATTACAAAGCCTTAATCTTATAGGGGAATTACCATGGGAAAATACCAAGGGTCACCCAATACCATGGGCTTGCAAACACTTTTCCAAAACACATCCCAAAATAATATTTTGGGGGAATTTCCCCACAACCCCCTACTGGGATCAGTGTATAGTAAAACTGGGGTACAAACACGGTTGAACGATAACATCTCTGAACCTAGAAGATCAGGTTCCACAATCAACAATGGATCAGACCATTTAGTGTCAAGTGCACTCAAAGTAAAGAAAAAATTTGGACAACCAAGTTGGAAATCATGTATGGAAGTTTTTTCCTTTTTTCTATCAAAAGTATCTTGTTCCTAGGAGGGAGGCACTGAAATGCATCAGTTGTTCAATTAGTTTGTCTTCTGGGGATTGTTCTAAGTGAATGTGAAGCTCAACAATTGTAGCAAAAAAAAGTGTCATCAATATTTTTTTAGAAATATTAAAGTTGTTGCGATATTTTGATGGCGCGTGATGATATTATAAAGTTAGTGGTGAAAGTGTGGGTGATTTCCAAATCGATTGTCATGGTACCTTAATAAACGATATACATAGTCTTGAATCTAAAAAATATTAAACCATGGTTTTTTTAGCATTGCAACACCTATTGGAAACAATGTGGGAAAGGACATAGAGAAGAGTCCCTCTTTGTTATACTCATTGATTGGTGACAATCCAATAGGAGGCTTATCAATTGAAGTTTGGGTTTGGTACTCTGGTGATTGCAAGTATATGTTTATTTGTTGGAGCTCTAGATGGGTGTTATGGACAATGGATACAAAAGATGAAGCATGGATTTCATTTGGATCATCGACAAGAGTGTAGGTGGGGTTTTAATGTTTAAGGGTATGGGTGAAAATGGGGAAGAAAACAGTGAATGGTGAAGCAAAGGGGAAACGTTAATAGAGGAAGGTGGCAAAGCTAGAAGTGCATTTTGGTCAATGTGGACATCCTTAAAATATGGTTCATTTGTTATTTTGTACTCCAAGGTAGACAAACAACGAGATCTATTGACAATAAAATCGTAAGAGTGTTGGTTGAATCTCTTCTGTGTTACAATAAGAATGTCCAAGTCATGGATACGATGAGGAAAGCAATTAGAAATAGATGAAATGTCTTGAGGGAAGCTTATTATATGGCCATTGTATTTGTATTGGCCACTGCATGCATGGGTTACTTGCAATATTGGGTTGACACATGATATCAGCATCTCCTCCACATGTGTCATATCAAAAAGGACATGGGGTTGTTCATAGGGGTCCATGTTGTTTCAAAGGGAGTGGTAGTGGCCATTTTTCTCATAAAGGTATTTAAAGAAAGTATGTTGTTGATTGATTATGTGGAAGCAACATCTAGGATAGGATTCCTTACATATTTAATATGAATGCATGGATGAGATCATGTCTATCCTTGCACAAAAATTGGTGATGTGAATGGCGTATGTTATATTCGAAGAAGCTATGGGACATTAAGGGGGTTTGAGGGTTTCCATTATGGTTGTTTGCTTGCAAAGTGGGATGAGAGTTTAATGATGAAGGATGGTTCAAATGAACATGTGAGAGAGTATGCACACATGTATGCAATAAGAATACAATAGAAAGGATGTTGTATAATTACCTACATTGAGGAAAGATCAAAAAGAAAAAGAGTATTTCTTCCTAGTTAAAGAAAAAGTAAAAGGGACAAACATTTAAAGGCATGTAAATGTAAAAAATGAATGTAATAACAAGTAATGTGCGATGTAAGTAGTAGCATGAATAAAAGGATCTATATTAAAGGGAAAGCGTGAAGTTAAAGAAAAAACATGCAAAGTATTGAAAGAAGGTTAACTATGGAAAACATGTGCAAAACAATAAAGAGTAGTTGTACGAAGGCTATTATGTAAAACAAAAACGAATTGAAGGGATGAATATTATAATTAAAAATGTTATTAAATAAGGAAAATGGTGACAATACCATAGGTACATAAATGAATTAAATAACAATTATGGAAAACTAAGTTGAAAGCACTTTTATTTTGGTGGTACAATAGAAGAGGAATTGGTTGTTTTAAAAGGTAGAAGTACACACAACCTAATGTTTTTCAATCAAAGAGAAAAAATTGAACACTATATGGTAAGAAAGCATAAGTAGACATGTATAGAGAAACAAAGAACGACACATTAAGTCCATAATATAAATATTAAATAATAACAATATAAATATTAAATAATAACATATAACTTTGTTAGTTAGGATGAATTAACTTTGTTGGTTTGTTTGTAAGGATGCAATAACATGTAATATCAATACTCAAAGTAAATAATATAAATATTATATAATAACATATAACTTTGTTAGTTAGGATGAATTAACTTTGTTGGTTTGTTTGTAAGGATGCAATAACATGTAATATCAATACTCAAAGTAAAGAAGAATATTATAAGTGATGTATTAGTATCAAACACAAAGCATGAAAAAAAAATAGACGATAGTGAAAAATTGCAAGTTATGTAAACAAGAAAGTATATATAAGGGAAACATAAAGCTTAAGTATGACATAAATAGTAGTGCAAGTGGAGTCTGATTGTTTACATTGAAGCCACATATGTAAAGGAATTGACTAGAAAAGGTAAATTATTACAAAAATGGAGTGAGTAATCATATGTTTTCATCCCTCTATGCTTGTTAGAGTTTGGTAATTACTATAATCAAAAGTTATATATTGTCTGTGAGGACAAGATCCTTTGCACATATGAGTAAAACCTTCAATTGAGTTGTGTCCATGAAAACCAAATATGTAAAGGAGTGAAACACTTTAATTATATAGTTACAAAAAATGAAGGTAATAATAACATGTATGCATCCCTCTATGCTTGTTTGAGCTTGCTAATCAAATGAATCAAAATCCTATTCCCATCTTAAAAATCCAAGTCATCTTATATCATGACTATGAGATTCAATTGATGTGTGCCTTTAAATCTTTCCACTTTAGCGGAGAGTGTGAAAATGAAATGTTTCCATTCAATTTTGGAAATGATTTATTTGATGGAATTGGGATCATAAGAAAGAAAGTGCAAGTCTTTATCACTAATTCCCATTAACTCAGTGGTTGGATCCTCAAAACAAATAATAGAATCAAGTGCTCCATTGTGTATTAGATAAGGTAGATGAAATGTTAAAAGAAAGATGCGTTGAAAAGAAACAATGTACCATGTATGTGTAAAAAAGTGGAATGGTAAATGTGTTCATTTTAAGCAAATCGAATAGTTATTAGTATAAAAGATAGAGTATACGTAAAGCAGTTTTGTTTAGTTTTTTTTCTATGAACAATTGCTAGTAGGAGCACAGTGGTACCATTTATAGTTTTAAAAAAAAATACACGCACGGAAGTGGAATGGTAGGATTTGTTCCAGTAGGAATCTCAAGTAGCATGTGATATTAAAAATTTAATCAAATTAAAGTAGAATGTTACAAGAAATATGTTTATGGAAATCTGATATAATCTAGTGTAGATGTAAACATATTGATATGTGGTTGTTGTTTCAAGCAAGGACTGAATGTTTGCTCTCTATTGCACAGAAGATGAAAACCTAAATTTTATTTGTTGCACATGGTAAAGGCCAATGGAAAGTAAGTACCAATAGTAGGTGAAGTGAAATCTTAAAAAAAAAAAGTAAATGAAGTAAAAGAGTGAAGTTGTGAACTTAAAATGAAGGCCAAAAGATGAAGTTGGAGTTGAACTTGTGTAGGTAGAAAATGGAACTTGTTGAGATCTGTATAGTTAGGAACATTAATGAAAACATTTTTAGCAATTTGGAAAAAGGAAAACTGGGAAAGCTGAGAACTACTTACATATGAGAGGAGAAACGGTGGCAACGCTTTGGAATGGAGCAAGGCCTATGCTTATTTCCTTCTAATGGCATTGGTATTGTCCTTCATTCTTGTTAATTGATCAAACATAAAACCAAGAGAGCTATGAATATCCTTTAGGAAAGGCACCCAAGATAATGCAATGAAGTTTAGAACTTGCCATTCAAAAGTACCCAATGTCTATTGTAGATTTTGGTAACATCATGCCTTGTGAATTATGTATTGTTAATGCCCATGCCATCTTTGGTAGGATTTGAGTGCACATGGACCTTTCTATAGGTAGAATTAGAAAAAAAGTAGGATTGTCGAGATCCCATGGAGGGCTAAGGTACTTATGGAATTCAACAACCAGAAATGTTGGAATATATCGAGTTTTATGGCCATCTTTGTAGAAAATGGAGATAATTTGGTTGAGTGAACCATGAACAAGGCCACTTGAAACCCATAAATTAGATGTTTGCACAATTTTTTGGTCAGTGTAGAGAAAAAAATTTGGCTCCAATTTTTCATCTTCAACCATAGAGGGAACATGAGTGTTGCTATTCTCGACGATGGAGAGTGCAATTAAAATGTTTAAAAACTTAAGTATATGATGATTACGAAGTGTAGCTAGTTTGTTGGTTACAAATAAGTGAATTGAGGCATAGAAAGTAGACAATTCATTTTGAAAAAAGAATGGGCATGTTATTGACATGAGAAGGTCCCAATCCTCAAGCGAAGGATCTGCATTACATAGGTTGCGAAGGATGTTCCTAAAGGTGATTTATGGAGGGTCATCTCCATGTTGGAGAAAGACATTTTCTATGCTTACTACCATCTTGAAGGTGAACTCGAGTGTGATTCCATGCAATAATCAGACATATAATGGAATGTCCTTGAAAAGTGGCAATTGGGTGAGGTATCCAACACTAATAATTGAACGACCACCAAAATCAATGTTTCTGTGATGAGGAAATGCTTCTTTAAGATGTTTTTCTATGTTAGAGAAAAAATTTGGGTCTAAGAATCTCATTTCATGAATGAGAATGCAATGCATATGTTGAAGGTATTCTTGGAGGCTTTAAAGAGAGTTTCCTTCTAAAGGAAAGAAATATTTTATTGGAATATGTAGGGAAGAATGGATTGTATATTCTTGGATGTTGAAGCAAACGACACCATTGGGGGAAAGAAATAGTAATGGGTTTTGAATGAATTTAGTGTTTGATGAAAGAGTTTGTCAAATGCACCCAATCAAGTATGGTTTTATCGTACCTATTGTACCTTGTATGATAATTCTAAGAGGAAGTTTGGTATCTATGTTTGTGGAATGTGTAACTATAATGGAGAGATATTTCATTTATTGGGGAAAATTATTGTAGAAGTGGGTGTATTGGAATAGGATGGTTCTGGAACTGGGTGGTGCGAACAAATGTTTTCGATGAAGTGGCTAGCAGTTTCTTACAAATTGAAGAATATGGAAGTATCATTCCAATTATGGTTGTTTTCAAATTCATGAAGGCCTATCATGGAAATTCGCTTATTTAGATGTTGTTGGTAGGGTGTAGTTGAAAGAGGATATTCTATTCATCCAAGTCCATGGGGTGTGGTATTTGTATTTCAATAATATGAATGTTTTATTGGGTAATGGGGAGAAGATCAAAGGAGTTGTAGTCAACATGCCAGTGAATGTATGTTTGTTTGAATGCTTCCCTGTTGATATTGATCACCTCATTAGAAGTGCATAGGAACAAATGTATATTACAAAACATTTTGTAGAGCATAATTTAAGTCCTACAGAAATCTATGTAAGAGGGTGAATCTAGAGCATGTGTTGTAGAGTATTGTGGAAGGACACAGACAATGGAAGTAGGGTTTCTTAATTTCCATTGCTTTTATTTATGATGAGCATCATATGACCATTGGCATGTATCATTAATAAGGAGCATGGAATCTAAAAAGGGTGGGTGCAAATCATATGCATCAATGAAGTTAGATGATTGCAAAGGTATTTTTCTAGTTTCATTCATTAAGTGATAGTAAATTTTTCAGTTGACATTCAAGGAGAAGAAAGGGAAACTACTAATTGTGAGGGGTAGTTTTTAAAACATAAGTTAGGTTTCTTAGGCTCCGATGTCACATTCAATGAGTGTTTCGATAAGGAATTTTTGAATTGTAACAAAGGAAGGATTAAGTGGAGGTGCGATATGGACTATTTTGAGAAGAATATGATGAAATATTTCAAAAAACATTATACTTCAAATGCATACTTTGCAATGTACTTCTAAACTGCATGGAGGGAGAGAATTGGTTGGAAGTCAATATTTGTATGCCATAATGGAAGGATAGAAGGGTTGTTTCTATTTAAATTATCAACATTACTACGGAGGTAGGCTTTCATGGGAAAGTGTGTCAATGAAAAACAAAGAGGAGGAATGAAAGTACCATGGTGATTTATAATGGCATGCAAATCATTTTCCTTCTTTTGTAGGAAAAATATTTTTGTGCACTTTGAGTGTCATTGAATGAAGTTGACTAGTTATACATAGTCATGAAGTGGATTGTTTCCAAGAATGGCATCAGTCATTGGCAAGCAAGGATCATTTGTAGAAGAACAAGGAATGAAAGGGTGTACAAGAGTGGGTTCTTGAGGGATCCAAGTGGAAATGAAATGGATAAATGATTCCATATTTGTTGATATTTTAAGTGCACTAACCCATTCCATATTGTCCATAGAAGGTGCAAGTTCCAACCATGCGAAACCATGAATATGAATAGAGCCTACATTTTACCATTCATACATAACAAAATGGTAGTATTGTTAGTGAGTGATGGTGAAATAAGAAAAATAAAATAAAGTAGAAAGGAGGGGAATAAATTTAAACCCACACCAGTGGTCCTTTGAATGGATATGTTTTACCAAGATATCCTTGTGAATGATTGTAAATCTATGGTGCATGTAAAGTGAATCCAACTGCAAGTTGGAGACAATATTCTAGTTTCATCAGGCTTGTTATTTGCTGGAATATTCCAAGGGTGTGTCAGGAATGATTGCATGGAGTTTTAGAAAAATAGGATCACAACACAATAATAACAAACAATAAACAATATACAAATAATAAAACACATTACAAGAGAGACACATATATAGTGTGGTTCACCTAATATGGGATACGTCCACACAGAAATTGTCAGTACTGTATTATACCACCTAGCAAAAAAAATGAATGGATACAACCTGTGACAAACCCGTTGCACTTCCTCTTCACTCTCTCACAATCTCTCTCACACAAACACAGAGACTGATTTTACAATGCAACAATACAATACACAATCGTATTACAATGCTTTCGTTTTATAGGGGAATTACCATGGGAACCTAACAAAAGTCACCCAATAACATGGGCCCATAAACTTCTAGCCAACAAACATCCCAAAAAATTATTTCGGGGGAGAACCCCCAGACCCATGCGGGGGGACACCCCCCTGCTTGGATGAGTGTATAGCAAAACTAGGGTATAAACACGACTGAACAATAACATCTCTAAATCTGGAATATTAGGCTCCACAACCAACAATCTCCCACTTGGATATTGATCACAACAACTACACTTGCTGGACTATTCTTTGAACCTTAGACTTGGGAAATATCTCTTCTTCATCTTCATCCTTGAAGGCCAACTAAAACCGAGCAGGAATTCAGTTACTCTATAGTTACTATATTTTTCAACATATCTGTTGGATTTTTGCTAGTATGTATCTTTTCCAACTTTAATAGTTCATCTTCTAGAACATATCTCATGAAATGGTACTTCAGCTGTATATGTTTAGTTTTCGAATGAAAGGTTAAGCTCTTTGTAATATGATAGGCACTCTGTGTATAACTATACAACCTGTTATTTTCTTGCTTCTTACACAATTCCTCCATGAACCTATGCAATCAAATCATCTCTTTACTAACCTCTGTAGCAGCAGTATACTCTGCTTCATTGTTGAAAGTGAAACAACCTTTTGTAGTTTTGAAATACAACTTATCGGTGTTCCACCTACAGTAAAAATATACCTTTTTTTCTCCTCCTATTGTATTTATCACCTATAATATCTGCATCAACGTATCCTTGTAGAACAGTGTTGGAAACTCCAAAACATAATGCATGATAAGTGGTACCTCTCAAATACTTTAGAATCCACTATATTTCCTTCAAATTCTCTTTACCTAGATTGTTCATATACATGATCTCAACTCCCATTGTATGTGCAATATCTAGTCATGTACACACCATGACATACATCAAGCTACCAACTGTTGATGAATATGAAACCTTTGACATGTATTCTATCTCTTACTATGTCTTGGGACACATCTCCTTACTTAGTTTGAAATGGTTGGCCAAAGGTGTATTAATTGGTTTCACATTATGCATTCTAATCCTCTTCAACACCTTTTCTATGTGCTCACCTTGAGACAATGTCAATTTGTGATTTTTCCTATCTCTTGTTATTCTCATACCAATCATTTTCTTTGAAGCACCCAAATCCTGCATTGCAAATTATTTAGATAGTTTCATTTTGAGAACATTTATATCATGCATGTTAGACCATGCAACAATCATGGCATCCACATACAACAGCAAGATAATATATCTTCCATTATCGATCCTCTTAAAATAAACACACTGGTCAGAATGGAATCTATTATAACCTTGTTCTTTCATAAACTTATCAAATTTTAAATACCACTTCCTTGGAGATTGCTTCATTCCATACAAACTCTTCTTCAACCTACAAACCAAATTGTCCTTCCCTTTGACCTCATACCCGTGTGGTTGATGCATATAAATATCTTCCTTCAAATCCCCATTGAGAACAGTTGTTTTTACATCTAACTTCTCAAGATGCAAATCTCCTGCTACCACTAAACTTAAAATAGTCCTAATTGAAGTCATTCTAAGAACATGAGAAAATATTTTATCAAAGTCTATACCTTTATTTTGTGCAAACCCCTTTGCAACAAGTTTGGCCTTGTACTTCTTCTTTCCTCCATATTCTTCATTCAACTTGTAAACCAATTAATTCTGCAATGCTCTTTTTCCTACAGGAAACTCAACCAATTCCCAGTTCTAGTTTCTTATAAATGAGTTCATATCCTCATTCATGCATTGCTCCCACCTCTTTCTATTTTCCACCTACATTGCCTCTTCATAATATTCTGATTCACCATAATCGATCATCAATAAATAATACAGTGTAGGAGAGAATCGTTCAGGGGGTCTAGTTAACCTATTAGATCTTCTTACATTTGTAGGAGTTTAAGGTACATGTTGTTTTTCTCTATTTTTTGGTATCTTTGGAACTTCATTTTATTTGATTTTATCAAGCACTATGTATTATGTGTTTTCCTTTTCCTCTTTATTTCCCTATAACTAATATTTGCACATAACCTTTTCATTAAATACTACATTTCTACTCCTAATGATTTTGTGATTTTCATAATCCCATAAGAGATAACCAAAATAATCAATACTGTATCCAATAAAGGTACATTTCTTGGATTTATCCTCAAGCTTTGTTCTATTCTATTTATCAATATGGGAAAATACTTCACAACCAAAGGTTCTCATAAATGACTAGTTTAATTTTTTACCTATCCATGCCTCCTCTAGGATACCACCATCCAAAGTGCTTGAAGTCCCTATGTTTATTAAGAAAACATCAGTATCTATAGCATCATCCCAAAATTCTAAGGGAAACCCTGCATGCAATATCATACACCTTGCACACTCCATGATCAATGATCATTCTATTCATCCTTTCTAACACACCATTTTCTTATGGTGTTCTAGGATTGTCTTCTCTCTATGAATCCCATTGTATGAATAGTAAAAATCAAACTCCTTGTTGTAGTATTCAACTCATGTATTAGATCTGAGAAATTTCAATTTGTTTCCTGTCTCATTCCAAACCAAATCTTTGCACTTATTAAGAGTAGCAAACACATCATATTTCTATCTAATACAATAAACCCAACTTTTTCTAGTTGCATCATCAATAAAAGTAACATAATAACGAGAGACATCGAGATATTGTACCTGAGTCGGTCCCCATACATTTGTATGCACAAGCTCTAACATTTCACTCTTCTTATGTTTTCCAACCTTGAGAAATATAACTCTCTTTTGTTTTCCATAAACATAGTCCTCACATAATTCCAAACTTACATGCTTCAGATATCAAAGCAATTTCTTTGAGCGAAGAACCTACATCCCCTTCTCTCTCATGTGGTCAATACTATGATGCCACAACGCTGCACATGTTTCTATGGAATCTACAAACATAGAATAATTAGTATTATGAGGGAATAAATACAATGTACCTATTCTATCTCCTTTTGTTTTTAGCAATTCTCCTTTAGTCATTTTCCACCACGTTTTTCCAAATGTATACAAACAAACGTTATCTCCCAACATCCCTGTTGATATCAGATTTAATTTCATAGAAGGAATATTCCTGACATCTTTTATAATCCATTCATTTATATTATTTAACTTGGTATGTACCTTACCCATTCCAATGATTTTACATGGTTCATCTTCCCCCAATAAAACATGTCCAAAATCACCTGGAAAATAATCATGAAAGAATATCCTAAGGGGTGTAGCATGACATGAAGCCATTGAATATACTACTTAGTAATCACTAGTATTATCTAATGCAAGAATCAAAGCATCTTGTAACACATCACCTGCTACATTTCCTTCCTAAGTAGTATTGTGTTGCTCGTTTCCTTTATTATTTGGATGTCTAAAGTATTTCTTCAGATGTCCTCTCTTACCACATTTTCAACACTCTATCTTTCCTAGTCTGGACTTGGATCTATCCTTTCTAGACTTGTTGTGATTACTCGGGATCCTTCCTTATCCCTTTGTCTTCCCCTACTCTCCATGGTAAACGCTTTACCTGATGTCTCACCTATGATTTTTCTTCACATTTCCTTGCTAAGAATAACACCAACAACATCATAAAATTTAAGAATGTTTGAACCAAGGACAGAGTTACTTACACCCATTACTAAGCCATGCCATCTTTCTGGCAATGAACACGAGATTAGAAGAGCCTTAACCTCATCATCAAAGTTTACTTTTACATAACTTAGTTGACTAATAATCCTATTAAACTCATTTAAATGGTCAGCAACATATCAACATTCTTACATCTTCATATTAAATAAATTCTTCATTAAAAATACCTTGTTCGAAGCCGAGAGTTTTTCATAGAGCTTCATCAATGCGCTCATCACACCCTCCCTTGTCTTTTCTTTTGAAATATTGAAAGACATTGACAAAGCCAGGCATATTTTTATTGTTCCCAGTGCCTTTCTGTAAAAAAACCTTCCATTATTCATACTTCATAGCCGTCATTTGTTTTGTTTTTCCTCCCAATGGTAGGTATAGATCCATCTGGTACAAATATTCCTCCATTTGCATCTTCCATAACTGGTATTTTTGGCTGTTAAATTTATCGACACTAAAATTTCCTTCTTCTACCATTTCTCCCACTCAAACCAAGAACCCTACTTCCTATGAGTTTTCTAGCCAAATAGGCCTTTTTGCTCTGATACCAATTGTTAGAAAAATTGGATCATAGAGCAATAAAAATAAACAATAAACAAGATGCAAGTATTAAAACACATTAGGAGAGAGACACAAATATCACATGGTTCACCTAGGTATAAAATTGAGCACATAGATCTATGGACCAACACACAACTCACAAGATAGATCAGACAATTTTACTCCAAAATTGACGAATCAAACAGTGCAAAAATGGCTTGCAACTGTGAATGATTTCATTAATCAAAAGTAATTGGATAATTAAATACAATGTAATACACTAGTATTGATAACCAGTTAATTCAAATGCATGAGAGAGGAATTCTAATTGATTGACTCTACCTAAATGCATGGATAACTAACTCTACCTAACTGCATGGATAACTAGACATGTCTAAATCATTATCAGAGCTCAACTAGTTAGCCCTATTTTCCTCAATTAGTGCACCAGTGAGTTAGAATCAGTTAACTGGCCTAACTGAATGTGGTAGGTGAGGAATTGTGCCTTACCACATGCAATCAATCAATGACCGGCTCTAACTAAATGTAACTGGATGTAACTGAATGTAACTGACTCCTAAATAGGATTAACTAGTCACTAACTGAAATCAACTGAAGGAGGTTGGTTCCAACATTCCCATTGGATCCTAAATTGTAGGGATTGATCTAGGAGGCTCCTAAACTGATACATGCAAGTGCATCCTGTGGCAGTTAGCCTTAATTAGTGTTCCCCACACTCTAGTAACTAGTACATGTGTCCCAATTAGGCCATGTGGACCCAATGATGCTAGTGACTAAATATAGACTAAAAGACTCCTAATTTAGACATGATTGAAAAAATTGGACAAGGGAGGATTATAATNTGGTGTAGCGAAGTAGCATGCATGATGTTCTGTGCATAGGTATCCTGGGCCCTGGAATGTAGACTTCTCCATCTTCTCCCAAAATGATGATTGAAGGAAGGAGGAATGTAACCTTTGCCTCTTTTTGGATGAAGAGGTGTATGATCCACTCTATTCTTCTGAAATTAGTTTAGATGATCAAACCTTGCCATGTAGCATCTCAAAGGGAGTTTTTTGCATCTCTTTGAAGGAGTTGATGTTGCATGACATAGCGCAAGTTTCTTTGTATTCTATGTGTCATATGGATTTCCAGTCATCTTTCTAGCTTCCTGCTTAGGAGTAGGGACTAGATTTGGATCTGAATCACCCTGAATCTCAATCTCATAAACTGATACAATTGGTTCTGCAATACTAGTGGAAACTACAAAAGAACTAGATGGAATTTTTTTACCTCCCGTTTCAAGTGGTGGATGAGAGTGCACTGGTTCTGAAAATGGAAAGAGGTTTGAGAACTCATATGCCTTGGAGGCATGCTTTGTAGCACCCTTCGCTATGATGTTTCCAGTAGAGATATCTGTGATCTCCACCGAGTTAGGAACAAATATCACTCTATTTGTAGGGCCAGTGTGAGTCATCTGGTATACAGATAACATATTTGCAGCTAAGGATGACACATAAAGAATGTCTTTGAACCATGTTCAAGCTTGATTGAACCCTTCCCTTTGGCTCGATTTTGGATGTTATTACCCATCTGAATACTAGGGCCATCGGAATACTGTAAGGAAAAGAATGATTATCTGGATACAACCATATGATTGGAAGCTTCTAAATAAATTAGTAAGGCATGTGTTGTTGAAAAGCTAGCCTTCAGTGCATGGAATCTCTCATCATGTTCTTCAGTTTCTTCTCTATGGTCAACCTTCCTTGTGCCAGCAAGTACAATGATGTTATGTTTCTATAGAAGAGCAGCCATTTCATCAATTGTTCTTCTCATACAAGATATTTCTGGATGAAATCCCCTTCCATAGTAAGAACAAAGAGTCTTTCCTTTTCCATTCTTCTTGCTTCTCCTTGAACCAATGGACTGATCTGACTCATCTTTCTCTACAGGAAAATCATTATTTTTCTTCCCCTTACCATTCGTATCCTTAAGTCCTCCCGCAACCAATTCTTGATCTTTGGAAGATCGAATGATACCCATTTGGATCAACTTGTCATGCTCATCAGTGAGATATTCAATGAAGGAATTAAGAGTAGGCATATTCGAATTTGGAGTAGTGATCTTCCCTCAATCAAAGGCTAATACAAAGACTGAGTAGTTTGCACCAATTTTTGAGAGGATGGAAAGGATTAGTTGATCATCCTCCTTCTCAACCTTGCACAGCTTCAACTGGAACACCAGGTGCTTGAATTTGGTGAAGAAATCATTCAGAGTTTTGAAGTTGGCTAGATGAAGAGAAATCATCTCATTCTCTAGCTGATAGATCCTCAGGTCATCCTGCTTATCAAACAAGGAAGAAATCTTATCCAAAAACTCCTTGGGAGTCTTCAATATATTAATGTGGAAGAGAATATATCTAGAGATTGAGAGGCACAAGCATCCATATGCTTCATCAAGCCTATTCCAGTATTTTTCTTTGTCAACATAATGAACCGACTCTACCTCTGTCTCCATTGTGAGTCTGAAGAGTCTTTTGGAGTGAAGTTGTATCTCCATGTCCTCCTTCCACTGGTGGTAGTTGAAAGTAGTGAGAATCTCCATTGGAGGGGCCATTGTGAATGCAGTGAAGGAGACTGAGCTATGGTAGAAAATGCAGTGAAGGAGACTAAAAAACATCTAAATCACACAATCAAACAAACAATGTAAGTTCTACAGCCTACACTTTTGGAATTTTCTTCACACCCAACTTAGTTAATCAAGAAATCTTGATCAACAATTCCTTTGCTTAGGATTTATGTGGTAAATTCTTCGCTTCTGGTGAAGTGCTGGAATGAGCAATTTTTTGGTCAAAGTATGAATTTGTAGTAGGAAAAGTTCCTTTTCATGAACAGGCTCCGATACCATATAAAATTGAGCACATAGATCTATGGACCAACACAAAACTCACAAGATAGATCAGACAATTTAACTCAGGAATTGAATAATGAAACAGTGCAAAAATGGCTTGAAACTGTGAATGCTTTCATTAATCAAAATTAATTGGATAATTAATTACAATGTAATACAATGTTACTATAACCATTCAATTCAAATGCATGAAAGAGGAATTCGAATTTATTGACTCTACCTAACTGCATGGATAACTGGACATGGTGAGGAATTGTGCCTTCCCACATGCAATCAATCAATGACTGGTGCTAACTAAATGGAATTGTATGTAACTGACTCCTAACTAGGCTTAAATAGTCACTAACTGAACTCAACTGAAGGAGGTTGGTTTTGAAACTCCCAGTGGATCCTAAATTGTAGGGATTGATCTAGGAGGATCCTAAACTAATGCATGAAAGTGCAGTTAGTGGAATTTAGCCTTAATTAGTGTGCCCCGCAATCTAGTAACTGGTAAATGTGTCCCAATTAGGACATGTGGTCCCAATGGTGCTAGTGACTAAATATAGACTGAAAGACGCCTAGATTCAGACATGATTGACCAAATTGGACAAGGAAGGATTATAATCGTATTGTTACTAGTGCCTTTCTACCAAAAACCTTCCATTATTCATACTTCATAGTCGTCAGTTGTTTTGTTTTTCCTCCCAACGGTAGGTATAGATCCATCTGGTACACATAGTCCTCCATTTGCATCTTCCATAGCTAGTAGTTTTGGACGTTAAATTTCTCGACACTAAACTTTCCTTCTTATGCCATTGCTCCAACTCAAACCAGGAACCCCTACTTCCTATGAGTTTACTAGCCAAATAGGCCTTTTTTCTCTGATACCAATTGTTAGAAAATAGGATCGTGGAGCAATAACAATAAACAATAAACAACATGCAAATATTAAAACACATTACAAGATAGATATGGATATAACGTGGTTCACCCAAGATGGGATACATCCACATAGAAATTGAAATTCCTTTATTATTATACCATCTAGTAAAATCAAGGGATACAACCTGTAACAACCTCGCTACACTTCCACTTCACTCTCTCACGGTCTCTCTCACACAATCACAACAATTGTTTTACAATGCTAGAATACAATACAAGGACATATTACAATCAATTCCTTTTATAGGAGAATTACCATGGGAAAATACCAAGGGTCACCTAAAAACATGGGCTCGCAAACTCTTGGTTAAAAAACATCCAAAAAAATTATTTCAGGGGCATTGCCCCCGCATCCCCCTACTGGGACGAGTGTACAGTAAAACTAGGGTACAAACACGATTGAACAATAACATCTCTGAATATGGAATATCAGGCTCCACAATCAACATGGTGTCAAGCCATTTAGTGTCAACTACACTCAAATTATAGAAAACATTTGGACAACCAAGTTGAAAATCATGTATGTAAATTTATGCCTTTCTTTGTGCCAAAAGTATATTGTTCCTTGGAGGGAGGCACCGAAACGCATAAGTTGTTCAACTAGTTTGAATTCTGGTGATTGTTCCAAGTGAATTTTAAGCTCAACAATTGTAGTAAAAAAAGTGTCGTCAATCTTTTTTCAGAAATTTTAAATTTGTTGTGATATTGTGATGGAGCATCATGAGATTATAAAGGTAGTGGTGAAAGTGTGGGTTGTTTCCAAATCGATTATCATGGTACCTTAATAAATGATATGCATAGTATTGAATCTAAACAATATTAAACCATGGTTGTTTGAGAATTTCAAACCATATTGGAAACAATGTGGCAAATTCCATAGAGAAGAGTCCCTCTTTGTTATACTCATTGATTGGTGACAATCCAATAGGAGGCTTATCAATTGAAGTTTGTGTTTGGTGCTCTGGTGATTGCAAGTATATGTTTATTTGTTGGATCTCTATATGATTATTAGGGACAATCGCTACAAAATACGAAGCATGGATTTCATTTGGATCATCGATAAGAGTGTGGGAGGGGTTTTAATGTTTAAGGGTATGGGTGAAAATGGAGAAGAAAACAATGAATGGCGAAGTAAAGTGGAAACATTAATAGAGGAAGGTGGCAAAGTTAGAAGTGCATTTTGGTCAATGTCGACATCCTTATAATGTGGTTCATTTGCGAGTTTGTACTCCAAGGTAGAAAACACATGAGATCAATTGACAATAAAATCATGAGAGTGTTGGTTGAAGCTCTTGTGTGTTACAATAAGAATGTCCAAGTCATGGATATGATAAGGAAAGCAATTAGAAATATATGAAATGTCTTGAGGGAATCTTATTATATGGTCATTTTATTTGTATTTGCCGCTGCATGCATGGGTTACTTGAAATATCAGGTTGACACATGCTATTAGCATCTCCACCACATGTGTCAGAACAAAAAGGGCGTGAAAAAGGGCACGGGGTGTTTGATCGGAATCCATGTTGTTCCAAATGGAGTGGAAGTGTCCATTTTTTTCATAATTAATGCATCTAGAGCAAGTATGTTGATTGATTGATTATGTAGAAGCGATATCTAGGATAGGGTTCCTTACATATTTAACATGAATGCATGAATGAGATCGTGTATATCCTTGCACGAAAATTGGTGATGTGATTGGGGTATGTTATAGTCGAAAAATATTTGGGACAGTAAGGGGGTTTGATGGATTCCATTATGGTTGTTTTATTGCAAAGTGGGATGAGATTTTAATGATGAAGGATCGTTGAAATGAACATGTGAGGTGCTAACTTCAGTATGGCTAAAGGGAAGTAGAGACTCTTGGTTTTATTTTATAAAAACATGGGTAGAAATAGGACATGGGTTGAATGAACCATTTGAAATTCCATGTCACACATCTCTCCATTGGGTGTTGATGGCATCTTTCTGTGTTCAATAAAGATGGCACCTGTGTGCATTTATGTGTTCTTTGTTAGATGCATGATATGCATTGGCTTGATCCTTTTTGCAAGGAAGAGACATGTAGAATTATTTGAGAGAGAGCATGTACACATGTATGCAAAAATAATACAATAGAAAGGATGTTGTATAATTATGTGCATTGAGGAAAGATCAAAAAGCAAAAGAGTATTTTTTCCTAGTTAAAAAAAAAGTAAAAGGGACAAAAATTTAAAGGCATGTAAACGTAAAAAATGAATGTACTAACCGGTAATGTGCGATGTAAGTAGTTGCATGAATAAAATGATCTATATTAAAGGGAAAGCATGAAGTTAAAGAAAAGACATGAAAAGTATTGAAAGAAGGTTAACTATGGAAAACATGTGCAAAAGAATAAAGAGTAGTTGTACGAAGGCTATTATGTAAAACAAAAATGAATTGAAGGTATGAATCTTAGAATTAAAAATGTTAGCAAATAAAGAAAAATGGTGACAGTAGCATAGGTACATAAATGAATTAAATAAAAATGATGGAAAACTAAGTTGAAATCACTTTTATTTTGGTGGTACAATAGAAGAGGAATTGGTTGTTTTAGAAAGTAGAAGTACAAACAACGTAATATTTGTCAATCGAAGAGAATAAATTGAACACTATATGGTAATAAAGCATAAGTAGACATGTATAAGGCCATGATATCAATATTAAATAAGAACATGTAACTTTGTTAGTTAGGATGAATTAACTTTGTTTGTTTGTTTGTAAGGATGCAATAACATGTAATATCAATATTCAAAGTAAAGAAGAATCTTATAAGTGGTGTATTAGTATCAAACATAAAGCATGACAACAAAATAGATGATAGTGAAAAATTGCAAGTTATGTAAACAAGAAAGTATATATAAGGGAAACATAAAGCTTAAGTATGACGTAAATAGTAGTGCAAGTGGAGTTTGATTCTTTACATTGAAGCCGCATATGTAAAGGAATGGACCGGAAAAGGTAAATTATTAAAAAAATGGAGTGAGGAATCATATGTTTGCATCCCTCTATGCTTGTTAGAATTTGGTAATTACAATAAGCAAAAGTTATATATTGTTTGTAAGGAAAACATTATTTGCACATAAGAGTAAAACCTTCAATTGAGTTGTCTCCATGGAAACCACATATGTAAAGGAGTGGAACGCTTTAGTTATACACTTACAAAAAATGAAGGAACTAATAAAATGTACGCATCCCTCTATGCTTTTTGGAGCTTGATAATCAAAGGAATCAAAATCCTACTCCCATATTAAAAATCTAAGTCATCTTATATCATGAAAATGAGATTCAATTGATGTGTACCTTTAAAGATTTCGACTTTAGTGGAGAGTGTGAAAAGGAAATGTTTCCATTCGACTTTGGAAATGATTTCTTTGATGGAATTGGGATTGGAATAAAGAAAGTGCAAGTATTTAGAACTAATTCCCATTAACTCAATGGTTGGATCCTCAAAAGAAAGAATAGAATGAAGAGATCCATTGTGTATTAGATAAGATACATGAAATGTTAAAAGAAAGATGCGTTGAAAAGAAAGTGCAATGGTAGGATTTTTTCCAGTAGGAATCTCAAGTAGAATGTGATATTAAAAATTTAATCAAATTAAAGTAGAATGTTACAAGAAATATGTTTACGGAAATATGATATAATATAGTGTAGATGTAAACATATTGATATGTGGTTGTTGTTTCAAGCAAGGACTAAATGTTTTCTTTCTATTGCACTGAAGATATAAACCTAAGTTTTATTTGTTGCGCATGGTAAAGGTGAATGGTAAGTAACTACCAATAGTAGGTGAAGTGAATTATAACAAAAAAAGGAGTAAAGGAAGTAATGAGTGAAGGTGTGAACTTAAAATGAAGGCCAAAAGATGAAGTTGGAGTTGAATTTGTGTAGGTAGAAAATGGAAATTGTTGAGATCTATATAGTTAGGAACATTAATAAAAACACTTTTAGAAATTTGGAAAAGGGAAAAGTGGGGAAGTTGAGAAGTACTTACATATGAGACTAAGTGATTAGAGGAGAAATGGTGGAAACGCTTTGAAATGGAGCAATGCCTATGCTTTTTTCCTTCTTATGACATTGGGATTGTCCTTCATTCTTGTTAATTGATCAAACATAAAACCAAGAGAGATGTGAATATCCTTTAGGAAAGGCACCCAAGATAATGCAATGAAGTATACAACTTGTCATTCAAAAGTACCCAATGTCTATTGTAGCTTTTGGTAACATCATGCCTTGTGATTTATGTATTGTTAATTCCCATACCATCTTTCGGAGGATTTTAGTGTGCATGGACCTTTGTATATGGAGAATTAGAAAACAAATTAGGATTGTCAGGATCCCATGGAGAGATAATGTACTTATGGAATTCAATAACCATAAATGTTGGAACATATCAAGGTTTATGGCCATATTTGTAGAAAATGGAGATAATTTAGTTGAGTGAACCATTAACAAGGCCAGCCGAAAACCATAAATTAGATGTTTGCCCAATTTTTTGTTCAGTGTAGAGCAAAACTTTTGTCTCCAATTTTTCATCTTCAACCATAGAGGGAACATGAGTGTTGGTATGCTCGATGATGGAGAATGCAATTAAATATTTTAAAAACTTAAGTATATGTTATTATGAAGGGTATCTAGTTTTTTGGTTGCAAATAAGTGAACTGAAGTATGGAAAGTAGACAGCTCATTTTTAAAAATGAATGGGAAATTTCTTGACATGAGAAGGTACCAATCCTCAAGGGAAGGCTTTGCATTACACAGGTTGTGAAGGATTTTCCTAAAGGTGATTTGTGAAGGGTCATCTCCTTGTTGGAAAAATACATTTTCTAGGGTTACTATCATGTTGAAGGTGCACCAGAGTGCGATGCCATGCAGTGATCTGAGATATAATGGAATTTCCTTAGCGAGAGGCAATTGGGAGAGGTCTCCAACAAAAATAATTGAACGACCACCGAAAGGGATGTCTTGGTGATGAGGAAATGTTTCTCTGAGATGTTTATCTACGTTAGAGAAAAAATTTGGCCCTAATAATCTCATTTCATGAATGATAATGTAGTATGTTTGTGCTATAAATTGTTCCTATACTACAAAGGAACAAGCTAGTACAATCTCAGAACAAAAAACATAAATGAAATTGGTTTTTGTGATTTTTTTGGTTGGAAAGTTCATTAACAAGAAGGCAAATAACTAACAAACTGATAGAAACATTAAATCATGAAACAACATGAAAGACTGAGATATAAATGCATAAAATATAAATATAAACCATGAACATCATAATCACAAGACTACTTCTTTCCACAATGTATGGGCATTTACATGAATAAAAACATTAAACAATAAATCAAGTCATGAATTGAGTGATCAAACAGACCTTAAAAAAAAAAATAAAGAGGATAAAAATGGCTTATATGTATATGGATTAATATCAGTCATCAGCACTCACATGAGAGTTTAATAGTATCAGTTTGAACATACATCCCCCCAAAAATATTTATCTCTAATGCCCTTCTTTACAACAAAAATCAAACCCCCTTCCTATTCACTTTCTTACTTTTATCATTTACCAACTAAATTAGCTCTATAACTGTCATAACTGTCTTTTAGGTCTAAAAGTCAAAATAGTCACAAGAAGTAGTTGTATGTTAAATACAAAAAAAGCACACTATAACAAAGTAAAATACTTGACAACTGGCCACTGAATGGCATTCATAACTTCTTAGTTGCTTCTTCCAACATAGCGATCCCCTCCAATGCATGAGACTACTTCTTGCTTCGCTCCTGCTCTATTTCTAGACTTCTAACCCTATTTAACAACATTTCATTCTGCTTGCTTAACTTCTGAACTTGCTGGGTTAAATCTTCAGCTTGATTTTGGATTTCTCTTTTTCTCTTTAATGCATCTTTCAAGATAGCTATCAGTGCTTGATAGTGTGCATTAATGTCTTACAGGTCTTCTCTCGATATTCTATTGGTCATTACCAGCATGTCATTAGTTTCATTAAGAAACTCAATATGTGACTTATGTTGCTGCAAATTTCTCCTAAGTTTTCAACTTCTAACTCCATGTGCACCTCTTCATGCATTATAGAATCCTAGTTTGACAACCATGGGATGTCAGGTTTCTTAAAAATCAAATCATATTCCTATTTATCTTTCATTTCTTCTTGTACAAAAGAAAATTATGAAGCTATACCTTGTTCAGTAATAAAAGTAGTCTTCCCTTCTGAAGCTTTATGTCCTCCTTGAACTGGTTCTAATGAAACTAAATGATCCTCTTTAGTATAGTGTTGTTGTGAGTTCGAATCCTCTTCATTTTCCATATTTTCTTCACTGGAAGAATATTCAATGACTATAATCTTTTATTTTCCCAACTTAGGGTTTAAAATTCTCTTCATATTTAATCTGAGTTTGTTTGTAGGTATGGTTTTTGGCCTCCATTTCAACCCTTCCACCTACATAAAAGATTTTTTTTGTATATTTTCATTTGGAATTTGCAAAATGTCACCCTTTGAATCAGCTACAGCAGAAGCTTTAGTTGAGCATTCTTGTATACACATAGAACTATGATTTTGTTCTGTTGAACAAATATCTTCCTCTGGATTCAACTCAAATGCCTTCTCCATTTTTTCATCCTTGACAACATGATATTTTCCATCATCCAATACTTCCATTCCATCTTCATCAACAGACTCTTTGAATCCTTGAAATGAACTATTTTTATGAGTATTATCCTTCACTAGGTCTCCACCAGTCTCTTTTTTAAACCTTTTAACAAAACCAAATTGCTTATCGATCAAGCTTTTCTTTACTCATTTATCTTGTTCATTAGTAAAACCTGACCAGAATAAGAAGTGGTACCAACTCCTATTCTTCTTTTGCAAAACTGTACATATGATTAATTTTATCAAACCATGGTGAAAAACTAATTGGTGTGTATGCTCGAGATGTCCCCCGATTCTGTTTGACATCTTCTGGAGACTTTTAAGAGAAAGAAAGGCAAATTCATTTTTGACTGCTGATTCAAATGCTATAAAAATCTAATATGGTATTTGAATACTAATGCGAATTTGCCCTCACATGTAATATAACTTTGTACAGTACCAATAGCTTCCTTCCATTCTGGTTTGAAATTTTCCAAATGAACCCATTTTCCCCATTCTAGTCTTTCATTTCCTGGTAGTAAGAAGTCACTAGGGTCGAAACTAAAAGGAATCTTTTTAAACCACAATTCTCCATCTCTTGAGACACCCATAGCTTCAGCTATTAAATCCTCTGTTAAGTCAAACTTGAGAGTATCAAATGTTAGAGTATCGTTGATGAAATTATGGGCAAAATGATATGAAACCTTTGGATTGAAGCTAGTGATCTTCTCAAAGAAACTAAACCAACCTTCCATTCTAAATAATGTTGCACATTCTGGAAAATTAGTAGCCCAACTTATATCAATAGGCTCAAACCTGTTAATATTTCCACTCTTATCCATGTATATACTGTATCTTAGCTTGTGTACCTTTTGAGGAAACTTCAAAAATTTTAACCTACGTCTCTGCAACAATAAAACTCAAAACTGAACCTCAAAATCATCACAGTTGAAAAACCACAATTTTCTGAATCATATTCTCACAGCCTCATACATTATCATGATTATGGAATCGGGTTATGTACATGTGTCATGATGTTTTCAACAGGTGTCTGGAAAACCCCCATTATCCTTGACTGCAACGACCATGATAATCCACCGCTCTTCCCAATGATTTATGATTCCTGCAGAATTTTATTTCATAGATCCTGAATTCCGTGCTACAGGAATCTCCTCATGATATATTTACCCAAAGAACTCAAAACAAGGGTTAGACCTTGGAATAAAAATAATAGCATTTTCAGACTTTGAAATCCATATAATATATGATAAGCCATTAAGAGAAAACCTAAGAAAGACAATAAATAAATAAATAAAAGCAAACTATAACCTATAAAACCAAAAATGCATTTAAAATTATTAAAATATCAAACAAACTCAAAAATTAAATGTAAATAAAAAATGAACCTTTGAAAAACAACACACAAAGGCTAGGAACAATTTCTAGTATTAACATTTGGCTCTTGTTGAGGGATGAAATCCTCCATGTGAGGTTTCAAGGACCCGTAGACTAGTGCCTTCTGCCATCTAAACTGAAACTTTCCTGTAATTCTGTAAAAATTCCATTGGGAAATTGGAGTCTTTATTCAACTTATCTCACACCGATATGTACAATGAATGACAACTCTTTCACCTTCAGTAACTATAAAAGTATTTGAGGAATCGTCCATTCATTGGATTGGACAATTCTTCACCTTCCAGAGTCTGCAGTATGAAGGTATTATTTTCCAAAAAAATTGAAATTATAAAAGGACCTAGCCACAAATTGTCAAATTTTCCATGCTTACCCTTTTGCTCTTTTCTGGCATCCCATCTAAGTACCATGTCTCCACAAGAAAAATTATCTTCCTTTACCTTCCTGTAAAATCTTTCCTTAATATTTTTCCTGTAAATTTGAGTTTTTCCAGCTAGAGCTTCACGTTCCTGCTGCAATTCAATCAATGAGAAAATTCTTCTTTGAATATCATTAGGCTCTTCCTGACTATCCTGAAAAAAATTGATTACTGGAATACCTAATTGGATTGGAAAAATAGCATCAATACCATACACCAATTGAAAAGGAGATAAATCAATTGCTTTCTTGGTGGTTATTCTATCTTCCCAGAGTGCATACTTCAACATTGAATCGCAATATCTCTTGTTCTGACTTAACAATTTTCTAATGCTTTGAATGATATTTTTGTTAGTTGATTCTAAAAATCCATTCCCCTAGGGGTAATAGGGTGTAGAATGCTTTAGAACAATTCCATTTTGTTCAAAAAAAGCAACCATGGCCTTAGCATTATCATTCAATAACTTCTTAGGACAACCAAATCTACTCAGGATATTTTCTTGGATAAAGTCAATGATTACCTTATCAGTTTCATTCCGTATAGGAATGGCCTCCACCCACTTTGTGAAAAAATCAGTAACTGTAAGTATCCATTTTTTATTCCCAGAGGAAGCAGTATTGATCTCACTGATAAAATCCAGACCCCACTCCTAGAAAGGAGCATTTACCACAATGAGCTTCAAAGGTAAGGACACAAGTTTTTGTTTGTCAGCAAATTTTTTACATTGAATACAAGCCCTGACCTGCTGATAGACATCAGAAAACAAAGAGGGCCAGTAGTATCCAGACCTTATAATTTTATAAATTGTGGCTTTCCAATATTTGTGACCTCCACAAGAACCCTCATGTAATTCTGAAATGACCTCTTCAACCTCTCGTTTCTCCAAACATCTAAGTAACAATTCACCTAGATCTTTCCAATGTAATTGTTGATTTACTAGACAATATTTGGTGGCCTTCAATTTTAATGATATAGCTGCATTTTTATCCAAATGAACAGGACGCTGAAAATGCACTAAAAATGAACTATATAAGCATACTATTCTAATTCTACATATTTATCCATGATCTATTCTTTATCTTCCCCTGTTTGTAACTCCTCTTGTATTGATTGTCCTGCTATCAAATGCAGACCCAAGGCTTCACAATTTGAATCAGCTAATAGTTTTTCTAGGCCCTGTCCTTTCAGAAGCTTGGTAGTTTTAATCTCCACATCATATTCCATAATTTTTTCAATCCATTTCACCCACTTTCCTTCACTGTCTGGCTGAGTTAAAATCTCTTTAATAGCAGCATTAGGTACATAAGCAATAATCTTTGAATGCAGAATATAGATTCTAAAAAACTTCAATGCTTTTACCAATGAATATGCTTGTTTATCCAATGTACTGTATTTTAATTATGAATATCTAAGAGACTTGCTAAAGAAAGCTATAGGTTGCTCTAATCCATCTGCATTTTTCTGTAATAGAACAACAGCTACTGTGTCCTGAGATGTAAAAGAGAAAGTGAAAAAATATTTTGAAAATTTGGGGCTTACCAACATTGGTGCTTCTGTAAGGGTGTGTTTGATCTTCTCAAATGAAGATCTAGCTTCTGCTTTCCACTTCATCTCCTGGTCTTTTCTTAACATAGATGTTATTTGCTTTATTGTTTTAGCAAAATTTGGAATAAACCATCTCAGAAAATTTATTTTTCCAATGAATGACTAAACATCTTTCTTACTTCTTGGAAGACTGATTTTCAAAATAGCTTTGACTCTTTCAGGATCTATTCTATTCCATCTGCTAAAACTAGATGTCCTATGAGCTGACCCTCCTGAACAACAAAATGTGACTTCTTAGTATTTAATGACATTCCAAACTTCCTACACTTCAAAAAAGTTTGTTTGAGATGTTTTAAATGATCGTCATCATATTGGGAAAACACAGTTATATCATCCAAATAAATTACTATGAATTTTTCTTTTTCTCCCACCAAAGATATATCCATATCTCTTTGAAAGGTTGCACATTATTCATCAAACCAAATGGCATCTTGTTATACATAAATGTACCCCAAGGGTTAGTGAATGTTGTTTTCTCCCTATCATTTGGATGCATATCAATCTGATTGTAACTTGAGAATCCATCCACAATTTAAATTATCTGGGAACCTACTAATTTCTACAAAATTCGCTTAAACTTGGGCAGTGGATAATTATCCTTCAGTGAAGCTCTATTAAAATTGCAAAAATATACACATAACCTTATCTCTTCATTCTTCTTTCATACTGGAACTAAATTTTCCACCCAAGATGAGTATCTGAGTGGAACAATTATATTTTCATCCAATAATTTTTTGACTTCTTTGTCTATGACTGGAAATAAGGCTAGATTAATTCTTCTTAATTTCTATCTAAAAGGTTTCACATTTGGATTTAAAGGAAACTTATGCTGAATAAGGCTAGTATCATACGTTTTTAAATCCTCGTAAGACTAGGAAAAAATGTCAACAAACTCCTTCAATAATTTAACATACCTGTTCCTTTACTCAACTGAGAGAGATTTCGAAATCTTCACCATCCTGGGCTGCTCTTCTGTTCCAATATTACAACTTATAATGTTCTCTTCTGAGGATTGCATGGTTGGTTTTAATAGAGTATCATCCTTAGAAAAAATCCTTTCAACAGGAACCATACCCTTGGGAATAAAATTTCCCTTCAACTCAATAATCTTATGTCCAGCAATTGTATTTTTTGAATATTCATATGCATCCTCAACTTCATCATCCTAGTCCTAGTCAATCAATAAATTAGAAAATTCTCCTGTTAACTCTAAGAACCTTTTGATTTCCAAATAATCTTCAAAAACTTTCCATTTTCTGATATTGTTTGGTGCTAAAGGCCTATATCTTATTTCAATTGGATATTTTAACTGGGTCTGTTTTGGAATTTTAAAGTGTGTGACTGCCAAAGCAAGTGAATCAGTTGTTTGATTATGATATTTGGGAATGAAATAAATATTGAATGCTATGATGTAATTGTCAATCATATCCCATACCTCATTTCTATACACCTTCAACAAATCTTTTTTTACTTTATATTTATCCCTCACCTGTTAGACAACTAATTCGGAGTCGCCATAAACAGAAATATGTTGAATTCCTAGGTATTTTGTATCCCTTGAACCAAGTATTAATTCCTCATACTCTGATGTGTTATTAGTAGTCACAAATTTCAACTTATACATCAAACTAATCACCTCTCTACCACGAGAAATCAAAACAATGCCATATCCTGCTCCTTCCTTGGATGAGGAGACATCAAAATACATCTACCATAACTCATCTTTTTGTTTAATAGTACGTTTGATTGTTCTTTCCTTTTCTACATGTAACAATCCACTTGTATCCTCATCACTGAAATGTAGCTTACAAGACCCCAAATATTTTTCTATAGCATAAATGGGATGATTTGTTGGGTTCTTATCATCTGTGACAATATAAGCATATTGTAATTCCCTATACAATCTCTTATTTTCTCCTCCAAAAACAGGAATAGTTGCATATGATAAATCCATTTGTAATGTACCACCTACCTTCTTTTCCCAAGACCTTGAAAGTAACATACCAAATAGGAGTAATGTCAGCAGCCACCATATCCATAATCACACTCTTCATGGGTAACTGAGTCAAATTGACCACAAGATCCTTAATCACTCCTAGGCATTTAACAGTTTCGGAATCAAATGCATATAAATCATGGTATGGTTTTGTGATACTCAAACCAAGAGCCTCCATGAATGATTTAGGCATTAGGTTATGAGAAGCTCCAAAATCCAATAAACATTTATGAATCATTTGATCATGGACATTCATGGTTATATAAAAAGGTGGAGAAGAATTTAAATCATTTTCAATCTTACCAGCTAGGGAAGAACCAATAGTGATTATAGGGTGTTCTTCTTGGAGATTCACAGTATCTAAAGGTATCTGACTAGCAGGTGAACCCAAGATTTTTAAAACGGGATTTCTATAACAAGGATTCTTCATCAATTGGGTAAATGGTATTGGAATATTGATCTTACATAACTCATTCTCAAAATTAAAAGTTTTCACATTTTTATTTCCTTCTTCAATCTATGCAGCCTTATCTTGGTCACCATGATTTTGTCTCTTTTCCTGTGTTTGATTAGATAACTGTTTGGGAGGAGTTGTCTTCTTTTTTGGAATCTGAGTAATTTGTTTTGGACTAGATATCAGGTTGTAATATTTCTTAGGATCAAATTGACATATATCAGCTGACACTTCAGGACCCAAATTACTTTATGTTTGATAAATATTTGCATCAGAAAACTCAGAATTCTGATAGTCATGTTCAGTTAAGAAACGCTCTGATAATAATTACCCAAAGTAATTCATATCCTGATTTGAATATTCATACTATGAATATTCATCTTCCTCAATTTTATCAGCTACGTTATTTTGGAGTGGAGGAGGAACTCTCTAATCTTCATTCTCCCTTCTTTCCCCCTAGATGTCATTATTCCTTCTTTCTCTAGGGATGAATCTAGGAGCAAATGTATGCCTAAACTAGTTAGGATTTCTTTATGCTTCTTGTGTAGGTTTATTTTGATTCTTTTCTATCTCCAGCTTATTCAGTTTTGCAGTTAAGATTTTTACCAATTTAGTTATCTCATCTATTCTAGTTTATGTTGTTTGAGATGTATAAGTTGATGGAATCATTTCCTTTTTAACCTTTCAGTCAAATATTTGATGATCTAAATGTTCTTTAAGCCCGTTTGAAGCTAAAATGTTTGATTCCACTTCCAATGCAGCCTCCTGCATGTTCAGTAAAGTCACTGACCTTCTCTCTCTTAAATGTAAGGAAAACTCATGATAAAAGGAATTGGCATAGGTTAGATTAACTAAAGTTTTAGAAGGTTTGATTTAAGCTGGGATCCTACCATACATCTTATTAAAACCTTTAGAGAAGTCTGTTATAGTTTATTTTTTTTTCCTTTTTAAAGCTCCAAATTCACTAATGTAATAGATATGATCTTTTGTGTATCCTTGCTGCCTCATAAACACATCTTGTAGTTCTTCTATAATAGTTATTGAAGTAGCTGGTAATTGTTTGAACCATTTCCTTACCTCCCCATCCAAACTCTGCACAAACATCCTCATCCACACATCTTTAGCTTCAATATTTTGATTAACTGCATAGCTTAGAAATGCACCCCAATAATCTTCAACAGTAGTCTCACCCTGACCATTAAACCTAGGTAAGTATTTCTGATAATCTCCTCCAGGGGAGCATTTTGTTAAATTTTCATATGCTAAGCTAGATCATTAGTATTTCATTTCAATTTCATAACAAAAGCATATAAATAGGATCACTGAAAGATAGACAAGTACAACCATACAAAAGGAACACAAAGATTTATCCTGGGAAAACCCTAAAGGGAAAAACCCAGCAAAAGCTTCCTCAATATAGATGCCCCAAAAGATAAAAGATAAAACCAACAAGGAGATAAAAGCCTGATCCTCCTCCTTCTCCAGCTACTTCTCTTCTCCACTAATGCGCTACATAAGTGAGAGTGTTTGCTAAAATGAGGAGAGCTACACATCTATTTATATTCATCTGTTCACTTCAATTAACTCATCCGACATGTAGGCTCAATTTAATCATGTAGGCTCGAGTTACACATGTAGGCTCAAGTAACCACACCGGGGTGCTAATGACCCACCTTTACAATTAGAGGGGACAACCTCATGACTCTTAT